>CM062291.1:213784481-214183928 GCA_031216915.1 Pictodentalium vernedei | reverse complement strand
ACGCTCGAGGATCCGGACACGTATGTCTGCAACTGATTGTTGAGATACGTCGCAAACTAATCTATCATTGGTCGCTCCCATTGGTAATCTGATTGAAAACCGGTTTGTTGAGAGTCCATTCCGATGGCAACAGGCGACCCCTCCGTGAAAGGGAGTCCTGCCAACACATTCAGACGACCCGGGAATATGACGGACCGATAGTAGAACTGATGTTCCAATACAAACAGAAGGATTCTTTCTGTTAGCTTGAACAACGGAATGGAATGAGTGCCTCCTTGATTCCGTATATACGCTACCACCGTCGTATTGTCAGACAAAATTTGGACGTGTGCATTCTGAAATAACGTCCATCAATGACGCAAACGCAAGCCAAACTGACATCATTTCTTTGATATTTATGTGCTTGCTTAGAAACTGTGGCTCCCAAAGACCCTGGCACCTCGATCCGACGGGCATAGTGTCGGCCCCAACCTGTTTGACTGGCATCCGTCATTATAATAAACAGATCCGGCAATTGCAGTGGAAACTCCTTGAGTTAAACCACTGAATGTCTGCCCAAGTCTGAATCTCTTGTTTCACTTGGCTTGACAAGAGGATGTCTGTATCGAGCGAATGAGTCTTCACCTTCCAATTCTGAGTCAGAAAGATTTGGAGAGGACGAGTGCGTAGCCGCCCCACTGGAATGAGATCCGCGACCGCTCCACACAGGACCTATCAGTCTCATTGAATTTTCTGAGTTTAGACAATAGCGAGCGTAACAACTGACTACTTCGCTCTGGTTAATGGCAGACGAACGAGATTGTTGGGCGTCTCGAAGCTCATCCCCAGGTGGGTGAATGACTTGGACGGCACCAGATCCGACTTCTGCTCGTTTACTATGAAACCGAGACGTCGGAGTAATAGAAGCAGATTCTGCACATCGTTCTGAAACGTTAACTCGTTGCCGTACCTTTGAAGAATATCGTCCAGGCAGGCTGACGTTACCGCAGACAAATGAGCTCAGAAGTAAGTCATTACCGAGTTCATTATTCGAGAGAAAGCCCAGGGCGGTCGATTCAGATCGAAGCACATTGCACGGAACTGATATACGACACCTAGGACAGTGAAATGAAGATACTTTCTGAACGCCGGATGTACCATGACGTGAAAGTACGCAATCCTTGAGGTCTATGCTCGCGGCATAGTCGTTCACTCGAATGCTCGCTCTGACCGATCGAATGGTCTCCATATAAAAATTTTGGAGCCACAATCAGCTTGTTTATCCAGCATAAATCTATTACTGGACGGAACGAGCCGTCTGGTTTCGGAACCAGAAAAAGATGGCTGTAGAAACCTGGAGATTCCTGGTTTTCTACGACCTCTAATGCGTTCTTCAGTAAGAGAGACTGGACTTCTGAAAGAAGCGAGTCTCTTTTTTTGTGGATTTGACGGAAATTGAGTCCATCTTGGACTTCGAGTTAACAGAGGTTTTCCTTTGAAGGACAGTTTCAGTCCTTCCGCTATAACCCTTCAAACCCAAGTGTCCTCCGTAATTAATTCCCAATTTTCTGAGAAACTCGACAACCTTCCGCCCACTGGAACCATCACCTCCTGGACCTGCGAGGCTTGCGGAAGGAGAAACCAAGTCCTCCACGGGCCCGCACCTCGCCCCGTCAACCTAGGGGCATCTGACCTGTTATTACGGCCAGCGTTACGGCCCCTATTAGAGTCGCTGCCTTGACGGTCTCTGGAATAAGGCCTAGAGGATGCGTACAAACCTCTATAGGAACTTCCCCTGGACGTACCCGTCCCAGAAGTTCCTGGCCTACTCTTTTGCACTGAATCCGACTTTTTAGAAGTGGATTTAAATAGCAGAGAGTCTGAAGCTTTCTTAGTTAATTGATCATAAATAGCCGAAAGCTTGCCGTCAAAGAGAAGCTCTCCGGAGACCGAAGCGACTCTGAGAGAGTTTTTCACCTTCCTGTCCACTCTCGTGGACATAGCTAGGGCTCCGTCATGCCTAACTAACTCCAGATTAGCCACTGAAAGGGCGGAGTTATACGTAGAAAAAGCAATAGCCCTCGACAGAACTCTCAAGGAAGTTTGTACGACCTGAAATTCTTGTCCCTCAAGGCGTAATGACAACGCTCTGGTAAGGTGATCTGCGTACGAAAGTGCATCTAAATTAGCTCTATTAGATGAAATTGTGGTTTCCAACGTTGAACTTGGAATAGACATAGACGACGGCATGGATAATTCAAGGTCTTCAATCTGGTCGTCTAGACGCAGAGGAACTCTCTGAATGCCCTGTCCTGCCGTTTCAAATCTATTTCTTGGATTGATGAAAGGTAGATTAAGAGCATTTGCCGTAAGGAAAGCTGACTTGCCCGTTTTGGAAGCAAGTTTACTGATAGCGTCATTTAAAAGTTCGAATGTGGGTGAGACATTCCTGGACTGAGCAGGAAACTCAGGGACGGAGTCCCTAAACCGATTGAAAAATTTGGTGTCCAGTGGCGCTATAAGCCTCCTATCCAGCTGCGCAGCATCCTGGTCCGCTGGAACAACTTCCGGAAGGAAATGCCGGATTAACTCCACAGCGATTTTGTGTTGTTCCAAAAGGGAAAAATCCAACTCGTCAATATCCCTTTCGCCATCCTGACGGACTTCATGAACGTCTCGGTCGTCCACCCCCGATCCACTGCGGAACGAACCGACCCAGCTTCATCTGATAATTCTTGCTCCAACAGAGTTTCTGCTGGCTGCTGGGATGCTGCAATGAGGCCTGCTTACAGGATTTTGCCGCCGGAAGCTCCGTGGACATTGACTCCTGCATACTCCTTTTATGCGAACGTCCGGAAGAAGGCCTTTTGTCCTTGGCTATCGGATGGCGTGACCTGGCTGTCGTGGAATCTCTGGACGGCGATGCTGGCTGGATATCGGCAGTCACGTAGCCAAGGTGCGGTCGTGTACACTGTCGTGAGGACGAAGAAGCCAAAGGATCTCTCTCGCTCGCAACCCGTGCGGAGCTGGACGAGCTAGGAACCGAACTCAAAGGCTTCTTCCGTCCTATCCTCTGTTCCGTCGTCACTGGGTGTGCCTGCGGAAAGTTTATAGCTCTCGCAACACCCGAATCTCCTTCCTGGCCCACAACGGACGAACCCGGGTGCTGAGCCACCTCTCTCGCTCACAGCCCGTGCGGAGCTGGACGAGCTAGGAACCAAACTCAAAGGCTTCTTCCGTCCTATCCTCTGTTCCGTAGTCACTGGGTGTGCCTGTGGAAAGTTTATAGTGCTCGCAACACCCGAATCTCCTTCCTGGACCGCAATGGACGAACCCGGGTGCTGAGCCATACGGTGAATGGTCGTGACACCGGGCGAGCTAGTGGACGTTGATGTCAACGCCGTCGGCCCTACTTGGGGCCTCTTAGGCAATTGACGAATATCCATGAGCACTTTAGCCGCTAGCTCTTCTCTAGACTGTGACGACGGAAGCGCACTTCTAGACGACATCACGGAAACATTACCCTGTTCTTGTTCCTCTGAAAAAGAGAGTGAAAAACTAGAGTGACCCTGCGGCGAGAGGACCGGCATGGTCCTCTCCCCACTAACAACATACCGTGACACAAGTCTCCAACGTTTGTCATCCCAATTGATACACACTGAACAAGGGTTAGTGCAAGTACATTGACTACAATTAATACAGAAATCATGAGAATCAGAGGAAGATTTCCTTCCATTACAATTTGAACAATAATCTTTCATAGTGAAAAATAAACAGTCATAGTACTCGCAGTAAGCCTTGAAAACAAAGATACATAATATAATAATCCATTATAATAATACGAAAAAATAATTCAAAAAGAAAAAATTTGTAAAAAATTTTTTCAGAAGAGCCCAAGTTCCCAAAGGGAACCCTGAGCCCAAATGGATCCCCAAAAAGCCTAAGTGTGGACAAAAATTTTAATTCATTTTGAAAAATTAACACTTACGGACAATATTCATGTATCTTACAATGAACTAAACTAGGCAGAAGACAAGAAATCACTATCAGAAGTAACTGTTGTCAACCAAAACAAAAAGTGTAAACAAACCAGAAACATGACTCCAGGCACTGGTAAACATGGCCCGAAATCAGTAACTAATTTAAACACTATCTGATGCTAAACAGAGCCTTCCCCAGAAGAAACTGCAGAGCACCAGATGGTAGATGCAGACCAAAATGCCTAAACACCCAAAGGTGAGGACGTAAACATGGGGAAAAAAACAAAAAATAATTCTGTTTCCAAGCCAAAACTCCCAAGATATTTTAGTAATAAACATTACAAAAAATAAGCCAAAGGCATGGGAGAATAGCTAGAGGGGAATAAAGGAAAGGGAGAGAGGAAACACTGATCAAACAATGGAACATTCATAGCAAGAATGACAACAACAGGGCCATGCCTCGAAAATAGGCAACATGAAATAATTTCTTAAAATAATTATAAGTTACAATCCTGAACATTTGAAACCACTGTTTTTCCTCTCCTATATCCTCTTCATATCCACCATTTCTCTCATAATTAGAGGTCTGGCATCATTTAAACTGAGATTTACAGCACAAATATCAGTGAGGTTATACTGATTTCAGGGCCAAACAAAGAATGACATTTTGGCGCCAATTTCGAGACCTCCTTGACACTGTGCATGCGCAGTGGAGTAAAAGTATGGAGGACCTACTAGGACATCTAATTTTCAGTTTTTGATGCAAATTTGGGGGATTAGGGGGCAAAATTTGTGTTTGGCCCTGAATTAATTAGAGCTTGCACCAGCTAAGTCTGGGTCATTGGTACAGTATAAAAATATTACATGTCCTATATGGTCCTCCATACTTTTACTCCACAGCGCATGCGCAGTGTCAAGGAGGTTTCAAAATTGGCACCAATTATCATTCTTACAACCAGTGCCTGGTAAGCGTTATGTACTCAGCGGGGAGGTATGAGTTCCCAACTCATGGGAGGGCCATCCCTGTCTGGGTCATTGGTAAGTATAAAAAATATATAAATTACTATAATTTTTTTAACATTTTTATACTGTACAAATGACCCAGACTTAGCTGAATAGAAAAAAGGCTGGAGGGCCTAGGACATAAAGGAAAATCCAATAGGCTCAACTACATGTAACAGAATTATCCTCTCGAGGAGAAAAGGAGAAATAGGCTTTACATGTATCTTTCTTATTTGCATCAAAAAAGAAAGACACAACACCATTCTGTAATTGAGCACGATAACATCAATGATCTCTATCAACATCCAGTATAACCCGTTATATTAATTATTTTTAAAGGAAAGCCAATAAATAAAGGAAGTCCAGAGAAATGAGACTCTTTATACTCATTAAAAGTGTCCGGGGATTGTATATTAATGCCCGTGTGACACGTGACATATACAAATGCTTCACACCGAGCTAGACTTTAAAAATATTACATGGATGAGTTAACATTAGCTTTACACTTTAAAACCATCCTGGCACCGACTCAGAATTACTGACTCCAGAGGAGGTATTCCCTTGCTTTTCACTATAAAGCAGGTGACCTAAGGGAACACCTCCCCCCCCCCCCCCCCCCCCCACCTTCCCCTTACCCTGGATCAAATACCCCAGACCGAAGAGGGCAGCAGGACAGAGTCACTGCCGGAACAGAAAGCCTGCATAACTATAGTTACAACTGTTTAGTGGATGACATTCTGAGCAACAGATAACGGACCTAAACAATGCAGATCTCCAGAAATGGACTCAATATTTCTAAAATGAAAATTCGTGAAAGTGGAAGGCTGAGACCAATATGCAGCTTTCATTAGATCTGTAATAGCAACACTATAAGCATAAGCCCAAGATGTAGATAGAGCTCTTACTTCATGAGCTGAAATCTTAAACACAGACTGCTGTGTTGAAGATAATTTATCATAAGCAGTACGGATAGTTAATTGAATCCACCTAGCAATAGAATGGACCGAAATGTCCCTTCTATTCGGATACTTATTAGGAGCCTGATTCTTAGCCAAAAATTCAACATTAGTAGTGAAGGAAATAGTATTTCCCACACTACGATAGTGAGAATCGTCCACAGATAGTGCATGAAGTTCACTGACTCTTCTAGCCGAAGAGAAGGCTAAGAGAAAAGCTGTCTTATAAGATAAGAATTTGAAGTCCACCGTGTCAAGAGGCTCAAATGACGCTTCTTTTAGCTTAAGAAGAACCCAAGCTAAATTCCACTTAGGAATTAATCTAAGGGTTCTAGGTCTATTTATCGAAAAGTTTCTTACTAACTTAGATAAAGAGACATTAGATCCAATCAGTAAACTATCATTGTGAGCATAGGTATCAGAGAGCATAGACCTATAACCCTTAATGGTAACAGGCTGCAGTTTGATCTCATCAAACAAGTAGACTAGAAAATTAGCAATGTCTGGAATGGAGGGATCATAAATATCTACAGAATGATCCCTACACCACCAACAAAAGACCTTCCACTTAGCAGCCTAGTTCAGCGAAGAGGAGGTCCTCCTACAGTTAGAAATCGCATCCTTGGCTTGTCCTGTAAAATGCTTGCTGTGCTAGAAGGGCCGCACAACAAAGGTTGAGAACTTGAGGGTTGTGATGCAGTCTGCACGATTTCCCCTGCGAAAGAAGATCCTCCTGTGAAGGAAGCTTACGCGGCATGTCCCACAACAGACACCTGAGTAGATTTATCCATGGTCTGTGTGGAGACAGAGATGCTACCAACAGAATTTTGCATTGAGATTGTTTTATCTTGAGCAATATCTGCTGAATCAACAGTGCTGGAGGATACGCATATCCTATCATTCCGTCCCACGAGATCGATAGAGCGTCTACTGCAAACGTTCGCGGATCCGGATATGGTGATGGATAGGTCTGCAACTGATTGTTGAGATGCATCTCAAATAAGTCTATCATTGGCCGCTCCCATTGGTAGCAAATCTGATTGAATACTCGTTTGTTGAGAGTCCATTCTGATGGCAACAAGCAACCCCTCCGTGAAAGGGAGTCTGCTAATACGTTCAGACGACCCGGAATATGACGGACCAACAGGAGAACTTGATGTTCTAGTACAAACAGAAGGATTCTTTCCGTTAAATTGAATAACAGAATGGAATTAGTGCCTCCCTGGTTCCGAATATGTGCTACTACTGTCGTATTGTCGGACAGAATTTGCACGTGTGCATTCTGAATAACATTCATCCAATGGCGTAGCGCAAGTCAAATTGACATCATTTCTTTGATGTTTATGTGCTTGTTTAGAAACTGCAGATCCCAAAGACCCTGGCATTTCGAATCCCTTGGGCTCAATGTTGCACCCCAACCTGTTAGACTGGCATCCGTCATAATCGTAAAACTCGGATCCGGCAATTGCAGTGGAACTCCCTGACTTAACCACTGAATATCTGCCCAAGTCTGAATCTCTTGTTTCACTTGATTTGACAAGAGGATGTCAGTATCTAGCGAATGAATCTTCACCCTCCAATTCTGAGTCAGAAAGATTTGGAGAGGACGAGTGCGTAGCCGCCCCATCGGAATAAGATCCATGGTGGCTCCGCACAAACCTATCAGTCTCATGAATTCTCTCGTTGTAACTTTGTATGAGTGAAGACAATAGCGAGCGTAACAACTGATTAATTTCGCTCTGGTTAATGGTAGACGAACAAGATTGTTGTGCGTCTCGAAGCTCATTCCCAGGTGGGTGAATGACTTGGACGGCACCAGATTCGACTTCTCGTTTACTATGAAACCGAGACGTCGGAGCAATAGAAGCAGATTCTGCACATCGTTCTGAAGCTTTAACTCTTTGCCGTACCTCTGAAGAATGTCGTCCAGGTAGGCCGACGTTACCACAGACGAATGAACTCGGAAATGAGTCAATACCGAGTTCATTATTCGAGTGAAAGCCCAGGGCACTAGATTCAGACCGAAACACATTGCTCGGAACTGATACACGACTCCTAGGACGCCGAAGCGAAGATACTTTCTGAATGCCGGATGTATCATGACGTGAAAGTACGCATCCTTGAGATCTATGCTCGTAGCATAGACGTTCACCCAAATGCTTGCTCTGACCGATCAGATGGTCTCCATATAGAATTTTGGTGCCACGATCAGCTTGTTTATCCAGCTCAAATCTATGACTGGACGGAACGAGCCGTCTGGTTTCGGAACCAGAAAAAGATGGCTGTAGAAACCTGAAGATTCCTGGTTTTCTACGACCTCTATCGCGTGCTTCTCCAGAAAATACTGGACTTCTGATAGAATCAAGCCTCTCTTCTGCGGATTTGACGGAAGCTGAGTCCATCTTGGACTTCGAGTTAACAGAGGTTTTCCTTTGAAGGACAGTTTTAGCCCTTCCGAAATCATCCCTCGAACCCAAGGGTCGTCCGTAATCGACTCCCAACTGGTTGAGAAACTTGACAGTCTTCCATCCACTGGAACACGATAGAGGTTTATGCCATCACCTCCTGGACCTGCGAGGCTTGCGGAAGGAGAAACCACGTCCTCCACGGCCCACACCTCGCCCTGTCAACCTAGGGGCATCTGACCGGTTCTCTCGGCCAGTATTACGGCCCCTACCTGAGTCGCTGCCTTGACGGTCTCTGGAGTAAGACCTAGAGGATGCATTGGAACCTCTATAGGAACTTCCCTTGGACGTATTCGTCCCAGAAGTGCCTGTCCTACTCTTCTCCGCTGAATCCGACTTTTTGGAAGCGGATTTGAACAGCAGAGAGTCTGAAGCTTTCTTAGTAATCTGATCATAGATTGAGGAAAGCTTGCCGTCGAAGAGAAGCTCTCCACAGACCGGAGCGATTCTGAGAGAGTTTTTCACTTTACTATCCATGCGCGTGGATGTAGCCAGGGCTGCGTCACGTCTAACCAACTCCACATTTGCCACTGAAAGGGCGGAGTTATACGTGTAGAATGCTATGGCCCTCGAAAGAACTCTTAAGGAGGTTTGTACATCCTGGAATTCTTTTCCTTCGAGACGTAATGATAACGCTCTGGTAAAGTGATCTGCGTACGATAATGCGTCTAAGCTAGCCCTGTTAGACGATATTGTCGTTTCCAACGTCATGGTTGGAATTGACATAGACGACGGTATAGACAATTCTAGGCCTTCGGCCTGGTCGTCTAGATGCAGAGGAACTCTCTGAATGCCCTGTCCTACTGTTTCGAATTTATTCCTTGAATTGATGAAAGGCAGATGTAGAGCATTTGCCGATAAGAAACCGGACCTGCCCGTTTTGGTAGCAAGTTTATATATAGAGTCATTCAATAGTTCAAATGTCTGTGTGACATTTCTGGACTGCGTCAGAAACTCAGGGACGGTGTCCCTAAACTGATTAAAGAATTCTGTGTCCAGTGGCGCCATCAGTCTCTTATCCGGCAATGCAGCATTTTGGTCCGGAGAAACAACGTCAGGAAAATAATGCCGGATGAACTAAACGGCAATTTTATGTTGTTCTGAAAGGGAAAATTCCAACTCCTCCGTATCCCTTTCGCCATCCTATCGGACCACTTGTAATTCTCGGTCGTCCGTGCCTGATCCTGCAGCAGAACGTACTGACCCAGCTTCCTCGGATAATTCCTGATCTGTCGCTGCGATAATTTGTGCTATCTGTGATAGCTAGTCCGTCACGGAGGCCTGTGGAGCCGTGGTCTTACGTAATTAGCTGCTGGAAACTCCAGGAACATTCATTCCTGCATTTATATAATATGCGAACGTCCCAGCTGGAAAGGCCTCATGTCCTTGGCTAGCGGATGGCGTGACCTCATCGATGTGGATTCCCTGGTCGGCGAACAGGAGCTCCGGTGACGTTCATTCTTGCATTTATATAATATGTGAACGTCCCCTGAATATCTGTGGTCACATAGCCAAGGTGCGGTCGTGTGTGCTGACGTGAGGATGAGGAAGCCAATAGACCAGCCCCGTCGGACTGTCTATGCGACGGAGCGTCCCGAGCAGGAGGAGTGGACGTATGCTCCGACTAACGAATGAACATACAACAACACTGCGGCCCAGATGTTGTTGTAAGAGAGAGGGGGGCCTCTCTCGCTCGCGGTCCGGAGGACCAGGACGAGCTTGGTACCGGACTGACAGCCTTCCTCCCTACTATCCTCGGATCCGTCGTTGCTGGGTGTGCACGTTCGATGTTTATAGTGCTCGCATCACCCAAACTGCTTCCCTGGACCGCAACAGATGAACCCGGCTGCCTAGCCATTCGATGAATGGTCGCTATACCGGGCAGACTAGCGGACGATCAACGCCTTTGATCCTACTAGGGACCTCTTCGGCAATTGTCGTATTTCTATGAGCACTTAGCCGCTAGCCCTAATACTGCAACGACGGAGACACACTTGTTGAAGACATCACGGAAACATCACCCTGTTCTTGTTCTTCTGAAAAAGAGACTGATAGACTAGAGTGACCTTGCGGAGAGAGGACCGGCATGGACCCTGCTAACAACATACCGTGACACACGTCTCCAACGTTTGTCACTCCAATTAGCACACACTGAGCAAGAATTAGTGCAAGTACAAAGACTACAAGAAACACAATTAACATGATAATCAAAGGAAGATTTCCTCGCATAACAATTTATACAATATTCTTTCATCATGAAAAAATATAAACAGTCATAGTACTCGCACTAACCCTTGAAACAAAGATACATAATAATAATATAATCCATTATAACATTTCGGAAAAATAATTTCAAAAAAAAAAAAAAAATTGGGGGGAAAAATTTTCATTAGAGCCCAAGTTCCCAATGGGAACAATGAGCCCAAATGGATCCCAAAAAAGCCTAAGTGTGGACAAAATTTTTAAAACATTTTTAAAAATTAATGTAACACTTACGGACAATATTAATATATCTGGCAATGAGCAGAACTAAACAGAAGACAAGTGATCAGTATCAGAAGTAACTGTTGTCAACGTAAACAAAGTGTACAAAAAAACGGAAACATGACTCCAGGCACTGAAAACATGGCCCAAAATCAGTAACCCATTTAGACACTATCCGATGTAAAACAGAGACTTCCAGAGAAGAAATTGCAGTACATCGGATGGTAGATGCAGATCACAACGCCTGAACACCCAGGGGTGAGGACGTAAACATGGGGAAAAACAGAAAATACATTCTGTTACCAAGCCAAAACTCCCAAGAAATTTTAGTAAAAAAATCTACAAAATTTATGCCAAAAGCATGGGAGAATAGCAAGGGGGGATTACAGGAAAGGGAGAGAGGAAACACTGAACAAACAATGGTAAATTCATAGCCAGAATGACAACATTGGGGCCATGCCTCGAAATGTTAAAAAATTTATAGTAATTTATATATTTTTTATACTTACCAATGACCCAGACATAGCTGGTGCTAACTCTTAAAATATAGGGCCAAACACAAATTTTGCCCCCAATCCCCAAAATTTGCATCTAAAACTAAAGAAAACATGTCCTGAGAGGCCCTCCACACTTCGCCCCTACTGCGCATGCGCAGTGTCAAGGACGTTCCGAAATTGGCGCCATTTATCATTCTAATAACCAGTGCCTGGTAAGCGCTATGTACTCAGCGGGGAGGCAAGAGTTCCCAACTCCTGGGAGGGCCATCCCCGTCTGGGTCATTGGTAAGTATAAAAAATATATAAATTACTATAAATTTTTTAACATTTTTATACTGTACCAATGACCCAGACATAGCTGAATAGTAAAAAGGCTGGAGGGCCAAGGACATAGAGCAAAATGGAATACGCTCAATAAAATAAAATAGAGTCATCCCCTGTAGGGAAAAGAAGTAATAGGCCTTACATGTATCTTTCTTATTTATGATAAATTAGAAAGATACAACACCTTCCAAAAATTGAGCTTCATACATCCATGTACTCTATTAATATCCAATAATCCTTATACTAATAATTTTTAAAGTAAGCCAAAAATAAAGTAAGTCTAGAGAATAGAGACTCTTATACTCCTAAAAGTGTGTGAGAATTGCATAATCATGTCCGTTGACATATGCAATATTCAAAAGCTATACTTTAAAAACTAAGACTTGAATGAATTTTATAAACTTAAACTTCTCACTAAACAACCATCCCAATAACAGCTCAGAATTACTAACTCCGGAGGAGGTATTCCCTTGTTTTCATAGTAAAAACAGGTGACCCAAGGGAACACCCTCCCCCCCCCCCCCCTTTTCTTGCCCTGGGTCAAATAGCCCAGAGCGAAGAGGGCAGCCGAACGGAGACACTGCCGAAACAGACAGCCTACCTAGCTATAGTAGCAACTGTTAAGTGAATGACATTCTGAGCAGTAGATAATAGACCTAACAATAGAGGCCTCCAGAAATGGACTCGATATTTCTGAGATAAAATTCATGAATGGATGGCTGAGCGCAATGAGCAGCCTTCAAAAATCTATAATAGAACACTATTAATGTAAGCCCAAGAAGTAGAAGAACTCTTACTTCATGAGCCGAAATCTTAAGCACAACTGCTAAGCCAATGATATACCATAAGCAGTACGCTAGTTAATAGAATCCATTAACAATAAAATGGAGCGTAACGTCCTTCTACTAGACATCAAAGACAGAAGAAGCTTACGCCCTTGTAATAAACAGATATCTGTTTATAAATACATAAACTGTACCCGGAAAGAGTAAAGGCCTATGCCCATACGAAGACGGAAGGACCTTAAAATAATAGGTTCCGGATAATAGGAGCCTAACTCTTATGCAACAATCCAACCTAAATAGTAACGGAAGTATTGATTCCGAAACTATGAAAGTGACAATCATCCATCGATAGTGCATGAAACTCACTGACTCTACAGTAAAAGAGAAACCAACATAATTACTGTCTAAAAGGTCAGAATTTGAAAACTACTGTTTCCAGAGGCTCAAATGATTACTTAGCTAAATAAGAACCTGAAGTTAAAATCCGTATAGGAATTTAATCTAAAGATTCTAAGTCTATTTATCAAAAAGTTACTAACTGACTTAGATAAAGAGACAAAAGACTCAATTGTAAACTATCGTAGAGTGCATAGGTATGAGGTAACATAAACCTATAACCTAAATAACAACAGGCTGCAGTAGATCTTGTGAAACAAGTATACTAAAAAATAGCAATGAGTAGTATGGAGGGATCAACCATATGAACATAATGATCCCTACACCACGACGGAAGAGCCTCCACTTTAGTCGCATAGAATAGCGAAGAAGAGGATCTCCTATAGTAAGAAATCGCGTCCAAAGCTCGTCCAGTACAGTGCTTACAATGCAATACGGACCACACAACGGAAAACATGAAGGTTGCGACCTTGCTGGTTGTGATAAAGATGACACGATTTACCCAGTGAAAAAAAAAAAAGATCCTCACATAGAGGAAGATTTCACGTTAAGATCCACAGTAGACAAGAGAGTAAATTACTCATGATCTCTGTGAAGATAGAGATGCTATCAACAGAAATGTATTGTGGTTGTTTATCTTAGCAATACCTGCTAAAAACAACAGCGCCGGAGGATACGCGTATCCTATCATTCTGTCCTATAGATCAATAGAGCGTTAACAGTATTAGCTCAGAGATCTGGACAAGCCAACACATACGTCTGCAATTGATTAGCCAGCTGTGTCATAAATAAAACATCATTGGGCGCTCCCATAGATAGCAAATCTGATTGAATACTTGTTTGTTGAGAGTCCATTCTGACAGCAACAAGCGACCCGTAAGAGAACGGGAGTGCGATAAAACAATCAGACGACCCAGAATATGACGGACCCAAACTGAACTTGGTGTACTATAACCAACAAACGGATTCTTTCCATTAAATTGAATAACGGAAACGAAAGAGTGCCTCCCTGGTTCCGGAGATACGCCACTACTGTCGAATTAAAGGACAGGAATTTGGGCATGCGTTTCTGAATAATGTTCATGCAATGACATAAAGCAAGCCTAAAAAACATTATTCCGCGGAAGTTAACTGATAGCTAAAAGACTGCGGAACCCAAAGACCCTGGCACTTCGAATCCGTAGGGATCAGTATATATCCCAATCTGTTTGACTGGCAACCGTCATAACAGCCACACTCGGGTCCGGCAACTGCAGCGGCACTCTCTGAGTCAACCACCGAATGTTTGCCCCAGTCTGAATCTCTTGTAACACTAGATAGACAAGAGAATGTATAAATCAAGCAATTCATGGATTGCCGGAAAGTTGCCGTCGAAGAGAAGCTCCTCCGAGAACGAAGCGACTCTGAGAGAGTTCTTAACCTACTATCCACGCGTGGATGTAGCTAGGGCTGCCTCACGTCTAACCAACTCCAATCAGCCACTGAAGGGCGGAGTTATACGTGAACAAACTACTGCCCTCAAAAGAAATTACATTGAGAATAATATCCCGTAAATCTTTTCTTGAAGACGTAATGATAACGCCTCAGTAAGGCGGATTACGTATAATAAAGCGTCTAAGTTAAGTCTAATATACATAATGTCGTTCCCAACATTGAAATTGGAAAAGACATAAACGGTGAAAAAGAATATATGCAGTCTTTAATCACACCGTCTAGACGCATATGAACTCTCGGTATGCCCTGCTCTGCCAAAATAAACTATATGTAAAAAAAGATAAAATGGCAGAAATGAGCCACGCGGACAAGAAACTAAACTATCATGCTTAGTAGCCGTCTTGTATATATATATAAATATATAGCGTCGAAAAATAAAACACATGTTGTAATGACAATATTGGACTGCGTCGGTAAGTCAGGGACAAAGTCCCTGTACCGATCGAAAAATCCGAGTCCAATGACGCTATAAGTCTCTTATCCAAGATCGCAGCAATGAAGTCCGAAAAATAATCACTGGAAGAAATGCCAGAAGATATGAAAGGCATCTTCCGATACTACTAAAGGGAAAACTCGAAATCTTTCGAATCCCTTTCGCCATCCTGTCGGACCCTATAAAGCGTTCGGTCGTCCGTAGCTTGATGCAACCGCGGACCGCACCGACCCAGCGCCGTCGGATAATTCCTGATTCGACCGAGAAACCGTCAATTGCTGGGATGCTGCGAAACAACTGTGCTAACTCGGATAGCACGTCCGTCACTGAGGCCTGAGGAGCAGCGGTCTTACGATGCATTGCCGCAGGAAGCTCCGAGATCGTTACCCCGTGCATACTTCCAATATGCGAGCGAACGGAGTGTATAGGCCTCGTGTCCCTTGGCTACCGGATGGCGCGACCTATTCGCTGTGGAATCACTGAATGCCGAAACTGATCGGATACTCGAGGTCACGTAGCCAATGTGCGGTCGTGTGCCCTGCTGTGAGGATGAGGAAGCATTAAAGACAGTCTCTCGGACTGTCAATATAACGGAGCGTCCCGAGCAACGGACATATGCTCCGAATGTAAAATATCTGAACCACAACATGCGGTCCCCTATGTTGTTGGCTTCCTCCGATCTGTCCTCAATCTGCCGTCACTGGGTGAGTACTAAAGTAATTAAAGTGCTCGCATCACCCAAATCTCCTTCCTAGACCGCAACGGACGAACCCGGCAGCCGAACCATTCGATGAATGTACGCTACACCGGGTGAGCTAGCGAATGTCACTCTGTAAGCGATAGACATATTCCATGAGCACTTATTGCCGCTAACTCTTCATTAACTATGACGACAGAGGCACACTTTTGAAAGACATCTGCATAACTCTTCGAACAAGAAACCAGAAATGCTTGGATAGCAAGCATAAAATAATAATATATATAGCGTCGTTCAATAATTCGAAAGTTTGTGTGACATTATTGGACTATGTCGGAACTGAGGGACGATGTCCCTGAACCGAACCAAAAATTTCTAAGTCCACCGACGCTATCAGTTTCTTATCCGGCATCGCAGCATATGTTGTTCCGAAAGGGAAAGCTTGAAATCCATCGAATCCCTTTCGGTATCCCGTCGGACCGGATGAAACTTTCGGACGTCCGTACCCGCTTCCGCGGAGCGTCCCGACCCAGCATCGTCGGATAAAATATATGCGACAGATTCAGTTGATGCTGCGATAAACTGTGCTATTAAGGAAAGCACGTCCGTTCCCGAGGCCTGTGCAGTAGCGGACTTACGATGCATTGCCGCTGGAAGCTCCGTGTACGTTGACTCCCGCATACTTCCTATGCGAACGTCCGGAGTCTGCAGGCCTCGAGTCCCCGGCTACCGACCCAGCGCTGTCGGATAATTCTCGATCCGACACCGTTTCTGTCGGCTGCTGGGATGCTGCGATAAGCTGTGCTATGTGCACAAGAATGTCCGGCGTCGAGACCTGCGGAGGCGCAGTCTATCGCTGCTTCGCCGAGGGCAGCTCCGCATCAGATGGCTCCCGCATACTTTTCCTATGCGAACGTCCAGAGTCCATCGGTCTCGAATCCCTGGCTGCCGGATGGTGTGACCTGGTCGCCGAAGAATCCTTGATCGGCGAAGCTGGTAATATATCGGCGGTCACGCAGCCAAGGTGCGGTCGTGTGCGCTGACGAGAAGAGGAAGCCTTAGCAGTCTCAGCAGACTGCCTATACAACGGAGCGTCCCGAGCGACGGACGTATGCTCCGCTAACGACACATTTGTACCACAACATCTGGGGCCAGATGTTGTTGAACGAGAGAGGGGCCTCTCTCGCTTGCCGTCCGGAAGGACCGGAACGAGCTATGAACCGGACTAAAAGGCTTCCTCCGTTCTCCCTCCGATCCGCCGTCACTGGGTGTGCATTAAGTTAATTTTATAGTGCTCGCATCACCCCAAAATTCCTTCTAGACCGCAACGGACGAACCCGGCTGCCGAACCATTCGGTGAATGGACGCTACACCGGGCGAGCTAGCGGACGTCAAAGGCCGTCGAACCTACTAGGGTCCTCTTAGGCAATTGGCGTATTACATGAGCACTTTTCCGCTAGCCCTTCATTAATTGTGACGACGGAGGCACACTGTTGGAAGACATCACAGATACATCACCCTAATCTTGATCGTCTGAAATAGAAATTGATAAAGTAGAGTGACCCTGCGGGGAAAGGACCGGAGTGTCCAAATCCCCAACAACATACCGTGACATACGCTTCCCATATTGTCATCGAAATCATACGATACAGAACCGGAGTTAATGCGAGTACACTGACCACATATAGAATGATAATAAGGTCAGAGGAAGACTTCCTCTTAAAACAATAGATCAATATCCTTTCAATGTGAAAGAAAACAAGTCCTGGTACTCGCACTAACCCCTGGCAATCAAAATACATAATAATAATATGATCCATTAATATAGAAAAAATAATTGAAATCAAAATATTTTGAAAAAATATTTTTTCAGAACAGCCCAAGTTTCTGAAAAGTAACGTTGAGCCCCAATGGATCCCAAGCCTAAGTGTGGACAAAAATTTTAAAAATATTTTAAACAATTTATTCAACACTTACGAACAATAATAATGTATCTAGTAATGATTGAAATAACATAAAGATATTTTTATTTAGAAATCCCCCCCTCACACAGAGGGCTGTTGTAAATGTAAACAATGAGTGTAAAAACACTAAAATAAGACTCCAGGCACCCAGGCCCGAAATCAGTTACCAAAAATACACCATCTGATGCAAAACAGAGACTTCCAGGGAAGAAACTGCAGAACATCAGATGGTAGATGCAGAACACAACGCCTAACCACCCGTAGGTGAAGACGTAAACATGGGGAAAGAACAGAATTCATTCTGTTATTCAGCTAAACTCCCAAGAAATTTTAGTAATAATAATTACAGAAATTATGCCAAAAGCATGGGAGAATAGCAAGGGGGAACTTAAAGGACAGGGAGAGAGGAAAAACACTTGTAAAAACAGTGTAACTAAATAATCAGAATGACAACAAAATGGCTGCTGCCTTGAAAATAGGTAACTTAACATAATTTCATTAAAAAATTTTAAGTTACAGCCCTGATAATATTCTGTCACACATTCTTTTCCTCTCCTCCTTTTCTATCCTCCTTAGAATCACCATTTCACTAATATTTATGTGTCTGGCATCATTTAAACTGAGATTTAAAAGCACAAAGATCAGTCAGATGTTAACTGATGAAGGGCCAAACTTAGAATGATAAATGGCGCCAATTTCGGAACGTCCTTGACACTGCGCATGCGCAGTAGGGGCAAAGTGTGGAGGGCCTCTCAGGACATGTTTTCTTTAGTTTTAGATGCAAATTTTGGGGATTGGGGGGCAAAATTTGTGTTTGGCCCTATATTTTAAGAGTTAGCACCAGCTATGTCTGGGTCATTGGTACAGTATAAAAAATAGACAACATGAAATAATTTCAAATAAAAATTATTTATAAGTTACAGCCCTGATCATATTCTGCCACTGTTTTATCCTTCTATTTCCTCCTTAGATCCACCATTTGATCCATAATTATGTATCTGGCATCATTTAAACTGAGATTTATAGTACAAATATCAGTGAGGTGATACTGATTTTAGGGCCAAACAAAGAAAGAATGATAATTGGCGCCAATTTCGAGACCTCCTTGACAATGCGCATGTGCAGTGGAGTAAAAGTATGGAGGACCATATAGGACATGTAATTTTCGGTTTTTGATGCAAATTTTGGGGATTGGGGGGGGGGGGGCAAAATTGGTGTTTGGCCCTAGATATTTAAGAGTTAGCACCAGCTAAGTCTGGGTCATTGGTACAGTATAAAAATATTTCAATAAAAAACAGCCAAAAAGCTTAAGAGTTTAACAGGAAGGATTCATGGAAGGATAGGGAAGGAATACTTAATACACAGTGGAAAAATCATTTTTAAAAATGATGACGTCAGGCATATGTCCCGAAATTGGGAAACATAAAATAATTTTATAAATATTATAAAGTTACAGAAGCCATCACAGTTGACCAATCATGACCAAAAGGGGATGTCATCATCTAGGCATTATATGGAGTCAAACAAACAGGTTACTAGATGCAGAGGAACTCTCTGAATGCCCTGTCCTACTGTTTCGAATTTATTCCTTGAATTGATGAAAGGCAGATGTAGAGCATTTGCCGATAAGAAACCGGACCTGCCCGTTTTGGTAGCAAGTTTATATATAGAGTCATTCAATAGTTCAAATGTCTGTGTGACATTTCTGGACTGCGTCAGAAACTCAGGGACGGTGTCCCTAAACTGATTAAAGAATTCTGTGTCCAGTGGCGCCATCAGTCTCTTATCCGGCAATGCAGCATTTTGGTCCGGAGAAACAACGTCAGGAAAATAATGCCGGATGAACTAAACGGCAATTTTATGTTGTTCTGAAAGGGAAAATTCCAACTCCTCCGTATCCCTTTCGCCATCCTATCGGACCACTTGTAATTCTCGGTCGTCCGTGCCTGATCCTGCAGCAGAACGTACTGACCCAGCTTCCTCGGATAATTCCTGATCTGTCGCTGCGATAATTTGTGCTATCTGTGATAGCTAGTCCGTCACGGAGGCCTGTGGAGCCGTGGTCTTACGTAATTAGCTGCTGGAAACTCCAGGAACATTCATTCCTGCATTTATATAATATGCGAACGTCCCAGCTGGAAAGGCCTCATGTCCTTGGCTAGCGGATGGCGTGACCTCATCGATGTGGATTCCCTGGTCGGCGAACAGGAGCTCCGGTGACGTTCATTCTTGCATTTATATAATATGCGAACGTCCCCTGAATATCTGTGGTCACATAGCCAAGGTGCGGTCGTGTGTGCTGACGTGAGGATGAGGAAGCCAATAGACCAGCCCCGTCGGACTGTCTATGCGACGGAGCGTCCCGAGCAGGAGGAGTGGACGTATGCTCCGACTAACGAATGAACATACAACAACACTGCGGCCCAGATGTTGTTGTAAGAGAGAGGGGGGCCTCTCTCGCTCGCGGTCCGGAGGACCAGGACGAGCTTGGTACCGGACTGACAGCCTTCCTCCCTACTATCCTCGGATCCGTCATTGCTGGGTGTGCACGTTCGATGTTTATAGTGCTCGCATCACCCAAACTGCTTCCCTGGACCGCAACAGATGAACCCGGCTGCCTAGCCATTCGATGAATGGTCGCTATACCGGGCAGACTAGCGGACGATCAACGCCTTTGATCCTACTAGGGACCTCTTCGGCAATTGTCGTATTTCTATGAGCACTTAGCCGCTAGCCCTAATACTGCAACGACGGAGACACACTTGTTGAAGACATCACGGAAACATCACCCTGTTCTTGTTCTTCTGAAAAAGAGACTGATAGACTAGAGTGACCTTGCGGAGAGAGGACCGGCATGGACCCTGCTAACAACATACCGTGACACACGTCTCCAACGTTTGTCACTCCAATTAGCACACACTGAGCAAGAATTAGTGCAAGTACAAAGACTACAAGAAACACAATTAACATGATAATCAAAGGAAGATTTCCTCGCATAACAATTTATACAATATTCTTTCATCATGAAAAAATATAAACAGTCATAGTACTCGCACTAACCCTTGAAACAAAGATACATAATAATAATATAATCCATTATAACATTTCGGAAAAATAATTTCAAAAAAAAAAAAAAAATTGGGGGGAAAAATTTTCATTAGAGCCCAAGTTCCCAATGGGAACAATGAGCCCAAATGGATCCCAAAAAAGCCTAAGTGTGGACAAAATTTTTAAAACATTTTTAAAAATTAATGTAACACTTACGGACAATATTAATATATCTGGCAATGAGCAGAACTAAACAGAAGACAAGTGATCAGTATCAGAAGTAACTGTTGTCAACGTAAACAAAGTGTACAAAAAAACGGAAACATGACTCCAGGCACTGAAAACATGGCCCAAAATCAGTAACCCATTTAGACACTATCCGATGTAAAACAGAGACTTCCAGAGAAGAAATTGCAGTACATCGGATGGTAGATGCAGATCACAACGCCTGAACACCCAGGGGTGAGGACGTAAACATGGGGAAAAACAGAAAATACATTCTGTTACCAAGCCAAAACTCCCAAGAAATTTTAGTAAAAAAATCTACAAAATTTATGCCAAAAGCATGGGAGAATAGCAAGGGGGGATTACAGGAAAGGGAGAGAGGAAACACTGAACAAACAATGGTAAATTCATAGCCAGAATGACAACATTGGGGCCATGCCTCGAAAATAGACAACATGAAATAATTTCAAATAAAAATTATTTATAAGTTACAGCCCTGATCATATTCTGCCACTGTTTTATCCTTCTATTTCCTCCTTAGATCCACCATTTGATCCATAATTATGTATCTGGCATCATTTAAACTGAGATTTATAGTACAAATATCAGTGAGGTGATACTGATTTTAGGGCCAAACAAAGAAAGAATGATAATTGGCGCCAATTTCGAGACCTCCTTGACAATGCGCATGTGCAGTGGAGTAAAAGTATGGAGGACCATATAGGACATGTAATTTTCGGTTTTTGATGCAAATTTTGGGGATTGGGGGGGGGGGGGGCAAAATTGGTGTTTGGCCCTAGATATTTAAGAGTTAGCACCAGCTAAGTCTGGGTCATTGGTACAGTATAAAAATATTTCAATAAAAAACAGCCAAAAAGCTTAAGAGTTTAACAGGAAGGATTCATGGAAGGATAGGGAAGGAATACTTAATACACAGTGGAAAAATCATTTTTAAAAATGATGACGTCAGGCATATGTCCCGAAATTGGGAAACATAAAATAATTTTATAAATATTATAAAGTTACAGAAGCCATCACAGTTGACCAATCATGACCAAAAGGGGATGTCATCATCTAGGCATTATATGGAGTCAAACAAACAGGTTACAATGAAATCCTTCCATAAATATGACCTAAAGACAATGCTAAAGGTTTTGGGCTCGGGCAGCCATCAAGGCTGAATGATCATGACCAAAAGGGGATGTTTTCATCTAGACATTATTTGGAGTCATCCTACCGAGGTACAATGAAATCCCTTCATAAATATCAACTGTAGACTGTGCTAAAGGTTTTCGGGCTTCAGGCCCCTGTAGCGGTAACAGTTGCCTAATGGTGTCCAAAAGGGGGTGTTCTCATCTAGACATTATATGAAGTCAACGTATGAAGTTACAATGAAATCCCTTCATAAATATGAACTGAAGACTGTGCTAAAGGTTTTCAGGCTTTGGGCTCGGGCAACCATCATGGCTGAATGATCGCAACCAAAAGGGTACATTCTCATCTGGGCATCACCTGGAGTGATCCTACGAAGTTACAATGAAATCCCTTCATAAATATGACCTGTAGACTGTGCTCAAGATTTTCGGGCTTTGGGCACCTGTAGCCATCACAGTTGACCAATCATGACCAAAAGGGGATGTCTTCATCTAAGCATTATATGAAGTCAACCTAACAAGTTACAATGAAATTCTTCCATAAATACGACCTATAGACTATGCTAAAGGTTTCTGGGTTCAGGCAGCCATCAAAGCTGAATGATCGCGACCAAAAGGGGACGTTCTCATCTAGACATTATTTGAAGTCATCCTACCAAGTTACAATGAAATCCCTTCATAAATATCACCTGTAGTCTGTGCTAAAGGTTTTCGAGCTTTGGGCCCCTGTAGCCGTCACAGTTGCCCAATCAAGTCCAAAAGGGGACATTCTCATCTAGACATTATATGAAGTCAACCTACCAAGTTACAATGAAATCCCATCATAAATATGACCTGTAGACTGTGCTAAAGGTTTCGGGCTTCAGACTCGAGCAGCCATCATGGTTGAATGATTGCAACCAAAGGGGACAATCTCATCTGGGCATCATCTGGAGTGATCCTATGAAGTTACAATGAAATCCCTTCATAAATATGACCAGTAGACTATGCTCAAGGTTTTTGGGCTTCAGGCACCTGTGGCCATCACAGTTGACCAATCACGACCAAAAGGGGATGTCAGCATCTAGGCATTATATGGAGTCAACCTAACCAGTTACAATGAAATCGTTCCATAAATATGATCTTTTGCCTATGCTAAAGGTTTTTGGGCTCGGGCACCCATCAAGGCTGAATGATCGCGATCAAAATGGGACGTCCTCATCTAGACATTATTTGGAGTCATCCTACCAAGTTACAATGAAATCCCTTCATAAATATGACCTGTAGACTGTGCTAAACATTTTCAGGCTTTGGGCCCCTGTAGCCTTCACAGTTGCCCAATCACGTCCAAAAGGGGACTTTCTCATCTAGACATTATATGAAGTCAACCCACCAAGTTACAATGAAATTCCTCAATAAATATGACCTGTACACTGTGCTAAAGGTTTTCGGGTTTTGGGCTCGGGCAGTCGTCACGGTTGGCACCCAAATGGGAAAATTCTCATCTAGAATCATAAGGAGTCATCTTACAAAGTTACAATGAAATCCCTCCATATTAAAGATGACCTGCAGACTGTGCTAAAAGTTTTTGGGTTTCGGGCTTGGGCAGCCATCACGGTTGACAGATCATGCCCAAAAGGGGACAATCTCATCTAGGCATTATACCAGGTTACAATGAAATCCCTTCATAAATACGACCTGTAGACTGTGCTACTGGTTTTCAGGTTTTGGGCTCAGGCAGCCATCTAGACATGCCCCCAAAACCTGCAATTGAAATTTTGTGACGGTCAGACAAGAACTGCTTGGTGTAGCCCGTGCTAAAGGAATATGTGAACAGACTCACAGACTAACAGACTTCCGCACGCGTGATGGCAATAGCTTATCTTGACTTTGTCAAGTTAAGCTAAAAATGTTGAAAAGGCCCCACAAAGTAGATCTTCTATTTCTCAAACCATTTTTTGTAAAATAGCATGTAGGCAGGAGTTTTTTTTAATTTTATTTTTTATTTTTGTAATTATTTCTTTGCCATCAAAAGTTCATGCTCTTGATTTGTTTTATGTTTTTGGCCTCATAATCTACAGAATAGCATGGGTGATGGTGTATTTCATCCCTTGAGTGCAAGAAGGCTTTGCAATGCTAAAGCATTGCAAAGCCTTGTTGCACTCGAGAGACACATTTATCAAGTTTTAACTTGGGCTAAAATATCAGACAAAAACCATTTGATTTTTATTCTTGTTAAGTTTGCATTGGTTATAAAAAGAGAGCATGCAGCAGCCAAAAGGAAATGTGGGAGGGCAGAAACATATTTTTAATTTTTTTTAAGCCTTCTGTTCTTTCATCGATTCTGTATGACAACAATAAAAGATTCTTAACAAATACAATTTTTCCTTGAGCAAGACACTCCAAATTGCATAAATATGGAGGGGGGGGGGGGGGGGGGGGGGGGGCATAGTGACACCACAAACTAAAGCATACAGATGTCAATTGTACACTTGCCTTCACCCAATGCTAACCCTGCCTGTCGCAGATTCATTAAGTTAGAGAGTCTGGCTTTTACTTGACACTGCTAAGTGGTTCTCCCCAGGTACTCCTGCTTCTTCCACCTGTAAAACCACCCGACATGATATGATCCTGCCTCTTGAAGGTAAATAATAATAATAAACAAACCGACACACTTTTCCTGTTGAACCTTTCTCTATACTTGGATCAGCCACACGAAACAGACCAAAACAAGTAATGAGACTGTCAAACTTCTTGTCTTGCTGAGTATGGTCATAAAAAAGGTGGGGTATTTCTATGCAAAAGCAAAATAAATCATAATGCAAACAAGAACAGTTTTTAAGAAAAAAATTATATCAATTTTTGACTGCATCACATTTCGTGGAAAGAGGAATGTGATTTCACTGTATAAAACAATACCGTGGAACCTACTTAAATGGATAGTTTTAAATTGAATAATCCGGTTAATTGCATATAATTTTCAAACTTCAACCCATTAACCATATTTTCAGTAGAAATATGACCTGTTAATTGTATGTAAGTTATACTCTTGTCACTTGATTAATAAATTTTGCGATCATTGAACAATTACTCTGACAACCACTGAATTCATGTTTATAGACCCTTTCATCCTCAGTCATCCAATAGAAAAATTTAATCTTTTATATCTTGTTGAAACAAGATATAATAGCACATATGTTCAGTGTATTAATAGGATACAGGAAAATGAACAGTCTTATTATTTGAATACTCCTGTTGAATGAATATTTTAGCTGACAAAATAGCTATTCAATTAACAGTGTCCCTTTGTAAAACATGTATATGATGGAAGGCATACTGGTCTGAAAATAAGCAGTCTGGCATTTGCAGAATGAGGTCCCCAGAGGGTGAATTTGATGCTATCCCATACAGTGGGCCAATTTATCCTCTGGGTACCTCTTTCTGTTTAGTTTTGAGACCCTGATTCAGATTGAGGTTCACAGAGGGTAAATTTAGGGTAGCATCACTAAATTCACCCTCTGGGGACCTCATTTTGCAGATGACAGTCTGCTTATTTTCTTGCTTGGGCACAGAAGGACATTACATTCCCATTCTGTTCATAAGCCCCCCAATGATTTTCAAACAAACTTTGGAAAGACCATTGAACTCCCAGCATCTTTTTCGAATATCCTATCAATCAAAGCATGACAGATCAACATATATTATTACATGGGTTTAATATAGTTAGATAAGAAATTTACAAAATTTGTCATACTTTCTTGTGTTCTCAAGCCATCAACATCACTGTTCTCCAATAAGACCTCACAATCTTTTACGAACATTATCATGCCGCCAAAATGTGGTGCTAACACTTCTTCTATAAACTCCTGAGTTCTGGCTTGCAGTAATTCTTTGAAACTTTCAGATTCTTTGCTGTCTTCTGTTGTTCTTTCCTGTATAAACATATAGTAAGGGAAAATTTACTCCAACACCCAGAGTTGCATTAAATTTTCTCTGCAAGAAACTTCTAACTTTCTAACCGATTGTACCCAAGAACCTCAAATTCAGAACCATGGCGTGAAAACTTACAAATCACTCATCCAGAAGATGAGTGCATGTTCAAAAACAAAAACATATTTATAATTTTGTTTTGTTCTCTTGAAACTAACAGACACAAAGAAATTTCCAAGAAACCCCTACCTCAAAGAAACAAAGAATATAGCAGAAATTAGGCTTAGGCCACACAGTTCCAAAATTGGATGGCAAGACTGTGAGTAAATTTATCTGGCAATGGTCTAAGGCACACTTTCTCACTGTCTTCATCAGCTTTCCAAAATGTGAGAGAGCTTCAATCATTTTTCTAAGTTATGGCTGTGCAACTGTGGCAGGATTTTAAATGAACAAATGCATGTCTCTAAGAACATGATGATATAAAAACATTTCATATGCCGGTGTTTAAATTTGCAACCAATGAATATATTTCAGTTATGACTGAGTATCCTAATAGTATGCACAAAATGTCAGAGTTTGAACTAATGTCAGGCCAGCCCCAATGTTTGCTTTCTAAGAAAAATTTCTTCTTTCAAGGTATATATTTTAAGTTAAGATTTCTCCAAGTACATGTACATGGACAGATGCTAAACAGAATTGCAACTGGAATGACACATATCCTAGAAACCAACCTAAACACATTGATTGCTATACAGTCATTGTTACTACATTATAAGTTGTGCCCCTTGAAGTATTTCATCTGTGTTGATGACAATACATTAGTAATTTTTCTCCAAATAAGAGTTTGTTTTTTTTAAATAATTCTTTTCTCAGTTGACTCAAGTACATTATATAATTACAAAATGTCACTGTAATTTAGATGAATTATTTGAAATGAATGTGTTAACTCATTTACATTTAGGTTTAATGCATTGTTCATTCACATGTCATACAGATTTATTTCGTTTCACTTAAAATATTTACTTAAATGAACCTCTACTGAACAGAAAAGTATGATTTTTCATATTAAATTCAAGAAGTTTGAGCCAAACCTGATATATAGTTTTCCTTTCGGCTGAAATGACACTGCAGCATCAAATTAACCCTTAAAGATGTGGAGATGTTTTAAACAATTTTGCTATATTTGGACAGCTGACAATCAGTAGCTTTGTAGTTGTTTCTAGGTATTCAGGCATCCAAGACTTTTCTGGAAACAACAACCCAGGTATTTAGAATATAACTTGCAAGTTTACCCAGTGAGGGCATGCTGTAGCATCTACTCTATTGCACTAAAAAAAATATTTATTTTATTTATTTATTGAATGGGTTTAACAACACTTTGGAGCCAGGATCATCTCGTGTCAGACAGTTTTACTGGTGGAGGATGCTGGAGTACTTGGAGAGAACCACTGAGCAGTGGCAAGCAACTTTTGGACTTCACAGAGTACTAACACTGCAGTGAAGGGTTAGCAGTGGTTGAAGGCAGGGTTAGTAGTGGCTGAAGGCAAGTGCACAATTGATGTGCACTATTGACGTGCAGTAAGCCTTAGTACACAGTGCCACTGTGCCCCCATGTGGGCAGTCATTCATGATTGAGTTCCTTGCCCAAGGACACAATGCCGTTATACCTGGTACCATGGACCTCTCAGTTCAGTTTGAAGTCCAATACTCTAATCACTGAGCCACCATACGCCCCTCTAAAAAGTTATCATTGTCGAGAATAGGCATTTAAAAGTTACCTCCTTGCATGCTGCTGGCAGATATTTCTTATTGACATGCACTATTGATGTGCAGTAAGCCTTAGTACACAGTGCCACTGTGCCCCCATGTGGGCAGTCGTGATTAAGTTCCTTGCCCAAGGACACAATGCCGTTATACCTGGTACCATGGACCTCTCAGTTTAGTTTGAAGTCCAATACTCTAATCACTGAGCCACCATGCACCCCTCTAAAAAGTTATCAATGTCGAGAATAGGCATTTAAGAGTTAACTCCTTGCATGCTGCTGGCGGATATTCTTGCCCAAGGCAGGAAATCTCTTGTCACTGAAACAAGTAAAATCTGAGAACATTTAACTGAATTTTCCCAAGCAAACTGTATCAGCTTTTTGACCTGCGATGTCTCGTGTCAACTGTTCATTTTTTATCAAATCTAGCCATGGCTACTTCTTAGCTTCTTAAAAATATACACCATTCCCATATTGAAAACTAGAAAAACTGTGAGCACTGCTCACTAAATGATGCCACCCATTCCCACCAAGAAACATTTTACAACAGTAAAAGTGTGTTTAATGTAGAGAGCACAAACACTGACCCCCCCCCCCCCCCTCCCCCTCCCCCGACACTTCCAACCCGAAGCTTGAATTGACAAAGCCCATTTTTCAGTATGTGAACTGTAAAAATGAAAATATCTGAAAACAAAATAGAAGGTACACATCTTCACTGTATGTAAAAGAATGTTTGAAGGTTTCACTGAAATCCAATCACTAGTTTAAAAGAGGTTGCGGATAGCAAATGTCAACAATCCCCCCATGCAAGCTTGAATTGACAAAGCCCATTTTTAAATATGGGAAACCCTAAAAATGAAAATATCTGAAAACAAAACAGGAGGTGCACATCTTCAATATATGTAAAAGAAGGTCTGAAAGTTTCAATGAAATCCATTAACTGGTTTAAAAAAAGTTGTAGATACCAGATCTGTACCTTTTCCAAAACTTGAAACCATTTTTCAATATGGGAAAGTGTAAATACGAAAATATCTAAAAAGAAATTAGGAGGTGCACATCTTCAATGTATGTAAAAGAAGGTCTGAGAGTTCCAATGGAGTTTGTTCAATGGTTTAAGAGGAGCAGCGGATAGCAGATCTATACCCCTCCCTACTAAAACCTGAATTGACAAAGACTATTTTTGAATATGGGGAACCGTAAATATGAAAATATCTGAAAAGAAAATAGGAGGTGCACTTCTGCAATGTATGTAAAAGAATGTCTGAGAGTTTCAATGAAATCTGTTCAATGGTTTAAAAGGAGTTGCGGATAGCAGATCTGCACAGAATGTCAATTGAATTTGACAAAGTTCATTTTTCAATATGGGAAACTGTAAAAATGAAAATATCTGAAAAGAAAATAGGAGGTGCACATCTTCAATGTATGTAAAAGAATGTCTGAGAGTTTCAATGAAATCCGTTCACTGGTTTAGGAGGAGTTGCGGATAGCAGATGTGTACCCCCCTAAAGCGTAATGGACGGATTAACGAACAGACATACGGATGGACATAGTGAAGACTATATCCCACCCTCTTTTCAAGAAGGTGGTATAATAAACTAAACTAACCATGAGAACACTCAACATCATATCATAGTTATTTATCAGAAATATGAGTTGCTCCTTTCTTTGTGGAAATTCAGCTGCCATCTTCAGTATACAGTTTTCTACTTCTGTTTGTAGCTGACTAAGAATTCTGTACACTTTGTCATCTGGAAATGACTGATTTATTCCAACAATGGCTGCAGAAAACTCAGCATACCTTCTTGTTATCTGTAAATTGAAAGGAGATTTTAAAGAACATTAGAATTCCTGTTAAGTAGTGATGTCTGATCATACACCTTTTATATATATCTACTGGTGGTAGGTAGACCTGAAAAAGTTGATGTGCATGCTGATTCCATGTTCTGACCTCTATCTGTGACCTTGACCTTGGTGGGTTAGAAGTGAATTTTATTTGTGACACACCATCTAGTGGAGATGCATATGTTGTGTAAGTTACATTGTGATATCTCTTCCCATAAAGAAGTTATGGCCCTGACACAAAAAGTTAACGGCAAGACTGACACCTGGACTATACCGTAACATATTTCACCCATTTTTATAAAAGTTAAAAAATTTATAGTAATTTATATATTTTTTATACTTACCAATGACCCAGACATAGCTGGTGCTAACTCTTAAAATATAGGGCCAAACACAAATTTTGCCCCCCAATCCCCAAAATTTGCATCTAAAACTAAAGAAAACATGTCCTGAAAGGCCCTCCACACTTCGCCCCTACTGCGCATGCGCAGTGTCAAGGACGTTCCGAAATTGGCGCCATTAATCATTCTAATAACCAGTGCCTGGTAAGCGCTATGAACTCAGCGGGGAGGCAAGAGTTCCCAACTCCTGGGAGGGCCATCCCCGTCTGGGTCATTGGTAAGTATAAAAAATATATAAATTACTATAAATTTTTTAACATTTTTATACTGTACCAATGACCCAGACATAGCTGAATAGTAAAAAGGCTGGAGGGCCAAGGACATAGAGCAAAATGGAATACGCTCAATAAAATAAAATAGAGTCATCCCCTGTAGGGAAAAAGAAGTAATAGGCCTTACATGTATCTTTCTTATTTATGATAAATTAGAAAGATACAACACCTTCCAAAATTGAGCTTCATACATCCATGTACTCTATTAATATCCAATATAATCCTTATACTAATAATTTTTAAAGTAAGCCAATAAATAAAGTAAGTCTAGAGAATAGAGACTCTTATACTCCTAAAAGTGTCTGAGGATTGCATAATCATGTCCGTTGACATATGCAATATTCAAAAGCTATACTTTAAAAACTACGACTTGAATGAATTTTAAAAACCTAAACTTCTCACTAAACAACCATCCCAATAACAGCTCAGAATTACTAACTCCGGAGGAGGTATCCCCTTGTTTTCATAGTAAAACAGGTGACCCAAGGGAACACCCTCCCCCCCCCCCTTTTTCTTGCCCTGGGTCAAATAGCCCAGAGCGAAGAGGGCAGCCGAACGGAGACACTGCCGAAACAGACAGCCTACCTAGCTATAGTAGCAACTGTTAAGTGAATGACATTCTGAGCAGTAGATAATAGACCTAACAATAGAGGCCTCCAGAAATGGACTCGATATCTCTGAGATAAAATTCATGAATGTGGATGGCTGAGCGCAATGAGCGGCCTTCAAAAATCTATAATAGCGACACTATTAATGTAAGCCCAAGAAGTAGAAGAACTCTTACTTCATGAGCCGAAATCTTAAGCACAACTGCTAAGTCAATGATATACCATAAGCAGTACCGATAGTTAATAGAATCCATTAACAATAAAATGGAGCGTAACGTCCTTCTACTAGACATCAAAGACAGAAGAAGCTTACGCCCTTTGTAATAAACAGATATCTGTTTATAAATACATAAACTGTACCCGGAAAGAGTAAAGGCCTATGCCCATACGAAGACGGAAGGACCTTAAAATAATAGGTTCCGGATAATAGGAGCCTAACTCTTATGCAACAATCCAACCTAAATAGTAACGGAAGTATTGATTCCGAAACTATGAAAGTGAAAATCATCCATCGATAGTGCATGAAACTCACTGACTCTACAGTAAAAGAGAAACCAACAGAATTACTGTCTAAAAGGTCAGAATTTGAAAACTACTGTTTCCAGAGGCTCAAATGATTACTTAGCTAAATAAGAACCGAAGTTAAAATCCGTATAGGAATTTAATCTAAAGATTCTAAGTCTATTTATCAAAAAGTTACTAACTGACTTAGATAAAGAGACAAAAGACTCAATTGTAAACTATCGTAGAGTGCATAGGTATGAGGTAACAAAAACCTATAACCTAAATAATAACAGGCTGCAGTAGATCTTGTGAAACAAGTATACTAAGAAATAGCAATGAGTAGTATGGAGGGATCAACAATATGAACATAATGATCCCTACACCACGACGGAAGAGCCTCCACTTTAGCCGCATAGAATAGCGAAGAAGAGGATCTCCTATAGTAAGAAATCGCGTCCAAAGCTCGTCCAGTACAGTGCTTACAATGCAATACGGACCACACAACGGAATACATGAAGGTTGCGACCTTGCTGGTTGTGATAAAGATGACACGATTTACCCAGTGAAAAGGATCCTCACATAGAGGAAGATTTCACGTTAAGACCCACAGTAGACAAGAGAGTAAATTACTCATGATCTCTGTGAAGATAGAGATGCTATCAACAGAAATGTATTGTGGTTGTTTATCTTAGCAATACCTGCTAAAACAACAGTGCCGGAGGATACGCGTATCCTATCATTCCGTCCTATAGATCAATAGAGCGTTAACAATATTAGCTCAGAGATCTGGACAAGCCAACACATACGTCTGCAATTGATTAGCAAGCTGTGTCATAAATAAATCATCATTGGGCGCTCCCATAGATAGCAAATCTGATTGAATACTTGTTTGTTGAGAGTCCATTCTGACAGCAACAAGCGACCCGTAAGAGAACGGGAGTCCGATAAAACAATCAGACGACCCGGAATATGACGGACCAAAACAGAACTTGGTGTACTATAACCAACAGACGGATTCTTTCCATTAAATTGAATAACGGAAACGAAAGAGTGCCTCCCTGGTTCCGGAGATACGCCACTACTGTCGAATTAAAGGACAGGAATTTGGGCATGCGTTTCTGAATAATGTTCATGCAATGACATAAAGCAAGCCTAAAAAACATTATTCCGCGGAAGAAAACTGATTGCTAAAAGACTGCGGAACCCAAAGACCCTGGCACTTCGAATCCGTAGGGATCAGTATTATATCCCAATCTGTTTGACTGGCAACCGTCATAACAGCCACACTCGGGTCTGGCAACTGCGGCGGCACTCTCTGAGTCAACCACCGAATGTTTGCCCCAGTCTGAATCTCTTGTAACACTAGATAGACAAGAGAACGTGTAAATCGAGCAATTCATGGATTGCCGAAAAGTTGCCGTCGAAGAGAAGCTCCTCCGAGAACGAAGCGACTCTGAGAGAGTTCTTAACCTTACTATCCACGCGTGTGGATGTAGCTAGGGCTGCGTCACGTCTAACTAACTCCAATCAGCCACTGAAGGGCGGAGTTATACGTGAACAAACTACTGCCCTCAAAAGAAATTACATTGAGAATAATATCCCGTAAATCTTTTCTTGAAGATGTAATGATAACGCCTCAGTAAGGCGGATTACGTATAATAAAGCGTCAAAGTTAAGTCTACTATACATAATGTCGTTCCCAACATTGAAATTGGAAAAGACATAAACGGCGAAAAAGAATATATGCAGTCTTTAATCACACCGTCTAGATGCATATGAACTCTCGGTATGCCCTGCTCTGCCAAAATACACTAATTGTATAAATGATAAAATGGCAGAAATGAGCAACGCGGACAAGAAACTAAACTATCATGCTTAGTAGCAGGCTTGTATATATATATATATAGCGTCGAAAAATAAAACACATGTTGTAATGACAATATTGGACTGCGTCGGTAAGTCAGGGACAATGTCCCTGAACCGATCGAAAAATCCGAGTCCAATGACGCTATAAGTCTCTTATCCAAGATCGCAGCAATGAAGTCCGAAATAATAATCACTGGAAGATAATGCCAGAAGATATGAAAGGCATCTTCCGATACTACTAAAGGGAAAACTCGAAATCTTTCGAATCCCTTTCGCCATCCTGTCGGACCCTATAAAGCGTTCGGTCGTCCGTACCTGATGCAACCGCGGACCGCACCGACCCAGCGCCGTCGGATAATTCCTGATTCGACCGAGAAACTGTCAATTGCTGGGATGCTGCGAAACAACTGTGCTAACTCGGATAGCACGTCCGTCACTGAGGCCTGAGGAGAAGCGGTCTTACGATGCATTGCCGCTGGAAGCTCCGTGATCGTTACCCCGTGCATACTACCAATATGCGAGTGAACGGAGTGTATAGGCCTCATGTCCCTTGGCTACCGGATGGCGCGACCTATTCGCCGTGGAATCACTGAATGCCGAAACTGATCGGATACTCGAGGTCACGTAGCCAATGTGCGGTCGTGTGCCCTGCTGTGAGGATGAGGAAGCATTACAGACAGTCTCTCGGACTGTCAATATAACGGAGCGTCCCGACCAACGGACATATGCTCCGAATGTAAAATATCTGAACCACAACATGCGGTCCCCTATGTTGTTGGGCGAGAGAGGGACCTCTCTCGCTCACAGCCCGGATGGACCTGGACAAGCCAGGAACCGGATTAACAGGCTTCCTCCGATCTGTCCTCAATCTGCCGTCACTGGGTGAGTACTAAAGTAATTAAAGTGCTCGCATCACCCAAATCTCCTTCCTAGACCGCAACGGACGAACCCGGCAGCCGAACCATTCGATGAATGTACGCTACACTGGGTGAGCTAGCGAATGTCACTCCGTAGGCGATAGACATATTCCATGAGCACTTATTGCCGCTAACTCTTCATTAACTATGACGACAGAGGCACACTTTTGAAAGACATCTCCATAACTCTTCGAACAAGAAACCAGAAATGCTTGGTTAGCAAGCATAAAATAATAATATATATAGCGTCGTTCAATAATTCGAAAGTTTGTGTGACATTATTGGACTATGTCGGAACTGAGGGACGATGTCCCTGAACCGAACCAAAAATTTCTAAGTCCACCGACGCTATCAGTTTCTTATCCGGCATCGCAGCATTCTGGTCCGACGAAAGAAGCTGTAGAAGACCAAGTCAGATGACATACACAACAGCATATGTTGTTCCGAAAGGGAAAGCTCGAAATCCTCCGAATCCCTTTCGGTATCCCGTCGGACCGGATGAAACTTTCGGACGTCCGTACCCGCTTCCGCGGAGCGTCCCGACCCAGCATCGTCGGATAAAATATATGCGACAGATTCAGTTGATGCTGGGATGCTGCGATAAACTGTGCTATTAAGGAAAGCACGTCCGTTCCCGAGGCCTGTGCAGTAGCGGTCTTACGATGCATTGCCGCCGGAAGCTCCGTGTACGTTGACTCCCGCACACTTCCTATGCGAACGTCCGGAGTCTGCAGGCCTCGTGTCCCTGGCTACTGGATGGTGTGACCTGGTCGCCGAAGAATCCTTGATCGGCGAAGCTGGTAATATATCGGCGGTCACGCAGCCAAGGTGCAGTCGTGTGCGCTGACGAGAAGAGGAAGCCTTAGCAGTCTCAGCGGACTGCCTATACAACGGAGCGTCCCGAGCGACGGACGTATGCTCCGCTTGCGACACATTTTGTACCACAACATCTGGGGCCAGATGTTGTTGAACGAGAGAGGGGCCTCTCTCGCTTGCCGTCCGGATGGACCGGAACGAGCTATGAACCGGACTAAAAGGCTTCCTGCGTTCTCCCTCCGATCCGCCGTCACTGGGTGTGCATTAGGTTAATTTATAGTGCTCGCATCACCCCAAAATTCCTTCTAGACCGCAACGGACGAACCCGGCTGCCGAACCATTTGGTGAATGGACGCTACACCGGGCGAGCTAGCGGACGTCAAAGGCCGTCGAACCTACTAGGGTCCTCTTAGGCAATTGGCGTATTTACATGAGCACTTTTCCGCTAGCCCTTCATTAATTGTGACGACGGAGGCACACTGTTGGAAGACATCACAGATACATCACCCTAATCTTGATCATCTGAAATAGAAATTGATAAAGTAGAGTGACCCTGCGGGGAAAGGACCGGAGTGTCCAAATCCCCAACAACATACCGTGACATACGCTTCCCATATTGTCATCGAAATCATACGATACAGAACAGGAGTTAATGCGAGTACACTGACCACATATAGAATGATAATAAAGTCAGAGGAAGACTTCCTCTTAAAACAATTGATCAATATCCTTTCAATGTGAAAAGAAAACAAGTCCTGGTACTCGCACTAACCCCTGGCAATCAAAATACATAATAATAATATGATCCATTAATATAGAAAAAATAATTGAAATCAAAATATTTTGAAAAAATATTTTTTCAGAACAGCCCAAGTTTCTGAAAAGTAACGTTGAGCCCCAATGGATCCCAAGCCTAAGTGTGGACAAAAATTTTAAAAATATTTTAAACAATTTATTCAACACTTACGAACAATAATAATGTATGTAGTTATGATTAAAATAACATCAAGATATTATTTTTTAGAAATCCCCCCCTCACACAGAGGGCTGTTGTAAATGTAAACAATGAGTGTAAAAACACTAAAATAAGACTCCAGGCACCCAGGCCCGAAATCAGTTACCAAAAATACACTATCTGATGCAAAACAGAGACTTCCAGGGAAGAAACTGCAGAACATCAGATGGTAGATGCAGAACACAACGCCTAACCACCCGTAGGTGAAGACGTAAACATGGGGAAAGAACAGAATTCATTCTGTTATTCAGCTAAAACTCCCAAGAAAATTTAGTAATAATAATTACAAAAACTATGCCAAAAGCATGGGAGAATAGCAAGGGGGAACTTAAAGGACAGGGAGAGAGGAAAACACTTAAAAAAACAGTGTAACTAAATAATCAGAATGACAACAAAATGGCTGCTGCCTTGAAAATAGGTAACTTAACATAATTTCATTAAAAAATTTTAAGTTACAGCCCTGATAATATTCTGTCACACATTCTTTTCCTCTCCTCCTTCTCTATCCTCCTTAGAATCACCATTTCACTAATATTTATGTGTCTGGCATCATTTAAACTGAGATTTATAAGCACAAAGATCAGTCAGATGTTAACTGATGAAGGGCCAAACTTAGAATGATTAATGGCGCCAATTTCGGAACGTCCTTGACACTGCGCATGCGCAGTAGGGGCGAAGTGTTAAAAATATGGCTATATAAAAAGGAAAAGCAGAAACATTATTATGTTTCAAGGTTTGTTCACCCATGGGAAGAAAAAACCAAGGAATTCAGTAAAGAATTTTCAAGCAATTTCGAATGACTTTATCCTGGTTTACTTTTATCGGCTTTTATGTTTGTAAAGATACCAGTTAACAATTCTTATACACATGTTCCAAAAGAAACAAGATATTGCACCAGAGGTGCAGGCAGGTACCTCGATAGATGGGCTGTGTCAGGGAAGACTATAGTTTTCCAAAGAATAAGGAGAATTAATCCAGATGGCATAACATGACATGTGTTTAAAAGGGCATGTCATGTTGGACCTTCACATAAGATTTCATCAATGTCTGCCTACCATCAGCTGAGTTATGGACTTAAATGTCTATTTCTCAAGGGATAATGAGGCATACCCATGAGTAGAATGTGCAGACGGCATAACTTGATATGTGTCTGAAAAGCATATCATGCTGGACATCCATGTAAGGTATCATTAAGCTCTGGTCTAATAGAGACAAAAAATGTCTATTTCTCAACAGAAAAAGGGGCATAACTAATGAGTGGGATATGTGGACAGCATAACTTTAAAAAAGTGAGGGTATAATAATGATACTAATCCTTGGGAAGCTCTCTGCACAAGATTCCCAAGTATCAGTCAGGTTTTTGTTCTTTGTTTTGTTTTATTGGAGTTTAACAACACTCAATGGCCAGGGTTACAGCATGTTAGAGAGTTTTATGGGTGGATGAAGTGGAAGTGCTCAGAGAGAACCATGAAGCAGTGGTGAGCAAATGTCTAGACTCCCCAACATACCAACTCTGCACAAGCAGGGTTAGCAGTGGTTGAAGGCATGTGCATTACTGATGTGCAGTATGTCTTGGTACACAGTGCCCTTTATTAGGGCTGAAACAAATACAGGATTTTCATAACTGATTAACCGCTTGATAACTGCGGTTAGCCGATTAACCATGGTTATACAAAGAATTTGATGGGTTATGTCTTCAGTAGGTTAACTGAGAGTGAGATCGAAGTGAAAAATGCCAAAATCAGTCCTGGCAATGCACCCTCGGCAATTGGCAATGTTGAGGAAAATGCAGTGTAGCAATGCACTACAGCACATCGTCAGCAAATTTGTTTATTGGTGTTTAAGGTTACATATTTATGCACAATGGCCAATCATGACCGTGACAGTTTTACGGGTGGAGGAAGCCGGAGTACCCGGAGAGAACCACCGAGCAACGATGAGCAGCTGTCAGCTCCCCAACGATCGTCAGCAAAAATAAAATGTTGAGGGTGTAATGGTGTGAAATGTGCCCCCACCCCCCCCCCCACCCCCCCCCCCCCCCCCCACACAAAAAAAAATCTTTAAAAAGTTAAAAAATTTATAGTAATTTATATATTTTTTATACTTACCAATGACCCAGACATAGCTGGTGCTAACTCTTAAAATATAGGGCCAAACACAAATTTTGCCCCCCAATCCCCAAAATTTGCATCTAAAACTAAAGAAAACATGTCCTGAAAGGCCCTCCACACTTCGCCCCTACTGCGCATGCGCAGTGTCAAGGACGTTCCGAAATTGGCGCCATTTATCATTCTAATAACCAGTGCCTGGTAAGCGCTATGTACTCAGCGGGGAGGCAAGAGTTCCCAACTCCTGGGAGGGCCATCCCCGTCTGGGTCATTGGTAAGTATAAAAAATATATAAATTACTATAAATTTTTTAACATTTTTATACTGTACCAATGACCCAGACATAGCTGAATAGTAAAAAGGCTGGAGGGCCAAGGACATAGAGCAAAATGGAATACGCTCAATAAAATAAAATAGAGTCATCCCCTGTAGGGAAAAGAAGTAATAGGCCTTATATGTATCTTTCTTATTTATGATAAATTAGAAAGATACAACACCTTCCAAAAATTGAGCTTCATACATCCATGTACTCTATTAATATCCAATAATCCTTATACTAATAATTTTTAAAGTAAGCCAATAATAAAGTAAGTCTAGAGAATAGAGACTCTTATACTCCTAAAAGTGTGTGAGAATTGCATAATCATGTCCGTTGACATATGCAATATTCAAAAGCTATACTTTAAAAACTAAGACTTGAATGAATTTTATAAACTTAAACTTCTCACTAACAACCATCCCAATAACAGCTCAGAATTACTAACTCCGGAGGAGGTATCCCCTTGTTTTCATAGTAAAAACAGGTGACCCAAGGGAACACCCTCCCCCCCCCCCCCCCCCCCCCCCTTTTTCTTGCCCTGGGTCAAATAGCCCAGAGCGAAGAGGGCAGCCGAACGGAGACACTGCCGAAACAGACAGCCTACCTAGCTATAGTAGCAACTGTTAAGTGAATGACATTCTGAGCAGTAGATAATAGACCTAACAATAGAGGCCTCCAGAAATGGACTCGATATTTCTGAGATAAAATTCATGAATGGATGGCTGAGCGCAATGAGCAGCCTTCAAAAATCTATAATAGCAACACTATTAATGTAAGCCCAAGAAGTAGAAGAACTCTTACTTCATGAGCCGAAATCTTAAGCACAACTGCTAAGCCAATGATATACCATAAGCAGTACGCTAGTTAATAGAATCCATTAACAATAAAATGGAGCGTAACGTCCTTCTACTAGACATCAAAGACAGAAGAAGCTTACGCCCTTGTAATAAACAGATATCTGTTTATAAATACATAAACTGTACCCGGAAAGAGTAAAGGCCTATGCCCATACGAAGACGGAAGGACCTTAAAATAAAAGGTTCCGGAAAATAGGAGCCTAACTCTTATGCAACAATCCAACCTAAATAGTAACGGAAGTATTGATTCCGAAACTATGAAAGTGAAAATCATCCATCGATAGTGCATGAAACTCACTGACTCTACAGTAAAAGAGAAACCAACAGAATTACTGTCTAAAAGGTCAGAATTTGAAAACTACTGTTTCCAGAGGCTCAAATGATTACTTAGCTAAATAAGAACCGAAGTTAAAATCCGTATAGGAATTTAATCTAAAGATTCTAAGTCTATTTATCAAAAAGTTACTAACTGACTTAGATAAAGAGACAAAAGACTCAATTGTAAACTATCGTAGAGTGCATAGGTATGAGGTAACATAAACCTATAACCTAAATAACAACAGGCTGCAGTAGATCTTGTGAAACAAGTATACTAAAAAATAGCAATGAGTAGTATGGAGGGATCAACCATATGAACATAATGATCCCTACACCACGACGGAAGAGCCTCCACTTTAGTCGCATAGAATAGCGAAGAAGAGGATCTCCTATAGTAAGAAATCGCGTCCAAAGCTCGTCCAGTACAGTGCTTACAATGCAATACGGACCACACAACGGAATACATGAAGGTTGCGACCTTGCTGGTTGTGATAAAGATGACACGATTTTACCCAGTGAAAAAAGATCCTCACATAGAGGAAGATTTCACGTTAAGATCCACAGTAGACAAGAGAGTAAATTACTCATGATCTCTGTGAAGATAGAGATGCTATCAACAGAAATGTATTGTGGTTGTTTATCTTAGCAAAACCTGCTAAAACAACAGCGCCGGAGGATACGCGTATCCTATCATTCCGTCCTATAGATCAATAGAGCGTTAACAGTATTAGCTCAGAGATCTGGACAAGCCAACACATACGTCTGCAATTTATTAGCAAGCTGTGTCATAAATAAAACATCATTGGGCGCTCCCATAGATAGCAAATCTGAATGAATACTTGTTTGTTGAGAGTCCATTCTGACAGCAACAAGCGACCCGTAAGAGAACGGGAGTCCGATAAAACAATCAGACGACCCAGAATATGACGGACCAAAACTGAACTTGGTGTACTATAACCAACAGACGGATTCTTTCCATTAAATTGAATAACGGAAACGAAAGAGTGCCTCCCTGGTTCCGGAGATACGCCACTACTGTCGAATTAAAGGACAGGAATTTGGGCATGCGTTTCTGAATAATGTTCATGCAATGACATAAAGCAAGCCTAAAAAACATTATTCCGCGGAAGTTAAACTGATAGCTAAAAGACTGCGGAACCCAAAGACCCTGGCACTTCGAATCCGTAGGGATCAGTATATATCCCAATCTGTTTGACTGGCAACCGTCATAACAGCCACACTCGGGTCCGGCAACTGCGGCGGCACTCTCTGAGTCAACCACCGAATGTTTGCCCCAGTCTGAATCTCTTGTAACATTAGATAGACAAGAGAATGTGTAAATCAAGCAATTCATGGATTGCCGGAAAGTTGCCGTCGAAGAGAAGCTCCTCCGAGAACGAAGCGACTCTGAGAGAGTTCTTAACCTACTATCCACGCGTGGATGTAGCTAGGGCTGCATCACGTCTAACCAACTCCAATCAGCCACTGAAGGGCGGAGTTATACGTGAACAAACTACTGCCCTCAAAAGAAATTACATTGAGAATAATATCCCGTAAATCTTTTCTTGAAGACGTAATGATAACGCCTCAGTAAGGCGGATTACGTATAATAAAGCGTCTAAGTTAAGTCTACTATACATAATGTCGTTCCCAACATTGAAATTGGAAAAGACATAAACGGCGAAAAAGAATATATATGCAGTCTTTAATCACACCGTCTAGACGCGTATGAACTCTCGGTATGCCCTGCTCTGCCAAAATAAACTATATGTAAAAAAGATAAAATGGCAGAAATGAGCCACGCGGACAAGAAACTAAACTATCATGCTTAGTAGCAGGCTTGTATATATATATAAATATATAGCGTCGAAAAATAAAACACATGTTGTAATGACAATATTGGACTGCGTCGGTAAGTCAGGGACAAAGTCCCTGTACCGATCGAAAAATCCGAGTCCAATGACGCTATAAGTCTCTTATCCAAGATCGCAGCAATGAAGTCCGAAAAATAATCACTGGAAGAAATGCCAGAAGATATGAAAGGCATCTTCCGATACTACTAAAGGGAAAACTCGAAATCTTTCGAATCCCTTTCGCCATCCTGTCGGACCCTATAAAGCGTTCGGTCGTCCGTAGCTTGATGCAACCGCAGACCGCACCGACCCAGCGCCGTCGGATAATTCCTGATTCGACCGAGAAACTGTCAATTGCTGGGATGCTGCGAAACAACTGTGCTAACTCGGATAGCACATCCGTCACTGAGGCCTGAGGAGCAGCGGTCTTACGATGCATTGCCGCAGGAAGCTCCGAGATCGTTACCCCGTGCATACTTCCAATATGCGAGCGAACGGAGTGTATAGGCCTCGTGTCCCTTGGCTACCGGATGGCGCGACCTATTCGCTGTGGAATCACTGAATGCCGAAACTGATCGGATACTCGAGGTCACGTAGCCAATGTGCGGTCGTGTGCCCTGCTGTGAGGATGAGGAAGCATTAAAGACAGTCTCTCGGACTGTCAATATAACGGAGCGTCCCGAGCAACGGACATATGCTCCGAATGTAAAATATCTGAACCACAACATGCGGTCCCCTATGTTGTTGGCTTCCTCCGATCTGTCCTCAATCTGCCGTCACTGGGTGAGTACTAAAGTAATTAAAGTGCTCGCATCACCCAAATCTCCTTCCTAGACCGCAACGGACGAACCCGGCAGCCGAACCATTCGATGAATGTACGCTACACCGGGTGAGCTAGCGAATGTCACTCCGTAAGCGATAGACATATTCCATGAGCACTTATTGCCGCTAACTCTTCATTAACTATGACGACAGAGGCACACTTTTGAAAGACATCTCCATAATTCTTCGAACAAGAAACCAGAAATGCTTGGATAGCAAGCATAAAATAATAATATATATAGCGTCGTTCAATAATTCGAAAGTTTGTGTGACATTATTGGACTATGTCGGAACTGAGGGACGATGTCCCTGAACCGAACCAAAAATTTCTAAGTCCACCGACGCTATCGGTTTCTTATCCGGCATCGCAGCATATGTTGTTCCGAAAGGGAAAGCTTGAAATCCTCCGAATCCCTTTCGGTATCCCGTCGGACCGGATGAAACTTTCGGACGTCCGTACCCGCTTCCGCGGAGCGTCCCGACCCAGCATCGTCGGATAAAATATATGCGACAGATTCAGTTGATGCTGGGATGCTGCGATAAACTGTGCTATTAAGGAAAGCACGTCTGTTCCCGAGGCCTGTGCAGTAGCGGACTTACGATGCATTGCCGCTGGAAGCTCCGTGTACGTTGACTCCCGCACACTTCCTATGCGAACGTCCGGAGTCTGCAGGCCTCGAGTCCCCGGCTACCGACCCAGCGCTGTCGGATAATTCTCGATCCGACACCCTTTCTGTTGGCTGCTGGGATGCTGCGATAAGCTGTGCTATGTGCACAAGAATGTCCGGCGTCGAGACCTGCGGAGGCGCAGTCTATCGCTGCTTCGCCGAGGGCAGCTCCGCATCAGATGGCTCCCGCATACTTCCTATGCGAACGTCCGGAGTCCATCGGTCTCGAATCCCTGGCTGCCGGATGGTGTGACCTGGTCGCCGAAGAATCCTTGATCGGCGAAGCTGGTAATATATCGGCGGTCACGCAGCCAAGGTGCGGTCGAGTGCGCTGACGAGAAGAGGAAGCCTTAGCAGTCTCAGCGGACTGCCTATACAACGGAGCGTCCCGAGCGACGGACGTATGCTCCGCTAGCGACACATTTGTACCACAACATCTGGGGCCAGATGTTGTTGAACGAGAGAGGGGCCTCTCTCGCTTGCCGTCCGGATGGACCGGAACGAGCTATGAACCGGACTAAAAGGCTTCCTCCGTTCTCCCTCCGATCCGCCGTCACTGGGTGTGCATTAAGTTAATTTTATAGTGCTCGCATCACCCCAAAATTCCTTCTAGACCGCAACGGACGAACCCGGCTGCCGAACCATTCGGTGAATGGACGCTACACCGGGCGAGCTAGCGGACGTCAAAGGCCGTCGAACCTACTAGGGTCCTCTTAGGCAATTGGCGTATTACATGAGCACTTTTCCGCTAGCCCTTCATTAATTGTGACGACGGAGGCACACTGTTGGAAGACATCACAGATACATCACCCTAATCTTGATCGTCTGAAATAGAAATTGATAAAGTAGAGTGACCCTGCGGGGAAAGGACCGGAGTGTCCAAATCCCCAACAACATACCGTGACATACGCTTCCCATATTGTCATCGAAATCATACGATACAGAACAGGAGTTAATGCGAGTACACTGACCACATATAGAATGATAATAAGGTCAGAGGAAGACTTCCTCTTAAAACAATTGATCAATATCCTTTCAATGTGAAAAGAAAACAAGTCCTGGTACTCGCACTAACCCCTGGCAAAATACATAATAATAATATGATCCATTAATATAGAAAAAATAATTGAAATCAAAATATTTTGAAAAAATATTTTTTCAGAACAGCCCAAGTTTCTGAAAAGTAACGTTGAGCCCCAATGGATCCCAAGCCTAAGTGTGGAAAAAAATTTTAAAAATATTTTAAACAATTTATTCAACACTTACGAACAATAATAATGTATCTAGTTATGATTAAAATAACATAAAGATATTATTATTTAGAAATCCCCCCCTCACACAGAGGGCTGTTGTAAATGTAAACAATGAGTGTAAAAACACTAAAATAAGACTCCAGGCACCCAGGCCCGAAATCAGTTACCAAAAATACACCATCTGATGCAAAACAGAGACTTCCAGGGAAGAAACTGCAGAACATCAGATGGTAGATGCAGAACACAACGCCTAACCACCCGTAGGTGAAGACGTAAACATGGGGAAAGAACAGAATTCATTCTGTTATTCAGCTAAAACTCCCAAGAAATTTTAGTAATAATAATTACATAAACTATGCCAAAAGCATGGGAGAATAGCAAGGGGGAACTTAAAGGACAGGGAGAGAGGAAAAACACTTGAAAAAACAGTGTAACTAAATAATCAGAATGACAACAAAATGGCTGCTGCCTTGAAAATAGGTAACTTAACATAATTTCATTAAAAAATTTTAAGTTACAGCCCTGATAATATTCTGTCACACATTCTTTTCCTCTCCTCCTTTTCTATCATCCTTAGAATCACCATTTCACTAATATTTATGTGTCTGGCATCATTTAAACTGAGATTTAAAAGCACAAAGATCAGTCAGATGTTAACTGATGAAGGGCCAAACTTAGAATGATAAATGGCGCCAATTTCGGAACGTCCTTGACACTGCGCATGCGCAGTAGGGGCGAAGTGTGGAGGGCCTTTCAGGACATGTTTTCTTTAGTTTTAGATGCAAATTTTGGGGATTGGGGGGCAAAATTTGTGTTTGGCCCTATATTTTAAGAGTTAGCACCAGCTATGTCTGGGTCATTGGTACAGTATAAAAATATAGGGTAATGCAACCAACCCTAAAAATATTGAGTAAAAGTCGCTGATTTAGTTCATTGTAACCCTAAATTTCCATCAGACTTCAACTTTGAATTGAATTTGAAACCGATTTTGGAGTTCAAGCTTTCAAAATTACATGGAGAAACAAATCTATCAGACAGAACAAATGGGGAGCAAGAGGCAAGTTCCAGTTCAGCAAAAGAAACCACATTTGATTAACTGATGAACATTTCATGTTAATTCACCATTGTGTTGAAAGGTCATGAATATTAATGATTATCGTGTTGAGTTTTGTGTATTGATACTGAAAGCCCCAAATCTTGGCCCACTGTCTTGAAACTGTTAACGCATACATGTTCTATGTGGTAACGGTTAACCGGTTATGGAAATCAAAACCAGATAACTATTTCAGCCCTACCCTTTATCCAATCTACTGTTCCATGGGTCTCAATATGTTTAATACTTTAGTGACAAGGTTAATGTTAGTGACCCAGAACAACACCTGTTAATCCGAGAATTTTTTTTTAATTTTTAATTCAATAATTAGTGTGTAGTTGAGTGACAAACTATTGAAAAACGCTCACAGAACCCTTTCCAACAGTGTGTCCTTTAACAGCATTTCATCATCAAATGCATCAAAGTTCTATTGCCATTATTTAACCCTTTACCTGAAACAATGACCATAGCTGACAAGTGCTATGAAAGTGTCAATGACAATGCAGCTTTCCTTGACTTTATGGTGCATTTTTAGGATTTATGTCGAAATTATCTCACTAATGTATTCAAGTAAATTATGACATAATTATTGACATTTTGTTATCTATCAGAAACTAGATGCAAAGTGATGGTAATCACCATTCTGGGCCCCGCATTTGAAAGAGTTTGCAATTCGAACAAAATACAGTTCAGTAAAACCTTCCTTGAGAGACCACCTGTCTTGAGAGGCCAGTGAAACGATGTACCAAATAGCTGTTTTGGGTCCAGAGTATTTATATCATTATTATATTATTATATAAAAGATATATTTATAATGAAAAGTCTAGTTTTCCAGTCAAATTTCCAACAACAGCAGCCTGCATGATGGATGAGGAGCTATAACTGCAGCTAAGGCCAAATAAAAAAAATGAATTGATTCTCAGGCAATTTTTTTTTCAAATCAGTGAGGGAGGAAGGATTTTATTTTTATTTTTTTTTTCGTGTAAAGGGTTGAGAATACTCAGTAAATCTTTTTGCTGTCTTTCCACTTGAAAAAGAGAAAAGGTTGTATTTTAGTGTAATTATAGTATACCTTTTATAACTAACTGCTGTAACAACAGCTAAAAGGATTTGAATTTTATTGTTCTTTTTAATACTATAGATCTGTCAAGCATCATGATCCATTAGAATAGGCCCCAGTAACCAATGTTTGGGGTCGGAGTCCTTTAAAATGGGAAACATGGCTCTAAATGATTGGTTAAAGTTGAGTTTATATCAGTGTTACAGCCATTATTAGCCACTGTGCAGAAATATATGACCTTAAACACCAGTAAATAAATAAATAATTAAATCATGATCCAGTATATCAGTATTTGCCTTGTTACAGTTTATGGGAGAGTGCCTCTGGGCACTCTCCCATAAACTGCAACAAGAAAAAACAATTTACTGCCACAGCTCAATAATTATATGTCGAGAAATGTGAAAAAATGACCATTCCAAGTTTTCACAAATCTTTAAAAAACATGACATAATAAAAATGTCTAATGAGGAGGTTCAAATTCAACGAGGGAGGGCCTGAGAATCAAAACATTATTTTTTTTTTAGCCTAATATGTGAAATTTCCAAGTTCAAGGGCAATCATGCTTCGATGAACAAAAGGATCAGAATGTAAGTAAAACCTGACATGGAGGTACCCATCAGGAAGCTACATATCAAAAATTGTGGAAAAAAGTGTGGAAAACCTGTTAAAACTATCAATTTCCATGTTCAAGGGCAATAACTCTGTAACTGTGTGAAAAACTGAGGGAAGGTTGGGGAAGGGAGCAAAAACAGAAATCCATCCGTAATTTGCCACAGGGAAGGTACATAACAAAATTCATTCATGTATCGCTAACATTAGTGAAGAAAAATGTGGAAAGTCTGTTATAACTGTCAAATTTCTAAGTTCAAGGTCAATAACTCTGTAATAAACCATACAAGTAGAATGGAATTGAAACTTGATCTTTAAGTACTGATCTGGAAGCTACGTACAAAAAAATCATTTCAATATTTCCATCCATAGCTGAAAAAAGTGCAGAAAACTTGTTATAACTGTCAAATTTCCATGTTCAAGGGTAATAACTCTTTGTAATAAACCAACTGAGTGAAATGAAATTGAAACTTGATCTGTAACAACCCATCATGAAGCTACATATAAACAAGAGGGGGGTGTCCACCCCATAGGCTCACCAATGCATGGCATGCAATAAACATAGGCTTATTACAAATCTGCAAAAAATAATAAATTTAAAGTAATTTGTATATTTTTTATACTTACCAAAGGCCCAGACTTAGATGGTGCAAACTCAAAGTTATCAAGGGCCAAACACAAATTTTGAACCCCCCCAATCCCCAAAATTTGCTTGCAAAACCGAAAATTAAAAGTCCTATCTGGTCCTCCATAGTTTTACCCTCCATGCATGCGCAGTCATCAGGAAGAGACCGAAATTAGCGCCAACATCATTCTTTGTAGAAAAGAGTACTACATAATAACTCAGCGGGGAGGTATGAGTGCCCACTCATGGGAGGGCCATACCTGTCTGGGCCATTGGTAAGTATAAATTATATACAAATTACTTTAAATTTATAATTTTTTTATACTATAACCCAATGGCCCAGACTTAGCTGAATCGTAAAAAGGCGGAGGGCCTAGGACTTCAGAATTAGTAGACCAACATAGTTCCAAGCCTGTAATCCAAGGTGAAAGGAAAATAAAATTATTAGGAATTACATGTAAGTCTCTCTATACAGTAATAGAGAAGACATATCATAAATAAGGAGCCAAATTCAAGTAATTCTGTATTTGTTAGCGTGAAGACTATGCTAATTGGATGTAACGAGTTCCCAATTTTTAAGGATAGTCCGGACTAACCCCCAGAAATTAGGATGGCGTATTTGAGAATGAGAGGATATCCCCCACAAACATACGCCATATACAATAAAACACAAGCTGTACCCAGGATATAATCTACAGACAAAACAGCTTCACTTTTCTAAGGTCCTCAACATACAATAATGTGCCTGCCTAATAATGCAATTATTATGGGTGTGAGAATTGAAATCCCACATGTAATCATCTGAATACCAGTTAACTGACTAGACAGCCTCCCAGGTACCCAAAGGATAGCAATTTATTGACAAAGAATCATATGATCGTATATGCCATATAGACGAACAACCACAGGAAACCAACCAACTAGAAAGTGGATGTGCCCATGAAGGTCGCCATAGAACACGACCCATCCACCAATCGAGAAGTCATGAAATGCATGTAGGCACATACATGCATACGAGGCTTATGGGAAGAAAACTACGTCTTGCCCGGTAATCGCCTCTTAACACATTGGTGGTGGGGGGGTGGGGGGGGGATTCAAAATCATATCGAACCCCCCTCACCCGCATTACTTGAAGCATTCTTGTGTTAGTTATCAAATAGTATAGGAACCGGAAGACTCCCTCACGTCTGACCGACTCCATAATGCCACTAAGGGTGGAGAAGGACGAGAAGAACAAATACTTCCCCTGAGAAAGAAGTTCCTCTCGTGAAGGAAGCTTCCGGGGAATGTCCTATAACAGACACCTAACAAGCTTGATCCAAGGTTTCTGTGCCGACAGAGGTGCTACTATCAGGATTTCGCAACGAGACTGTTCGAACTAAACAGAATCTGCTAAATTAACGGAGTTGGAGGATACGCCTATCCTATCATTCTGTCCCATAAGAGCAACAGAGTGTCTACTGCGTACACTCGATGATCTGGGCATGGTGACACGAACATCGATAACTGATTGTTCCAGTGTGACACAAACAGATCTATCACGGGACGATCCCACAGGTAGCAAATCTGCCTGAATATCCGCTTGCTGAGAGTCAGGTCCGATGGCAACAGGCAACCTTTCCGAGAGAGCGAGTCTGCCAGTACATTCAGATGACCCAGTATATGATGGACAGAAACATGACCATAATGATTCATGATGTATAGGAGAATCTTCTCTGTTAATTCGCATAATGGCATTGAATGAGTGTCGCCTTGGTTCCTTATGTAAGCTACTCCTGTCGAATTGTCCGACAAAATTTGAACATGGACGTCCGCTATTATGTGAACCCAATGTTGTAGCGCTAGCCATATTGACATCATCTCTTTGATGATTATGCACTTCTCTAGGAAAGACCCTGACACCACAAGTCTGCGGGACTTAGGGTTGCGTCCCAACCTGTCTGACTTGCATCCGTCATAATCGTGAAAGCCGGATCCGGCAGTTGCAGCGGAACTCCCTGAGTTAACCACTGAATATCTACCCAAATCTGAACCCTTGTTTTACTAGGTCCATTGAAACAATACTGGTTTCGGGCGAATGCATCTTCACACTCCAGTTCTGAGTAAAGAATATCTGGAGGGGATGCGAGCGCAGGCGGCCCATCAGAATAAGATCTGCAGCCGCTCCGCACAGCCCCATCAGTCACATGAATTCCTTCGCTGTTAATGCGTCTGAGTGTAGACAAAAGCGACATAACAACTGACTAATTTTCACTCTGGGTAACGGCGGATGAACCAGATTGTTGCGAGTCTCGAAGCTCATTCCCAAGTGAGTGAACGACTTGGACAGAGCTATATCCGACTTTTCTCATTTACGATGAAACTGAGACGTCGGAGCAAAAGAAGCAGACTCTGAACATCGTTCTGAAGAATAATTCTGTTGCCATATCTCTGTAGAATGTCGTCCAAATAAGCCGACTTACTGCAGATGAATGAGCTCAGAAGTATGATATTACCGAGTTCATTATACGAGTGAATGCCCAGGGAGCCAGGTTCAGACCAAAGCACATTGCTCTGAACTGATACACCCTCCCTTGTACGGCAAACCGCAGGTACTTTCTGAATGCCGGATGTACCAGGACATGAAAGTACGCATCCTTTAGATCTCTGCTTGCCGCATAGTCATTCACTCGAATGCTCGCTCTTACCGACCGAATGGTCTCCATATAGAATTTTGGAGCCACGATAAGCTTGTTTATCCAGCTCAAGTCTATTACTGGTCAGAACGAGCCGTCTGGCTTTGGTTCGAGGAACAGGTGACTGTAAAAACCCTGAGAATCCTGATTCTCGGTGACCTCTATTGCTTCCTTTAATAAAAGAGTCTGTACCTCCGCTAGGAGAGACTCTCTTTTCAAAAGATCCGACGGAAGATCTGTCCAACGCAGACATCTTGTTAGTAGGGGTGCCGCTCGGAATGATAGCCGTTGGCCGTCCGAGTGTACACTTCTCACCCACTGGTTTTCCGTGACTGCTGTCCAGTTTCTCACGAAGATGATACCCTTCCGCCAACTGGCAAACAATAGAGGTCTTGAACATCACCTGCATGACCTGCGAGGCTTATGGGAGGAGAAACTACGTCCTCCCCACAAAGAACCTCGTCCTGTCGGCCTAGGTCTGATAGTCCCGATCAGACCTATGCCCCTTTCCTGAGTCGTTATATTGACGACCTCCAGAGTAATTGTAAGAGGGCTTCTTGTATCCTCCCGAGGAGTTCCCTTTTGACGTTTAGATCTGGAACATCCTCCTTTACTCTTGTCTGCTGAAACGGGTTGATGAGACGCCGACTTCAATAGCAGATCACTTGACGCTTTCTTAATTGCCTGATCATAGACTGACGAAAGCTTGTTGTCCAAAATAGTATGTCTGGAGACCGGAGCGACCCAGAGAGAGCTTTTCATCTTGTCATCTATAAGTGATGACGACGCAAGGGCAGCATCACATTTGATTAACTCCATATTAGCCATTGTAAGGGCGGAGTTATACGTGGTATACAAATTGCCCTGGAAAGAACTCTAAGAGAGGTACAAACGTCCTCAAATTCCTTCCCGTTGAGATGTTGCGCCATAGCTCTGGTAAGGTGATCTGCGTAAGACACTGCTTCCAAATTCGCTCTACTTGATGAAATTGCCGTTGTAATTGTGTCTGAGCGAATAGTGAATGATGCAGGCAAGGATACATCTAGATCCACAGGCTGCTCATTCAAACGTGGATTCAAACCTCTGAACATCTTCTCCAAACCATTTTTAAATGAACATAGGCCATGAAACAGTATGTTTATGGAAGATGTAGTCAAGAAACCGCACTTTCCTTGCACTCGGGAGGTGAATACGGCATCATCTACATGGCCGAAGGCCTGCGACACCTACCCAGACTGAACCGGAAAATAAAGAACTTCTTCCTTTGACCATATGAAGTCTGCGTCCAACGACGCCAGCGGTTTCTCACTCATTGTCGCAGCATTATGATTCGTCGGAACAAATTCAGGGTAGTATTGATGGATGAAATCCATCACAAACCTGTGCTGTTCCGAAAGGGAAGGGTAATCCTCTTCCTTATCCCTTTCACCATCCGAGAGAATCAGTTGCGAATCTCAGTCCATTGCATCTGCGTGAACAGACGACTGGACCGACCCAGCACCGTCCGACAGCTCAGGTTCTGAGTGTGAGGGAGGCTGCATCTGCACTTGCTGGGATGCTGCGATCAGCTGCACAATCTGCAATAGCAAGTCCATCATCGAGGCCTGAGGAGCAGCAGTCTTCTATTTCCTAGCCACTTGCTGCTCCTGGGACGGTGTGTCGGAAATGGATCTCATCTCTGAATGTCCCGATGATCGAGGCCTCGTCTCCCTATCTACCGGATGGTCTGACTTCACAGGCGAAGAGTGGTCCCTTCTTCACGCAGCAGGCTGAATATTTGAAGTCGGGTAGCTAGGATGCGGTCGTGTGTGCTTTAATAACGTAGCGGAGGAACCTGTGACTGAAGCCGACCCCGGCTACAGACGGAGCGTCCCGAGCGGTGGGCGGACGTATGCTCCGTCTCATGCAAGTTTCCAACCAGAAAACTTCATTTCGGCTTGTGAAACGTAGCGGAGGAAGCTGTGACTGAAGCCGACTAAACAGAGTGTCCCAAGTGGAGAGCGGACATATGCTTCGGCTCGTGCAAGTTTCTCATAACAACATTTGGCCCCATTTGTTCTGTTAGGTTAGAGAGGGGCCTCTCCCGCTTGTGGTCTATTAGACCTCGCCGAGTTAAAGTGCTCGCTCTACCCACATCTACACTTCCTTCGACTGCAACGGACTTACCCGGCACCCACGGATGGAGTACCGCTTCACCGGTCGAGCTAGCTGCTTGCAAGTGATTAAAACCCTTAACAAAAGGTCCTAACTCTTGCAAGCATGAGCACTGCAGCTAGCTCTATATGCTCAACAGAGAGCAACGGTGGTAGCACACTTGGATGGGTGTCAGAATATCATCACCATGTTCATGCTCCTCTGAAATAGAAACTGACAAAATGAATTATAATGCGGTGAGAGGCCTGGCCTCAGAACTTCACCGCCAACAACGTACCGCGTATCGTCTCCAACATTAGTCATCCCAGTGAACACAAGAATGACAAGAGTCAGCAGGAGTGCATCGACTAAAGTCGATATCAGTCCTCCAAACTCCACAACAAAATATATAATTCAGATACATGAATAATAGCAATCAAAATTAAATTCAAAATATTTTTTGGAAAAAACTTTTTTTTTGAGAAAAAGTACCCAAAGGGAACATTAAGAGCACAAAGGCATCCCGAAAGAGCCTAAGTGTGGACAAAATTCAAATTTTTTGAGCTACACTACCGGAATAATAATCCATGTATCCTACAGTAATTCTACAGTAATAGAATATGAAAAAAACTACCTGTATATGAGGACGTTGTGAATGTAAACATCAGGCACACAAAAAGGCCCAAAGTCAGAAACCAATTTAAATGCTACCAGATGCAAATCTAGATATTCATACGAAGAAGAAATGATACATCGGATAGAAGATACAAGACTAAACGACCTAACACCCTAGGGTGAGGACGTAACCATGGGGAAAAATAGAATAATATTCTGTAATACATGTTAAACTCCCAAGAAATTTAATAAAAACTTTCAATAAAAAATAGCCAAAAAGCTTAAGAGTTTAACAGGAAGGGTTCATGGAAGGATAGGGAAGGAATACTTAACAAACAGTGGAATAATCATTAACAAAAATGATGACGTCAGGCGTATGTCCCGAAATTGGGAAACATAAAATAATTTTATAATTATTATAAAATTACAGCCCTGAACGTCTAAAACCACCATTGAACACTTCCATCATCCAATAACAGCCTTGGATCCACCAATTCTTGCATTGATTTGTGTCTGGCATCCTCAAAAAAGGAGATTTTAAAGCACAGATGTCAGTTCATTGTTGCTGACTTTAGAGCCAAACAAAGAATGATGTTGGCGCTAATATCGGTCGCTTCCAGATGACTGTGCATACGCAAAGGGTAAAAGTATGGAGGACCAGATAGGACTTTTAATCGGTTTTACAAGCAAATTTTGGAGATTGGGGGTTCAAAATTTGTGTTTGGCCCTTGATAACTTTGAGTTTGCACCAGCTAAGTCTGGGCCATTGGGTTATAGTATAAAAATATGTCTGATCATGTACATGTATAGCAAAACAAGTCAGAAACACTGACAAAAAAAGTCTAACAATGCAAAAACAGTAAAAATCGAAAACATATCACTGGTAAGGGTCTGTGGGTAATTGTAAGCCATAGAAACAGTATGAGGTGCATAGTAACAGGGCGGAAAGTCAAAGTGGATGCTTACAATAACTTTAACACAATTGCTGACGCCGACGCTGATGCAGACGCCAACATGCCTCGGGTCATGACAAAAGCTCACACAACTTCGTTGGTGAGCTAAAAACTCATTTCAACATTTGCACCCATAGTTGAAACAAGAGGCCCCGGGGGGGGGGGGGGGGGGGGGGGGGCCCTAGGGCACTCACCTGACATGGTAGTCTAAATATCAAACCAGGGACTTGACTTGAATAAGCTGCATACGCCCCTCCTAAGAAAAGCATATACCAACTAGATGAAGTGATTGTGCCCACACAATACACAGGATTTTCCTTCTATTTTCAGTTCCTGCACTTTTATGTCCCAAAATTGAGATAAACGCACAAAAAGCAGATTTTTTTTTTATTTTTGTTCGGAAATTTTCGAAGTCCCAAACAAAATATTCTCAGACTAAAATTTTTTTTTCTTCTTAAAATTGACCAAAACGCATAAAAAACTAAATTTTTATACTGTACCAATGACCCAGACTTAGCTGGTGCTAACTCCAACAAAACCAGGGCCAAACACAAATTTTGCCCCCCAATCCCCAAAATTTGCATCCAAAACAAAAAGAAATCATGTCCTAAAGGACCTCCATACTACGCCTCTACTGCGCATGCGCAGTGACGCAGTCGTCCCGAAATTGGCGCCAATTATCATTCTCTGTTTGGCCCTTCATCAGTCAACATCTCACTGATCTTTGTGCTTTTAAATCTCAGTTTAAAGGATGCCAGACACGTAATTTTTGGAGAAAATGTGATTCTAAGGAGGATAGAAGGAGGAGAGGAAAAAGAAGTGGCAAAAAATAATCAGGGCTGTACTTAAAATTTTTTGATGAAATTATGTTAAGTTGCCTATTTTCGAGGCATGGGCCTCTTGTTGTCATTCTTGCTAATTGTTGCACTGCTTATTCAGTGTTTCCTCTCCCCTAGCCTTCTAAAGTCCCCCCTGGCAATTCTCCCATGCTTTTGGCATATTTTTGAGAAATTTCATTTCTAAAATTTCCTGGGAGAGTTGCTTGGTTACAGAATGTTTTCTGTTATTTTCCCCATAGTTACGTTTTCACCCATGGGTGTATAACGTTTGTGTTCTGCATCTTCCATCTGATGTTCTACAGATTCTCCCCTGGGAGTCTCTGTTTTGCATCAGATAGAGTGTAATTGATGACTGATTCCGGGCCAGTTTTTTCAGTGCCTGGAGTCATGTTTTCTAGTGTGTTTACACTGTTTGTTTTCATTGGCAACAGCCTTTTTTGAGGGGGCTGTTTGCCTTTGTGGTAGTTTATCTCATTATAAGATACATTTATATTATCCGAAAGTGTCTCATTAATTATTTTATATAAATTTAAAATTTTTGACCACAATTTGCCATCGGATCCATCGGGGCTCAACGTTACTTTTCAGCAACTTGGGCTTCTCTGAAAAAATATTTTTTCAAAATTATTTTGTTTTGCAATTGTTTTTTCATTTATTAATGGATCATGTTATTATGTATCTTTGTGTCAGGGGTTTTTGCGAGTAACTAGGACTTATTGTTGTTCTTTCACAATGAAGGGACATTGTTCAAATTGTAATAGGAAGAAATCTTCCTCTGACTTTCATGATCATTGTATTAATTGTAGTCAGTGTTCTCGCATTAATCCCTGTCCTATATGTGAACATTGGGATGAGAAACATTGGAAACGTGTGTCACGATATGTTGTTTCTGGAGAAAGAGCGATGCCGGCTCTTTCTCCACAAGGTCACTCTACTCTCTCAGTTTCTATTTCAGAGGAACCAGAACAGGGTGATGTTTCCATGTTATCTTCTTCAAGTGTGCGTCCGTCGTCACAAATGAATTCAGAGCTAGCGGCAAAAGTGCTCATGGAGATTAGACAAATGTCGTCCGCTAGCTCGCCCGGTGTAGCGTCCATTCACCGAATGGTTCGGCAGCCGGGTTCGTCCGATGCGGTCCAAGAGGAAATTTTGGGTGATGCGAGCACTATAAACATAATAGATGCACACCCAGAGACGGCGGATAGTAAGCGAGAACGGAGGAAGCCTTTTAGTCCGGTTCCTAGCTCGTCCAGGTCCAGCCGGGCCGCGAGCGAGAGAGGTCCCTCTCTCGTACAACAACATCTGGGACCAGATGTTGTGGTACAAAATGTGTCTTTAGCGGAGCATACGTCCGTCGCTCGGGACGCTCCGTTGTATAAGCAGTCCGCAGAGACTGTTAAGGCTTCCTCTTCTCGTCAGCGCACACGACCGCACCTTGGCTGCGTGACCGCCGATATTTTACCAGCTTCGCCGATGAAGGATTCTTCGGCGACCAGGTCACACCATCCGGCAGCCAGGGATTCGAGACCGATGGACTCCGGACGTTCGCATAGGAAAAGTATGCGGGAGCCATCTGATGCGGAGCTGCCCTCGGCGAAGCAGCGAAAGACTGCGCCTCCGCAGGTCTCGACGTCGGACATTCTTGTGCAGATAGCACAGCTTATCGCAGCATCCCAGCAGCCGACAGAAACGGTGTCGGATCGAGAATTATCCGACGGCGCTGGGTCGGTACGCTCCGCCGAAGCATCGGGGGCGGACGACCGGGAACATCGGGAGGTCCGACCGGATGGTGAAAGGGATACGGATGACTTGGAGCTATCCCTTTCGGAACAACATAAAGCTGCCGTGGACTTCATCCGGCACTTTCTCCCTCAAGTTGTTCCGTCGGGCCAGACTGCTGCACTTCCGGACAAGAGAATTATAGCGTCATTGGACTCTGAATTTTTTGAGCGGTTCAGGGACATCGCTCCCGAGTTTCCGTCGCAGTCCAATAATGTTGCAAGAACATTTGAATTATTGAACGACGCTATATTTAAACTTGCTTCCAGGACGGGGAAAGCAGGTTTCTTGTCCGCTAATACTCTTAACCTGCCTTTCATTAATGCAAGGAATAAATTCGATACGGCAGGACAGGGTATACCGAGAGTTCCTCTGCGTATGGACGACGAGGCGGAAGACTTAGAGCTATCATTACCGTCGTCAGCTTCTATTCCAACCGCGGTGTTGGAAACAGCTATTGCGTCTAACAGAGCCAATTTAGATGCCTTATCTTACGCAGATCACCTTACTAAGGCATTATCACTGCGCCTTCAAGGGGAAGAGTTTCAGGATATACAATCCTCTTTAAGACTTCTTTCAAGGGCAGTAGCTTATTCCACGTGTAACTCCGCCCTTTCAGTGGCAAATCTGGAGTTGGTTAGACGTGACGCAGCCCTAGCTACATCCACACTAGTGGATTCTAAGGTGAAGAACTCTCTTAGAGTCGCTTCGGTCTCAGGAGAACTTCTCTTTGACGGCAAGCTTTCCGCTATTTATGATAAAATTAAAAAGAAAGCTAATGATTCTCTGTTGTTCAGATCGGCTCCTAAAAAGTCGGATACAGCAGACACGAATAAGACAAGCACTTCTGGGTCTAATGCGCCCAAGAGAGGTTCCTATAGAGGTTCCGGTGCGTCCTCTTGGTCTTATTCGAGAGACCGTCAGGATAGCGACTCTCGTTCGGGATGTCCTTCAGGCCGGGACAATCGGTCGGACGCCCCGAGGTCGACGAGGCGAGGTGCGGGTCGTGGAAGACGTGGTTTCTCCTACCGCAGGCCTCGCAGGTCCAGGAGGTGATGGCTTAAACCTCTATCGCGTTCCGGTTGGCGGAAGGCTGTCGAGTTTTTCACAAGAGTGGGCGTCGATTACGGACGACCCTTGGGTGAGAGGAGTGACTTCGGAAGGTCTAAAGATATCCTTCAAACGAAAGCCTCCATTAACTCGAAGTCCAAAGTGGACTCATCTTCCGTCAAATCCACAGAAAAGAGACGCTCTGTTATCAGAGGTGCAGTCTCTTTTAATGAAGAACGCGGTAGAGGTCGTAGAAAACCAGGAATCTCTGGGATTCTACAGCCATCTGTTTCTGGTTCCGAAACCAGACGGCTCGTTCCGTCCAGTCATAGATTTGAGCTGGATAAACAAGCCGATCGTCGCTCCTAAGTTTTATATGGAGACGATTCGATCGGTCAGAGCGAGTATTTGGGTGAACGATTATGCAACGAGCATAGATCTCAAAGATGCGTACTTTCACGTCATGGTACATCCGACATTCCGAAAGTATCTACGCTTCGCAGTCCTAGGAGTGGTGTATCAATTCCGGGCGATGTGCTTCGGATTGAATCTAGCACCCTGGGCTTTCACTCGGGTAATGAACTCGGTAATGATCTACTTCCGAGCTCATTCGTCTGCGGTAACGTCGGCCTACCTGGACGACATTCTTCAGAGGTACGGCAACGAGTTAACGCTTCAGAACGATGTTCAGAATCTTCTTCTATTGCTCCGACGTCTCGGTTTTATAGTAAACGAGGAGAAGTCGGATCTGGTGCCGTCCAAGTCATTCACTCATCTGGGAATGAGCTTCGAGACGCACAACAATCTCGTTCGTCTGCCGTTAACCAGAGCGAAATTAGTCAGTTGTTACGCTCGCTATTGTCTGCACGCAGACAAAGTCACGGCGAGAGAATTTATGAGACTGATAGGTCTGTGCGGAGCCGCCGCGGATCTCATTCCGATGGGGCGGCTACGCACACGTCCTCTTCAAATTTTCCTGACTCAGAATTGGAGTGTGAAAATTCATTCGCTCGATGTAGACGTTCTCTTGTCAGATCAAGTGAAACAAGAGATTCAGACTTGGGCAAACATTCAGTGGTTAACTCAAGGAGTTCCGCTGCAGTTGCCGGATCCGAGTTTTACCGTTATGACGGATGCCAGTCAAACAGGTTGGGGTGCATCATTAATCCCAACGGATTCGAGATGCCAGGGTCTTTGGGATCCGCAATTCCTGTGCAAGCACATAAACATCAAGGAAATGATGTCAATTTGGCTTGCGTTACGTCACTGGATGGACATTATTCACGATGCTCATGTCCAAATCCTATCCGACAATACGACAGTAGTGGCGTATATACAGAATCAGGGAGGCACTCATTCAGTTCCGTTGTTCAATCTAACGGAAAGAATCCTTCTGTTTGCGTTAGAACATCACGTTCTTCTTTCGGTCCGTCACATACCGGGTCGTCTGAATGTGCTAGCAGACTCCCTTTCACGAAAGGGTCGCTTGTTGCCGTCGGAGTGGACTCTCAACAAACAAGTATTCAATCAGATTTGCAACCAATGGGAACGGCCAATGATAGACTTATTTGCGACACATCTCAACAATCAGTTGCAGACGCATGTGTCTCCGTGTCCGGATCCAAGAGCATTTGCAGTAGACGCTCTGTCGATCCCTTGGGACGGAATGATAGGATATGCGTATCCTCCAACGCCGTTAATTCAACAAGTATTGCTAAAGATAAAACAATCTCAATGCAAGATTCTGTTGGTAGCATCTCTGTCGCCACAGAGACCGTGGATAAATCTACTCAGGTGTCTGTTGTGGGACCTACCGCGGAAGCTTCCTCCACGAGAGGATCTTCTTTCGCAGGGGAAATCGCGCCAACTCCATCACAACCCGCAAGGTCTCAACCTTCACGTTTTTCCGTTGTGCGGTCCTTCTTGCATGGCAAGCACTTTACAGGACGAGCAGTGGATGCGATTTCTAACTGTAGGAGGACCTCCTCTTCGCTAAACTATGCGGCTAAGTGGAAGGTTTTTCGTCGTTGGTGTAGGGATCATTCTGTAGATATATTTGATCCCTCTATACCAGACATTGCAAACTTTCTAGTATACTTGTTTGACGAAATCAAACTGCAGCCTGTTACTATAAAGGGTTATAGATCTATGTTATCTGATACCTATGCACATCATGATAGTTTACAAATTGGATCTAATGTCTCTTTATCGAAGTTGGTTAGAAACTTTTCGATAAATAGACCCAGAACTCTTAGATTAATTCCTAAGTGGAATTTAGCTTGGGTTCTCCTTAAATTGAAGGAAAAGCCATTTGAACCTCTTGGGACAGTAGATTTCAAATTCCTATCTTATAAGACAGCTTTTCTCTTAGCTTTCTCTTCTGCCAGAAGAGTCAGTGAGCTTCATGCACTATCGGTGGATGATTCTCATTATCATAGTGTTGGGAACACTATCACCTTCACTACTAATGTGGGTTTTTTAGCTAAGAATCAGGTTCCTAATAAATATCCGGGACCTATTGTTATTAAGGCTCTTCCGTCTTCAGATGGGCGTAGGCCTTTACTCTGTCCTGTTAGAGCACTACGTATCTATAAACAGAGATCTCAGTTTATCAGAAAGGGACGGAAACATTTCTTTCGGTCTTTGATGCCTAATAGAAAGGACATTTCAGTCCATTCTATTGCTAGATGGATTCAGTTAACTATCCGTACTGCTTATGAAGATTTATCTTCTTCTCAGCAGTCTGTGCTTAAGATTTCTGCTCATGAAGTAAGAGCTCTTTCTACTTCCTGGGCTTATGCTAATAGTGTTGCTATTACAGATTTAATGAAGGCTGCTTATTGGTCTCAGCCATCCACATTTACGAATTTTTATCTCAGAAATATTGAGTCCATTTCTGGAGACCTGCATTGTTTAGGTCCGTTATCTGTTGCTCAGAATGTCGTCCACTAAACAGTTGCAACTATAGTTATGCAGGCTTTCTGTTCCGGCACTGACTCCGTCCGGCTGCCCTCTTCGCTCTGGGCTATTTGACCCAGGGCAAGGGGAAGGGGGGGGGGGGGCGGGTGTTCCCTTAGGTCACCTGCTTTATAGTGAAAAGCAAGGGAATGCCTCCTCCAAGTCAGTATTTCTAGGTCGCTTCCGGGATGGTTTTAAAGTGTAATATTAATGTTTAAATTCATTCATGTCTTATTTTTAAAGTGTAGCTCGGTGTGAAGCATTTGTATATGTCAAGTGTCAAACGGGCTTTAATATACAATACTCGGACACTTTTAAATGATTATAAAGAGTCTCAATTCTCTGGACCACTTTATTTATTGGCTTGCTTTAAAAATAATTAGTATAAGGGTTATACTGGATGTTAATAGAGAACATGAATGTTATTGTGCTCAATTATTAAGGGTAGTGTATCTTTCTAATTTAATATTAAATAAGAAAGATACATGTAAAGCCTAATACTCCTTTTCTCCTTAAGGGGTTACCTCTTTACTATATAGTTGAGCTTATTGGATTTTCCTCTATGTCCTAGGCCCTCCAGCCTGTTTACTATTCAGCTAAGTCTGGGTCATTGGTACAGTATAAAAATGTTAAAAAATTTATAGTAATTTATATATTTTTTATACTTACCAATGACCCAGACGGGGATGGCCCTCCCTGGAGTTGGGAACTCTTGCCTCCCCGCTGAGTACATAGCGCTGACCAGGCACTGCCAGTAAGAATGATAATTGGCGCCAATTTAGGGACGACTGCGTCACTGCGCATGCGCAGTAGAGGCGTAGTATGGAGGTCCTTTAGGACATGATTTCTTTTTGTTTTGGATGCAAATTTTGGGGATTGGGGGGCAAAATTTGTGTTTGGCCCTGGTTTTGTTGGAGTTAGCACCAGCTAAGTCTGGGTCATTGGTAAGTATAAAAAATATATAAATTACTATAAATTTTTTAACTTTCTGGATTTAAGTCCCACCCGGACCCCATATTTTCAGTGTAAAAAAAGAAAAAATTTTTTTGTCTTAAAATTGACCAAAATGCATAAAAACAAAAAAAAATCATTTCCGGATTTTGGTCAAAAAATTTTCCCCAAGTCCCACCCGGACCCCAAATTTTCAGTGTAAATAAAAACAAGAGGCCTGTCATGCCCAGAGAGCTCCGCTGAGGGCCACTGATCGCATGGGCATGTTTTCTAATACTAATATTGTTACAAACTTTAGCCGAAAAGTTAAAAAATTTATAGTAATTTATATATTTTTTATACTTACCAATGACCCAGACATAGCTGGTGCTAACTCTTAAAATATAGGGCCAAACACAAATTTTGCCCCCCAATCCCCAAAATTTGCATCTAAAACTAAAAACATGTCCTGAAAGGCCCTCCACACTTCGCCCCTACTGCGCATGCGCAGTGTCAAGGACGTTCCGAAATTGGCGCCATTTATCATTCTAATAACCAGTGCCTGGTAAGCGCTATGTACTCAGCGGGGAGGCAAGAGTTCCCAACTCCTGGGAGGGCCATCCCCGTCTGGGTCATTGGTAAGTATAAAAAATATATAAATTACTATAAATTTTTTAACATTTTTATACTGTACCAATGACCCAGACATAGCTGAATAGTAAAAAGGCTGGAGGGCCAAGGACATAGAGCAAAATGGAATACGCTCAATAAAATAAAATAGAGTCATCCCCTGTAGGGAAAAGAAGTAATAGGCCTTACATGTATCTTTCTTATTTATGATAAATTAGAAAGATACAACACCTTCCAAAATTGAGCTTCATACATCCATGTACTCTATTAATATCCAATATAATCCTTATACTAATAATTTTTAAAGTAAGCCAATAATAAAGTAAGTCTAGAGAATAGAGACTCTTATACTCCTAAAAGTGTCTGAGAATTGCATAATCATGTCCGTTGACATATGCAATATTCAAAAGCAAAACTTTAAAAACTAAGACTTGAATGAATTTTATAAACTTAAACTTCTCACTAAACAACCATCCCAATAACAGCTCAGAATTACTAACTCCGGAGGAGGTATCCCCTTGTTTTCATAGTAAAACAGGTGACCCAAGGGAACACCCTCCCCCCCCCCCCCTTTTTCTTGCCCTGGGTCAAATAGCCCAGAGCGAAGAGGGCAGCCGAACGGAGACACTGCCGAAACAGACAGCCTACCTAGCTATAGTAGCAACTGTTAAGTGAATGACATTCTGAGCAGTAGATAATAGACCTAACAAAAGAGGCCTCAAGAAATTGACTCGATATTTCTAAGATAAAATTCATGAATGTGGATGGCTGAGCGCAATGAGCGGCCTTCAAAAATCTATAATAGCGACACTATTAAAGTAAGCCCAAGAAGTAGAAGAACTCTTACTTCATGAGCCGAAATCTTAAGCACAACTGCTAAGTCAATGATATACCATAAGCAGTACCGATAGTTAATAGAATCCATTAACAATAAAATGGAGCGTAACGTCCTTCTACTAGACATCAAAGACAGAAGAAGCTTACGCCCTTGTAATAAACAGATATCTGTTTATAAATACATAAACTGTACCCGGAAAGAGTAAAGGCCTATGCCCATACGAAGACGGAAGGACCTTAAAATAATAGGTTCCGGATAATAGGAGCCTAACTCTTATGCAACAATCCAACCTAAATAGTAACGGAAGTATTGATTCCGAAACTATGAAAGTGAAAATCATCCATCGATAGTGCATGAAACTCACTGACTCTACAGTAAAAGAGAAACCAACAGAATTACTGTCTAAAAGGTCAGAATTTGAAAACTACTGTTTCCAGAGGCTCAAATGATTACTTAGCTAAATAAGAACCGAAGTTAAAATCCGTATAGGAATTTAATCTAAAGATTCTAAGTCTATTTATCAAAAAGTTACTAACTGACTTAGATAAAGAGACAAAAGACTCAATTGTAAACTATCGTAGAGTGCATAGGTATGAGGTAACATAAACCTATAACCTAAATAATAACAGGCTGCAGTAGATCTTGTGAAACAAGTATACTAAAAAATAGCAATGAGTAGTATGGAGGGATCAACAATATGAACATAATGATCCCTACACCACGACGGAAGAGCCTCCACTTTAGTCGCATAGAATAGCGAAGAAGAGGATCTCCTATAGTAAGAAATCGCGTCCAAAGCTCGTCCAGTACAGTGCTTACAATGCAATACGGACCACACAACGGAATACATGAAGGTTGCGACCTTGCTGGTTGTGATAAAGATGACACGATTTACCCAGTGAAAAAAGATCCTCACATAGAGGAAGATTTCACGTTAAGACCCACAGTAGACAAGAGAGTAAATTACTCATGATCTCTGTGAAGATAGAGATGCTATCAACAGAAATGTATTGTGGTTGTTTATCTTAGCAATACCTGCTAAAACAACAGCGCCGGAGGATACGCGTATCCTATCATTCCGTCCTATAGATCAATAGAGCGTTAACACTATTAGCTCAGAGATCTGGACAAGCCAACACATACGTCTGCAATTGATTAGCAAGCTGTGTCATAAATAAATCATCATTGGGCGCTCCCATAGATAGCAAATCTGATTGAATACTTGTTTGTTGAGAGTCCATTCTGACAGCAACAAGCGACCCGCAAGAGAACGGGAGTCCGATAAAACAATCAGACGACCCGGAATATGACGGACCAAAACTGAACTTGGTGTACTATAACCAACAGACGGATTCTTTCCATTAAATTGAATAACGGAAACGAAAGAGTGCCTCCCTGGTTCCGGAGATACGCCACTACTGTCGAATTAAAGGACAGGAATTTGGGCATGCGTTTCTGAATAATGTTCATGCAATGACATAAAGCAAGCCTAAAAAACATTATTCCGCGGAAGTTAAACTGATAGCTAAAAGACTGCGGAACCCAAAGACCCTGGCACTTCGAATCCGTAGGGATCAGTATATATCCCAATCTATTTGACTGGCAACCGTCATAACAGCCACACTCGGGTCCGGCAACTGCGGCGGCACTCTCTGAGTCAGCCACCGAATGTTTGCCCCAGTCTGAATCTCTTGTAACACTAGATAGACAAGAGATTGTATAAATCGAGCAATTCATGGATTGCCGGAAAGTTGCCGTCGAAGAGAAGCTCCTCCGAGAACGAAGCGACTCTGAGAGAGTTCTTAACCTTACTATCCACGCGTGTGGATGTAGCTAGGGCTGCGTCACGTCTAACCAACTCCAATCAGCCACTGAAGGGCGGAGTTATACGTGAACAAACTACTGCCCTCAAAAGAAATTACATTGAGAATAATATCCCGTAAATCTTTTCTTGAAGACGTAATGATAACGCCTCAGTAAGGCGGATTACGTATAATAAAGCGTCTAAGTTAAGTCTACTATACATAATGTCGTTCCCAACATTGAAATTGGAAAAGACATAAACGGCGAAAAAGAATATATGCAGTCTTTAATCACACCGTCTAGACGCATATGAACTCTCGGTATGCCCTGCTCTGCCAAAATAAACTATTTGTAAAAATGATAAAATGGCAGAAATGAGCAACGCGGACAAGAAACTAAACTATCATGCTTAGTAGCAGGCTTGTATATATATATATATATATATATATATATATATATATATATATAGCGTCGAAAAATAAAACATGTTGTAATGACAATATTGGACTGCGTCGGTAAGTCAGGGACAATGTCCCTGTACCGATCGAAAAATCCGAGTCCAATGACGCTATAAGTCTCTTATCCAAGATCGCAGCAATGAAGTCCGAAAAATAATCACTGGAAGAAATGCCAGAAGATATGAAAGGCATCTTCCGATACTATTAAAGGGAAAACTCGAAATCTTTCGAATCCCTTTCGCCATCCTGTCGGACCCCATAAAGCGTTCGGTCGTCCGTAGCTGATGCAACCGCGGACCGCACCGACCCAGCGCCGTCGGATAATTCCTGATTCGACCGAGAAACTGTCAATTGCTGGGATGCTGCGAAACAACTGTGCTAACTCGGATAGCACGTCCGTCACTGAGGCCTGAGGAGAAGCGGTCTTACGATGCATTGCCGCTGGAAGCTCCGTGATCGTTACCCCGTGCATACTTCAAATATGCGAGCGAACGGAGTGTATAGGCCTCGTGTCCCTTGGCTACCGGATGGCGCGACCTATTCGCCGTGGAATCACTGAATGCCGAAACTGATCGGATACTCGAGGTCACGTAGCCAATGTGCGGTCGTGTGCCCTGCTGTGAGGATGAGGAAGCATTAAAGACAGTCTCTCGGACTGTCAATATAACGGAGCGTCCCGAGCAACGGACATATGCTCCGAATGTAAAATATCTGAACCACAACATGCGGTCCCCTATGTCGTTGGCTTCCTCCGATCTGTCCTCAATCTGCCGTCACTGGGTGAGTACTAAAGAAATTAAAGTGCTCGCATCACCCAAATCTCCTTCCTAGACCGCAACGGACGAACCCGGCAGCCGAACCATTCGATGAATGTACGCTACACCGGGTGAGCTAGCGAATGTCGCTCCGTAAGCGATAGACATATTCCATGAGCACTTATTGCCGCTAACTCTTCATTAACTATGACGACAGAGGCACACTTTTGAAAGACATCTCCATAACTCTTCGAACAAGAAACCAGAAATGCTTGGAAAGCAAGCATAAAATAATAATATATATAGCGTCGTTCAATAATTCGAAAGTTTGTGTGACATTATTGGACTATGTCGGAACTGAGGGACGATGTCCCTGAACCGAACCAAAAATTTCTAAGTCCACCGACGCTATCGGTTTCTTATCCGGCATCGCAGCATATGTTGTTCCGAAAGGGAAAGCTTGAAATCCTCCGAATCCCTTTCGGTATCCCGTCGGACCGGATGAAACTTTCGGACGTCCGTACCCGCTTCCGCGGAGCGTCCCGACCCAGCATCGTCGGATAAAATATATGCGACAGATTCAGTTGATGCTGGGATGCTGCGATAAACTGTGCTATTAAGGAAAGCACGTCCGTTCCCGAGGCCTGTGCAGTAGCGGACTTACGATGCATTGCCGCCGGAAGCTCCGTGTACGTTGACTCCCGCACACTTCCTATGCGAACGTCCGGAGTCTGCAGGCCTCGAGTCCCCGGCTACCGACCCAGCGCTGTCGGATAATTCTCGATCCGACACCGTTTCTGTCAGCTGCTGGGATGCTGCGATAAGCTGTGCTATGTGCACAAGAATGTCCGGCGTCGAGACCTGCGGAGGCGCAGTCTATCGCTGCTTCGCCGAGGGCAGCTCCGCATCAGATGGCTCCCGCATACTTTTCCTATGCGAACGTCCGGAGTCCATCGGTCTCGAATCCCTGGCTGCCGGATGGTGTGACCTGGTCGCCGAAGAATCCTTGATCGGCGAAGCTGGTAATATATCGGCGGTCACGCAGCCAAGGTGCGGTCGTGTGCGCTGACGAGAAGAGGAAGCCTTAGCAGTCTCAGCGGACTGCTTATACAACGGAGCGTCCCGAGCGACGGACGTATGCTCCGCTAGCGACACATTTTGTACCACAACATCTGGGGCCAGATGTTGTTGAACGAGAGAGGGGCCTCTCTCGCTTGCCGTCCGGATGGACCGGAACGAGCTATGAACCGGACTAAAAGGCTTCCTCCGTTCTCCCTCCGATCCGCCGTCACTGGGTGTGCATTAAGTTAATTTTATAGTGCTCGCATCACCCCAAAATTCCTTCTAGACCGCAACGGACGAACCCGGCTGCCGAACCATTCGGTGAATGGACGCTACACCGGGCGAGCTAGCGGACGTCAAAGGCCGTCGAACCTACTAGGGTCCTCTTAGGCAATTGGCGTATAACATGAGCACTTTTCCGCTAGCCCTTCATTAATTGTGACGACGGAGGCACACTGTTGGAAGACATCACAGATACATCACCCTAATCTTGATCGTCTGAAATAGAAATTGATAAAGTAGAGTGACCCTGCGGGGAAAGGACCGGAGTGTCCAAATCCCCAACAACATACCGTGACATACGCTTCCCATATTGTCATCGAAATCATACGATACAGAACAGGAGTTAATGCGAGTACACTGACCACATATAGAATGATAATAAAGTCAGAGGAAGACTTCCTCTTAAAACAATTGATCAATATCCTTTCAATGTGAAAAGAAAAGAAGTCCTGGTACTCACACTAACCCCTGGCAATCAAAATACATAATAATAATATGATCCATTAATATAGAAAAAATAATTGAAATCAAAATATTTTGAAAAAATATTTTTTCAGAACAGCCCAAGTTTCTGAAAAGTAACGTTGAGCCCCAATGGATCCCAAGCCTAAGTGTGGACAAAAATTTTAAAAATATTTTAAACAATTTATTCAACACTTACGAACAATAATAATGTATCTAGTTATGATTAAAATAACATAAAGATATTATTTTTTAGAAATCCCCCCCTCACACAGAGGGCTGTTGTAAATGTAAACAATGAGTGTAAAAACACTAAAATAAGACTCCAGGCACTCAGGCCCGAAATCAGTTACCAAAAATACACTATCTGATGCAAAACAGAGACTTCCAGGGAAGAAACTGCAGAACATCAGATGGTAGATGCAGAACACAACGCCTAACCACCCGTAGGTGAAGACGTAAACATGGGGAAAGAACAGAATTCATTCTGTTATTCAGCTAAAACTCCCAAGAAATTTTAGTAATAATAATTACAGAAACTATGCCAAAAGCATGGGAGAATAGCAAGGGGGAACTTAAAGGACAGGGAGAGAGGAAAACACTTGTAAAAACAGTGTAACTAAATAATCAGAATGACAACAAAATGGCTGCTGCCTTGAAAATAGGTAACTTAACATAATTTCATTAAAAAATTTTAAGTTACAGCCCTGATAATATTCTGTCACACATTCTTTTCCTCTCCTCCTTCTCTATCCTCCTTAGAATCACCATTTCACTAATATTTATGTGTCTGGCATCATTTAAACTGAGATTTAAAAGCACAAAGATCAGTCAGATGTTAACTGATGAAGGGCCAAACTTAGAATGATAAATGGCGCCAATTTCGGAACGTCCTTGACACTGCGCATGCGCAGTAGGGGCGAAGTGTGGAGGGCCTTTCAGGACATGTTTTTAGTTTTAGATGCAAATTTTGGGGATTGGGGGGCAAAATTTGTGTTTGGCCCTATATTTTAAGAGTTAGCACCAGCTATGTCTGGGTCATTGGTACAGTATAAAAATATATTCAGCGGTTCAGAAATTATGGCTTGGACAAACAAATATCAAAAATATCTTAAGATTTTCTTGATCCTGTGACCTGTGACCTTGACCCTGTGGATTTACAGACCGCAGAATAATTGATGACACACTGTCTATTGATAATACATATTGTTGTGAAGTTTGGTGGAAAAATATTCAGTGGTTTAGAAATTATGGCTCGGACAAATAAAATGTTGATGACGGACGGACGGATGGACAGACGATGGACGACAGACGACGGACGACGGACGAATCAGTATAAGAAAAGCTCTGCTGACTTTGTCAGCGGAGCTAAAAAAAAAAATATTTTTTTTTGTCTTAAAATTTACCAAAATTCATAAAAAAACAAAAAACTAATTTCCAGATTTTGGTCCAAAATTTCTAAGTCCAGACTGGGAACCTAAATTTTCAGCCTAAATATGAACCCAGGGATTTGGCTTGAACAAACTTGAATCTCACCTCCCTAAGCATGCTGCATACCAAATATCAAAAGATTCCTATTGGTAGAAATGAAGAAGAAGGTTTTTAAAGAATATTTCTCATACTGCACTAATTTAAACAATTGGGCTCCCATAGAGAGCCAAAATATGGACCCAGGGAATTGATTTCAATAAACCTGTGAAACAATCTTCCAAAGATGTTATATGTGAAATTTGAAAGCTTGTGGAGCAGTGGTTTGGGAGAAAAGTGCAGTGGTTTGGGAGAAAAATAGTGTTAAATGTTTTTCCCATTACCCACAGTGTTAAAAAATGCTGACTAGGCACTTTCTCAAAGTAACCAAAAAGTACCCCATGATAAAACCGATAGAAATTTTTTTTTACCATTCCATTCTGTTGGTCCTAAGGAAGCTTCACGCCAAATAAGAATTCTCAGTGCCGTGCAGTTTTGGAGATATGGGCATTTTAATTTTTTTCTATTTTTAGCTCCTGCGGTTCCCATGGGGCGACGGGAAAAAAAATTGGGGCATAAATTAAGTACTTATGACCCAATAAGCCCTCATATCAAATTTGGTTCAAATCTCCTCTCAGTTTGGAAAATAGAAATTTTGGGCTTGGCGAAAATTCTTGCTCCTCCCAGAACAAAGGCAAATATTGCCCGTCAAACTTCTCTTGAACAAACTGGAATCTACACCTCAAATGGAAGCTGCATACCAAATATCAAGTCTCTGCTACGGCTGGTTCATGAGAAAAAGATTTTAAAAAATTTTGTGCATTTTGGCCCCACCCCCTTCTCAATAAGAGCAGAAACTCAATTTGAGGAAAAACCCAAATGCCCCTATATAACCGCTACTCATGTGAATTTTCATTGAACTGCAACCAGTAGCTTGGGAGAAAATGACCCAAACACCACCTTCATGACGTACGACAGATGACGGACAAAAAGTGATCAGAAAAGCTCACCCTGACTTTCAGTCAGGTGAGCTAAAAAGTGCAGAAAACCTGATTTAACTGTCCAATTCCTAAGTTCAAAGGCAATAACTCAGTAATAAACCAACCAAGAGGAATGGAACTGAAAGCTGATCTGCAAGTACACACCAGGCAGCTACATACAAAAAATAATTTCAATATTTCTATCGATAGCTGAAAAAGTGTGGAAAGTTAAAAAATTTATAGTAATTTATATATTTTTTATACTTACCAATGACCCAGACTTAGCTGGTGCTAACTCTAACAAAACCAGGGCCAAACACAAATTTTGCCCCCCAATCCCCAAAATTTGCATCCAAAACAAAAAGAAATCATGTCCTAAAGGACCTCCATACTACGCCTCTACTGCGCATGCGCAGTGACGCAGTCGTCCCGAAATTGGCGCCAATTATCATTCTTACTGGCAGTGCCTGGTCAGCGCTATGTACTCAGCGGGGAGGCAAGAGTTCCCAACTCCAGGGAGGGCCATCCCCGTCTGGGTCATTGGTAAGTATAAAAAATATATAAATTACTATAAATTTTTTAACATTTTTATACTGTACCAATGACCCAGACTTAGCTGAATAGTAAACAGGCTGGAGGGCCTAGGACATAGAGGAAAATCCAATAAGCTCAACTATATAGTAAAGAGGTAACCCCTTAAGGAGAAAAGGAGTATTAGGCTTTACATGTATCTTTCTTATTTAATATTAAATTAGAAAGATACACTACCCTTAATAATTGAGCACAATAACATTCATGTTCTCTATTAACATCCAGTATAACCCTTATACTAATTATTTTTAAAGCAAGCCAATAAATAAAGTAGTCCAGAGAATTGAGACTCTTTATAATCATTTAAAAGTGTCCGAGTATTGTATATTAAAGCCCGTTTGACACTTGACATATACAAATGCTTCACACCGAGCTACACTTTAAAAATAAGACATGAATGAATTTAAACATTAATATTACACTTTAAAACCATCCCGGAAGCGACTCAGAAATACTGACTTGGAGGAGGCATTCCCTCGCTTTTCACTATAAAGCAGGTGACCTAAGGGAACACCCGCCCCCCCCCTGGGTCAAATAGCCCAGAGCGAAGAGGGCAGCCGGACGGAGTCACTGCCGGAACAGAAAGCCTGCATAACTATAGTTGCAACTGTTTAGTGGACGACATTCTGAGCAACAGATAACGGACCTAAACAATGCAGGTCTCCAGAAATGGACTCAATATTTCTGAGATAAAAATTCGTAAATGTGGATGGCTGAGACCAATAAGCAGCCTTCATTAAATCTGTAATAGCAACACTATTAGCATAAGCCCAGGAAGTAGAAAGAGCTCTTACTTCATGAGCAGAAATCTTAAGCACAGACTGCTGAGAAGAAGATAAATCTTCATAAGCAGTACGGATAGTTAACTGAATCCATCTAGCAATAGAATGGACTGAAATGTCCTTTCTATTAGGCATCAAAGACAGAAAGAAACGTTTCCGTCCCTTTCTGATAAACTGAGATCTCTGTTTATAGATACGTAAAGCTCTAACAGGACAGAGTAAAGGCCTACGCCCGTCTGAAGACGGAAGAGCCTTAATAACAATAGGTTCCGGATATTTATTAGGAGCCTGATTGTTAGCTAAAAAACCCACATTAGTAGTGAATGTGATAGTGTTCCCAACACTACGATAATGAGAATCATCCACTGATAGTGCATGAAGCTCACTGACTCTTCTGGCAGAAGAGAAAGCTAAGAGAAAAGCTGTCTTATAAGATAAGAATTTGAAATCTACTGTCCCAAGAGGTTCAAATGGCTTTTCCTTCAATTTAAGGAGAACCCAAGCTAAATTCCACTTAGGAATTAATCTAAGAGTTCTGGGTCTATTTATCGAAAAGTTTCTAATCAACTTCGATAAAGAGACATTAGATCCAATTTGTAAACTATCATGATGTGCATAGGTATCAGATAACATAGATCTATAACCCTTTATAGTAACAGGCTGCAGTTTGATTTCGTCAAACAAGTATACTAGAAAGTTTGCAATGTCTGGTATAGAGGGATCAAATATATCTATAGAATGATCCCTACACCAACGACGAAAAACCTTCCACTTAGCCGCATAGTTTAGCGAAGAGGAGGTCCTCCTACAGTTAGAAATCGCGTCCACTGCTCGTCCTGTAAAGTGCTTGCCATGCAAGAAGGACCGCACAACGGAAAAACGTGAAGGTTGAGACCTTGCGGGTTGTGATGGAGTTGGCGCGATTTCCCCTGCGAAAGAAGATCCTCTCGTGGAGGAAGCTTCCGCGGTAGGTCCCACAACAGACACCTGAGTAGATTTATCCACGGTCTCATTAATTAACGGCGCTGGAGGATACGCATATCCTATCATTCCGTCCCAAGGGATCGACAGAGCGTCTACTGCAAATGCTCTTGGATCCGGACACGGAGACACATACGTCTGCAACTGATTGTTGAGATGTGTCGCAAATAAGTCTATCATTGGCCGTTCCCATTGGTAGCAAATCTGATTGAATACTTGTTTGTTGAGAGTCCACTCCGACGGCAACAAGCGACCCTTCCGTGAAAGGGAGTCTGCTAGCACATTCAGACGACCTGGTATGTGACGGACCGAAAGAAGAACGTGATGTTCTAACGCAAACAGAAGGATTCTTTCCGTTAGATTGAACAACGGAACTGAATGAGTGCCTCCCTGATTCCGTATATACGCCACTACTGTCGTATTGTCGGATAGGATTTGGACATGAGCATCGTGAATAATGTCCATCCAGTGACGTAACGCAAGCCAAATTGACATCATTTCCTTGATGTTTATGTGCTTGCACAGGAATTGCGGATCCCAAAGACCCTGGCATCTCGAATCCGTTGGGATTAATGATGCACCCCAACCTGTTTGACTGGCATCCGTCATAACGGTAAAACTCGGATCCGGCAACTGCAGCGGAACTCCTTGAGTTAACCACTGAACGTTTGCCCAAGTCTGAATCTCTTGTTTCACTTGATCTGACAAGAGAACGTCTACATCGAGCGAATGAATTTTCACACTCCAATTCTGAGTCAGGAAAATTTGAAGAGGATGTGTGCGTAGCCGGCCCATCGGAATGAGATCCGCGGCGGCTCCGCACAGACCTATCAGTCTCATAAATTCTCTCGCCGTGACTTTGTCTGCGTGCAGACAATAGTGAGCGTAACAACTGACTAATTTCGCTCTGGTTAATGGCAGACGAACGAGATTGTTGTGCGTCTCGAAGCTCATTCCCAGATGAGTGAATGACTTGGACGGCACCAGATCCGACTTCTCCTCGTTTACTATAAAACCGAGACGTCGGAGCAATAGAAGAAGATTCTGAACATCGTTCTGAAGCGTTAACTCGTTGCCGTACCTCTGAAGAATGTCGTCCAGGTAGGCCGACATTACCGCAGACGAAAGAGCTCGGAAGTAGATCATTACCGAGTTCGTTACCCGAGTGAAAGCCCAGGGTGCTAGATTCAATCCGAAGCACATCGCCCGGAATTGATACACCACTCCCAGGACTGCAAAGCGTAGATACTTTCGGAATGTCGGATGTACCATGACGTGAAAGTACGCATCTTTGAGATCTATGCTCGTTGCATAATCGTTCACCCGAATACTCGCTCTGACCGATCGAATCGTCTCCATATAAAACTTCGGAGCGACGATCAGCTTGTTTATCCAGCTCAAATCTATGACTGGACGGAACGAGCCGTCTGGTTTCGGAACCAGAAACAGATGGCTGTAGAATCCCAGAGATTCCTGGTTTTCTACGACCTCTACCGCGTTCTTCATTAAAAGAGACTGCACCTCTGATAACAGAGCGTCTCTTTTCTGTGGATTTGACGGAAGATGAGTCCACTTTGGACTTCGAGTTAATGGAGGCTTTCATTTGAAGGATATCTTTAGACCTTCCGAAGTCACTCCTCTCACCCAAGGGTCGTCCGTAATCGACGCCCACTCTTGTGAAAAACTCGACAACCTTCCGCCAACCGGAACGCGATAGAGGTTTAAGCCATCACCTCCTGGACCTGCGAGGCCTGCGGTAGGAGAAACCACGTCTTCCACGACCCGCACCTCGCCTCGTCGACCTCGGGGCGTCCGACCGATTGTCCCGGCCTGAAGGACGTCCCGAACGAGAGTCGCTATCCTGACGGTCTCTCGAATAAGACCAAGAGGATGCACCGGAACCTCTATAGGAACCTCTCTTGGGCGCATTAGACCCAGAAGTGCCTGTCTTATTCGTGTCTGCTGTATCCGACTTCTTAGGAGCCGATCTGAACAACAGAGAATCATTAGCTTTCTTTTTAATTTTATCATAAATAGCGGAAAGCTTGCCGTCAAAGAGAAGTTCTCCTGAGACCGAAGCGACTCTAAGAGAGTTCTTCACCTTAGAATCCACTAGTGTGGATGTAGCTAGGGCTGCGTCACGTCTAACCAACTCCAGATTTGCCACTGAAAGGGCGGAGTTACACGTGGAATAAGCTACTGCCCTTGAAAGAAGTCTTAAAGAGGATTGTATATCCTGAAACTCTTCCCCTTGAAGGCGCAGTGATAACGCCTTAGAAAGGTGATCTGCGTAAGATAAGGCATCTAAATTGGCTCTGTTAGACGCAATAGCTGTTTCCAACACCGCGGTTGGAATAGAAGCTGACGACGGTAATGATAGCTCTAAGTCTTCCGCCTCGTCGTCCATACGCAGAGGAACTCTCGGTATACCCTGTCCTGCCGTATCGAATTTATTCCTTGCTTCAATGAAAGGCAGGTTGAGAGTATTAGCGGACAAGAAACCTGCTTTCCCCGTCCTGGAAGCAAGTTTAAATATAGCGTCGTTCAATAATTCAAATGTTCTAGCAACATTATTGGACTGCGACGGAAACTCGGGAGAGATGTCCCTGAACCGCTCAAAAAATTCAGAGTCCAATGACGCTATAATTCTCTTGTCCGGAAGCGCAGCAGTCTGGCCCGACGGAACAACTTGAGGGAGAAAGTGCCGGATGAAGTCCACGGCAGCTTTATGTTGTTCCGAAAGGGATAACTCCAAGTCATCCGTATCCCTTTCACCATCCGGTCGGACCTCACGATGTTCCCGGTCGTCCGCCCCCGATGCTTCGGCGGAGCGTACCGACCCAGCGCCGTCGGATAATTCTCGATCCGACACCGTTTCTGTCGGCTGCTGGGATGCTGCGATAAGCTGTGCTATCTGCACAAGAATGTCCGGCGTCGAGACCTGCGGAGGCGCAGTCTTTCGCTGCTTCGCCGAGGGCAGCTCCGCATCAGATGGCTCCCGCATACTTTTCCTATGCGAACGTCCGGAGTCCATCGGTCTCGAATCCCTGGCTGCCGGATGGTGTGACCTGGTCGCCGAAGAATCCTTCATCGGCGAAGCTGGTAATATATCGGCGGTCACGCAGCCAAGGTGCGGTCATGTGCGCTGACGAGAAGAGGAAGCCTTAACAGTCTCTGCGGACTGCTTATACAACGGAGCGTCCCGAGCGACGGACGTATGCTCTGCTAAAGACACATTTTGTACCACAACATCTGGTCCCAGATGTTGTTGTACGAGAGAGGGACCTCTCTCGCTCGCGGCCCGGCTGGACCTGGACGAGCTAGGAACCGGACTAAAAGGCTTCCTCCGTTCTCGCTTACTATCCGCCGTCACTGGGTGTGCATCTATTATGTTTATAGTGCTCGCATCACCCAAAATTTCCTCTTGGACCGCATCGGACGAACCCGGCTGCCGAACCATTCGGTGAATGGACGCTACACCGGGCGAGCTAGTGGACGACATTTGTCTAATCTCCATGAGAACTTTTGCCGCTAGCTCTGAATTCATTTCTGACGACGGACGCACACTTGAAGAAGATAACATGGAAACATCACCCGGTTCTGGTTCCTCTGAAATAGAAACTGAGAGAGTAGAGTGACCTTGCGGAGAAAGAGCCGGCATCGCTCTTTCTCCAGAAACAACATATCGTGACACACGTTTCCAATGTTTCTCATCCCAATGTTCACATATAGGACAGGGATTAATGCGAGAACACTGACTACAATTAATACAATGATCATAAAAGTCAGAGGAAGATTTCTTCCTATTACAATTTGAACAACGTCCCTTCATTGTGAAAGAACAACAATAAGTCCTAGTTACTCGCAAAAACCCCTGACACAAAGATACATAATAACATGATCCATTAATAAATGAAAAAACAATTGCAAAACAAAATAATTTTGAAAAAATATTTTTTCAGAGAAGCCCAAGTTGCTGAAAAGTAACGTTGAGCCCCGATGGATCCGATGGCAAAGTGTGGTCAAAAATTTTAAATTTATATAAAATAATTAATGAGACACTTTCGGATAATATAAATGTATCTTATAATGAGATAAACTACCACAAAGGCAAACAGCCCCCCTCAAAAAAGGCTGTTGCCAATGAAAACAAACAGTGTAAACACACTAGAAAACATGACTCCAGGCACTGAAAAAACTGGCCCGGAATCAGTCATCAATTACACTCTATCTGATGCAAAACAGAGACTCCCAGGGGAGAATCTGTAGAACATCAGATGGAAGATGCAGAACACAAACGTTATACACCCATGGGTGAAAACGTAACTATGGGGAAAATAACAGAAAACATTCTGTAACCAAGCAACTCTCCCAGGAAATTTTAGAAATGAAATTTCTCAAAAATATGCCAAAAGCATGGGAGAATTGCCAGGGGGAACTTTAGAAGGCTAGGGGAGAGGAAACACTGAATAAGCAGTGCAACAATTAGCAAGAATGACAACAAGAGGCCCATGCCTCGAAAATAGGCAACTTAACATAATTTCATCAAAAAATTTTAAGTACAGCCCTGATTATTTTTTGCCACTTCTTTTTCCTCTCCTCCTTCTATCCTCCTCAGAATCACATTTTCTCCAAAAATTACGTGTCTGGCATCCTTTAAACTGAGATTTACAAGCACAAAGATCAGTGAGATGTTGACTGATGAAGGGCCAAACAGAGAAATGATAATTGGCGCCAATTTCGGGACGACTGCGTCACTGCGCATGCGCAGTAGAGGCGTAGTATGGAGGTCCTTTAGGACATGATTTCTTTTTGTTTTGGATGCAAATTTTGGGGATTGGGGGGCAAAATTTGTGTTTGGCCCTGGTTTTGTTAGAGTTAGCACCAGCTAAGTCTGGGTCATTGGTACAGTATAAAAATATATAAGATGAACGGATGAATAGACGAATAAATGGATGGACAAGCTTATCCCTAAAGGGCACCCACTGTAGACAGCAGGGCATCAATAAAAAATACAACTTTAAAAGGGTTTAAATTGTGATTATCAATGTGATTACCAATATCTCTGCAACATGAAGTCAGTGAATAACCACAGGGTGACTCGAAGACCTTGGCACATATTTTGAACCTCCAGTGAGTTTCAACTTCAAAGGTTCCAAGTTAATTATGCCATACCATGCTGAGATATCAACATGATGATTTTTAAAAACTTATGGCTCTATTTTTTTAGCCTCAGATAATACCATGCACTAAAAAGTGGACAGGGCCAAAAATTTTGAAAGTGGTTTACTCTCAAAATGGTTCTGCCCACTTTTTTGTGTGATGAAATGCATGTCTCAACTTTGGGAATGCATTATATATGAAATTTTCAGCAATTACGAAAAATGCACTCAGTGACCCCAGTGACCTTGACCCATATTTTGAATCACCAGCACATTTCGACTCATTTGGCATTGGTCCCAGGCCCACAGGTCATCAGGTCAGTCATTTTCAAAATTGAAGGAGTGCAATAATCACCTGCACACGCACAGAAATTGGCTGACATAAATGATGAAAATTGGAAATGTGCTATAATCTGTATCAAATAAGTGCACTTTCACACATTATAACCATGTTTTCTCTCTGCTGCAACAATAGCATGAACCCATTCTGTCACCCGCGTAATATTTGGTGAGGTGGCGATGACTGCCTGCAGAATTTTCCATTCAGGTGGGCAAGGGTGATCGCCCTCCTCAGAAAGACAGACATGCACCTTACCATGATTGATTTAGGAGTGTGATCCACTTTCAAAATTATAGGCTCTGTATGAAGTTTGGGATTGCATTAGGTCATAAAATGTGATTTCCAGCAATTCAAAAAACCCTGGGTGACCTAAGTGACCTTAATCCATATTTACAACCTAATTGAGTTTCAAGTCATTTGGTGTTAGTCCCAGGTCCATAGATCATACCATGCCTGAGATATGAGCATGACGCCCCTTTCAAAATTTTTGGTCCTGCACATTATTTTTGAGCGTAAAAATACATGAATAAACTTTGGAAATGCATAATGGGGGCATAAAAAGTCCATAGATCATACCATGCCTGAGATATGAGGGTGACCCACTTTCAAAATTTTCAGCCCTGCCCACTATTTTTGAGTGTAAAAAAACATTTTTAAACTTTGGAAATGCATTATGGGGCATAAAATGCGATTTCCAGCAATTCTTAAAAGTGCACTTGACGACCCCTGGGTGACCTCAGTGACCTTTACCCATATTTTGAGTTTTGACTTATTTGGTGTTGATCCCAGGTCCTTAGGTCATACATGTACCATGTTTTAGATATGAGTATGACCCATTTTCAACATTTTTGGCCTCTCCCACTTTTTTCGGGAATGCATTAAGGGGTTATAAAATGAAATTTCCAGCAATTTTAAAAAATGCCCTCAAAGATTCTTGGGTGACCTCATTGTTATTTATTTATTTATTTATTGGTGTTTAAGGTCATATACTTATGTACAATGGCTAATCATGACCGTGAGTTTTACGGGTGGAGGAAGCCAAAGTACCCGGAGAGAACCACCGAGCAACGACGAGCAGCTGCCAGCTCCCCAACATCGTAACTCTGCACTGCAGCACAGGCAGGGTTAGATTGGTTGAAGACATGCATACCATCAACGTGCAGTACGCCTTAAAACATGGCATCATCTTGCCCCCATGTGGACAATCGGGGTTAAGTGCCTTGGCCAAGGCACAACGTGGAAGTCTGAATTGATCACTCAGATGATCACCCATCCAGTGATTAACCAGGCTCGATGTTGCTTAACTTCGGTGATCTGACGAGAACGGGTTACTGCCACGCCACCGCGTCCCCGGTGACCTCAGTGACCTTGACTCAAATTTCCACTGAGTTTTGACTCATTTGGTGTCGGTCCATAGGTCATACCATGCTTGAGATATTAGTGTAGAGCTGGACAATATTTGAAATTTGAAATATCGTTAATATTTTGAAAAATATCGCGATATTTGATATCGTTCAGCGTCATAACCTTCTGGGAGGTTTTAGTAATCCCTGTATAGAGTCCTGTTCTGAGGTACCAGTTGAACAACTAGGACTCACCCAAATGATAAAACGTTGGTGCCCATTGATTTGGATTCAAATGTATTTACAATAGCAAAGGTATAAATTGCCCACTGTACGAGTCCCTCACCTTCCCCTCCCCCGAGTCGAAAGCAGTTGTTATTATTTAGAAAGACAAATACAAATCATTTTATTCAGTCCCTCCCCCTCCCCCCAATATGAAAAGTAGTATGATTCATACATCGTACAGGTTATTAAGCACCAACCCCCACCCTTTAGACTATTATTTATTAAGATGATTATACATTAATTTACCCCCACCCACCTCCCTAGTCCCCCAGATGTCAAACACAATTGCTACATTTCATAAGATGAATACGCATTAATAAGCCATTATTTTATTAATGGGAAGAGAAGGAGCACAGCAGCTGACCTAAACACTAAGTTAAACATGAAATTCCGAGCTAAACAGAAAACTAAACGCAACTAAAAATGTCCAAAAAATGTTTAAAATGCAGGGTATGAGGGGTTAATCATGGAACAATGATACTGAGGAACATGTATGATGAATATAAGTGCCATGGGAAGAGAAGAAGCACAGCAGCTGACCTAAACACTAAGTTAAACATGAAATTCCGAGCTAAACAGAAAACTAAACGCAACTAAAAATGTCAAGAAAAATGTTTAAAATGCAGGGTATGAGGGGTTAATCATGGAACAATGATACTGAGGAACATGTATGATGGATATAAGTGCCGTGGGAAGAACAGGAGCATAGCAGCTGACATAAACACTTAGTTAAACATGAAATTCCGAGCTAAACAGAAAACTAAACGCAACTAAAAATTTCAAGAAAAATGTTTAAAATGCAATGTATGAGGGGTTAATCATGGAACAATGATACTGAGGAACATGTATGATGAAAATAATTGCCATGGGAAGAGAAGGAGCACAGCAGCTGACCTAAACACTAAGTTAAACATGAAATTCAGAGCTAAACAGAAAACTAAACGCAACTAAAAATGTCAAGAAAAATGTTTAAAATGCAGGGTATGAGGGGTTAATCATGGAACAATGATACTGAGGAACATGTATGATGAATATAAGTGTCATGGGAAGAGAAGGAGCACAGCAGCTGACCTAAACATTTAGTTAAACATGAAATTCTGAGCTAAACAGAAAACTAAACGAAACTAAAAATGTCAAGAAAAATGTTTAAAATGCAGGGTATGAGGGGTTAAATCATGGTATAATGATAATAATCATCATATAGCAGCATTATAAAGGCCATGATATGGAAATAGGGTGAGTAAGTGACCTAAACAGAAGCTTTAACATTATTGGACACGTACACTGATGCCGACGCTGACGCCGACCGATCGACCGATCGAGCCATGCCATAAGCTCACACAACTAAAGTTGGTGAGCTAATAAAATGTTGCATACTGGTATGCTTTGATGTGTTAATTTTTGTGAAACCCATCAACAGTTGTCAGCATGTGATGACCTCGTTGTCATTTGATCTATTTTTAATGCTGGGGAATTTTGTTGCAGTTCAGAGCAGAGTGAATGTGTTTATTTGAAGCAATAATTACCCTGTTCTGTTGATAGTGCTTGGTCAATACTGCATTATATGGATTTAGTTATGGGACTCTTTGCTGTCGTTATTAAGGTCAGTACAACATTATATTTGTGGGTTTTCTCTTCCCAAATCCCGAAGGAGTTGAAAGCACATGATTCGAAAAAGCAAAATTTGACTCGATAGACCCGTCAATAAATAAAGGACGAGTTTGCAGATAATGTTGTTTCATTAATTATATTTCCAGTATATTTCTGTTAACTTTCTTAGTCAAGACAACTTGTGAATAAAAGTGCAAGAACATAAATATCGACCTCTTTGTTCCTAATATTGAAAGTTTCAAAACACCGATAATTTTTCAAGACTGTGACCATAATAGAACATTCTCAGTTCTCATCTAGGGATGAACCTGATCATGCATATGAAGTTCGGAGATGTACCATGTGCAGAACAAATTGTGGACAGATATACAGACTTACAGACTCCCAAACACAAATAGGTAAATGGTTAACCTCACAGGTTTTTCAGAGTATGGTTTACCATTGAGTCAGAGCTACAAGTGTTCATGTTCAGAAATACTATAAAAAGTAGATAAGTAACTCTGAATACTTACGTAATGTGGTCGAACATCAATGTGTCCTAACTTTTGAGGATCACAGTCTCTGACACTATGTATATTTAATTGTAATATGTATTCAAACCTGGGCCAAATAACTCCCAACAGATGATCCCAGTACCTGTAAAGTTAAAAAATTTATAGTAATTTATATATTTTTTATACTTACCAATGACCCAGACATAGCTAACTCTTAAAATCTAGGGCCAAACACAAATTTTGCCCCCCAATCCCCAAAATTTGCATCTAAAACCAAAAGAAATCATGTCCTGAAGGACCTCCATAGTTTGCCCCCACTGCGCATGCGTAGTGTCAAGGACGTTCCAAAATTGGCGCCAATCACCATTCTTGCAAGCAGTGCCTGGTCAGCGCTATGTACTCAGCGGGAAGGTATGAGTTCCCAACTCCTGGGAGGGCCATGCCCGTCTGGGTCATTGGTAAGTATAAAAAATATATAAATTACTATAAATTTTTTAACATTTTTATACTGTACCAATGACCCAGACATAGCTGAATAGTAAAAAGGCTGGAGGGCCTAGGACATAGAGGAAAATCCAATAAGCTCAACTATATAATATAGAGTCAACCCCTCAAGGAGAAAAGGGGTATTAGGCTTTACATGTATCTTTCTTATTTATGATAAATTAGAAAGATACGATACCCTTCATAATTGAGCACAATAACATTCATGTTCTCTATTAATATCCAGTATAACCCTTATACTAATTATTTTTAAAGTAAGCCAATAAATAAAGTTAGTCCAGAGAATTGAGACTCTTTATATTCTTTAAAAGTGTCCGAGGCTTGTATATTAACGCCCGTTTGACACTTGACATATACAAATGCTTCACACCGAGCTACACTTTAAAAACATGACATGAATGAATTTTTAATATTAATATTACACTTTAAAACCATCCCGGGAACGACTCAGAAATACTGACTTCGGAGGAGGAATTCCCTTGCTTTTCACTATAAAGCAGGTGACCTAAGGGAACACCCTCCCCCCCCCCCTTCCCCTTGCCCTGGGTCAAATAGCCCAGAGCGAAGAGGGCAGCCGGACGGAGTCACTGCCGGAACAGAAAGCCTGCATAACTATAGTTGCAGCTGTTTAGTGGACGACATTCTGAGCAACAGATAACGGACCTAAACAATGCAGGTCTCCAGAAATGGACTCAATATTTGTGAGACAAAAATTTGTGAATGTGGATGGCTGAGACCAATAAGCAGCCTTCATTAAATCTGTAATAGCAATACTATTTGCGTAAGCCCAAGATGTAGAAAGAGCTCTCACTTCATGAGCCGAAATCTTAAGCACAGACTGCTGAGAAGAAGATAAATTTTCATAAGCAGTACGGATAGTTAATTGAATCCATCTAGCAATAGAACATGGACCGAAATGTCCTTTCTATTAGGCATCAGAGACAGAAAGAAACGTTTTCGTCCCTTTCTGATAAACTGAGATCTCTGTTTATAAATACGTAACGCTCTAACAGGACAGAGTAAAGGCCTACGCCCGTCTGAAGACGGAAGGGCCTTAATAACAATAGGTTCCGGATATTTATTAGGAGCCTGATTCTTAGCTAAGAATCCCACGTTAGTAGTGAAGGTGATAGTGTTCCCGACACTACGATAGTGAGAATCATCCACCGACAGTGCATGAAGCTCACTGACTCTTCTAGCAGAAGAGAAAGCTAAGAGAAAAGCTGTCTTATAAGACAAGAATTTGAAATCTACTGTCCCAAGAGGTTCAAATGGCTTTTCCTTCAGTTTAAGAAGAACCCAAGCTAAATTCCACTTTGGAATTAACCTAAGAGTTCTGGGTCTATTTATCGAGAAGTTTCTAACTAACTTAGATAAAGAGACATTAGATCCAATTTGTAAACTATCAGGATGTGCATAGGTATCAGATAACATAGACCTATAACCCTTAAAAGTAACAGGCTGCAGTTTGATTTCGTCAAACAAGTATACTAGAAAGTTTGCAATGTCTGGTAAGGAGGGATCGAAAATATCAACAGAATGACCCCTACACAATGACAAAAGACCTTCCACTTAGCCGCATAGTTTAGCGAAGAGGAGGTCCTCCTACAGTTAGAAATAGCGGCCACTGCTCGTCCTGTAAAGTGCTTGCCATGCAAGAAGGACCGCACAACGGAAAAACATGAAGGTTGAGACCTTGCGGGTTGTGATGAAATTGATGCGGTTTCCCCTGCGAAAGAAGATCCTCCCGTGGAGGAAGCTTTCGCGGTAGGTCCCACAACAGACACCTGAGTAGATTTATCCACGGTCTCAGTGGAGACAGAGATGCTACCAACAGAATCTTGCATTGAGATTGTTTTACTTTTAGCAATATTTGCTGAATCAACGGCGTTGGAGGATACGCATATCCTATCATTCCGTCCCAAGGGATCGACAGAGCGTCTACTGCAAATGCTCTTGGATCCGGACACGGAGACACATACGTCTGCAACTGATTGTTGAGATGTGTCGCAAATAAGTCTATCATTGGCCGTTCCCATTGGTAGCAAATCTGATTGAATACTTGTTTGTTGAGAGTCCACTCCGACGGCAACAAGCGCCCCTTTCGTGAAAGGGAGTCTGCTAGTACATTCAGACGACCCGGTATATGACGGACCAAAAGTAGAACTTGATGTTCTAGAGCAAACAGAAGGATTCTTTCCGTTAGATTGAATAACGGAACTGAATGAGTGCCTCCCTGGTTCCGTATATACGCCACTACTGTCGTATTGTCGGACAGGATTTGGACATGAGCATTGCGAATAATGTCCATCCAATGATGTAACGCAAGCCAAATTGACATCATTTCCTTGATGTTTATGTGCTTGCGTAGGAATTGCGGATCCCAAAGACCCCGGCATCTCGAATCCGTTGGGATCAATGATGCACCCCAACCTGTTTGACTGGCGTCCGTCATAATCGTAAAACTCGGATCCGGCAACTGCAGTGGAACTCCCTGAGTTAACCACTGAATGTTTGCCCAAGTCTGAATCTCTCGTTTCACTTGTTCTGACAATAGAACGTCTATGTCGAGCGAATGAATTTTCACACTCCAATTCTGAGTCAAGAAAGGACGAGTGCGTAACCGCCCCATTGGAATGAGATCCGCAGCGGCCCCGCACAGACCTATCAGTCTCATGAACTCCCTCGCTGTGACTTTGTCTGCGTGAAGACAATAGCGAGCGTAACAACTGACTAATTTCGCTCTGGTTAACGGCAGACGAACGAGATTGTTGTGCGTCTCGAAGCTCAATCCCAGATGTGTGAATGACTTGGACGGCACCAGATCCGACTTCTCCTCGTTTATTATAAAACCGAGACGTTGGAGCAATAGAAGCAGATTCTGCACATCGTTCTGAAGCGTTAACTCGTTGCCGTACCTCTGAAGAATGTCGTCTAGGTAGGCCGACGTTACCGCAGACGAATGAGCTCGGAAATACATCATTACCGAGTTCATTACCCGAGTGAAAGCCCAGGGTGCTAGGTTCAATCCAAAGCACATCGCCCGGAATTGATACACCACTCCTAGGACTGCGAAGCGTAGATACTTTCTGAATGTCGGATGTACCATGACGTGAAAGTATGCATCTTTAAGATCTATGCTTGTAGCATAATCGTTCACCCGAATACTCGCTCTGACCGATCGAATCGTCTCCATATAAAACTTCGGAGCGACGATCAGCTTGTTTATCCAGCTCAAATCTATGACTGGATGGAACGAGCCGTCTGGTTTCGGAACCAGAAACAGATGGCTGTAGAATCCCGGTGTTTCCTGGTTTTCTACGACCTCTACTGCATTCTTCATTAAAAGAGACTGCACCTCTGATAACAGAGTGTCTCTTTTCTGCGGATTTGACGGAAGTTGAGTCCATTTTGGACTTCGAGTTAATAGAGGCTTTCGTTTGAAGTATATTCTTAGACCTTCCGAAATCACCCCTCTCACCCAAGGGTCGTCCTTAATCGACGCCCACTCTTCTGAAAAACTCGACAACCTTCCGCCAACCGGTACGCGATAGAGGTTGAAGCCATCACCTCCTGGACCTGCGAGGCCTGCGGTAGGAGAAACTACGTCCTCCACGACCCGCACCTCGCCCCGTCGACCTCGGGGCGTCTGACCGATTGTCCCGGCCTGAAGGACGTCCCGAACGAGAGTCGCTACCCTGACGGTCTCTCGAATAAGACCAAGAGGACGCACCGGAACCTCTATAGGAACCTCTCTTGTGCGCATTAGACCCAGAAGTGTCTGTCTTATTCTTGTCTGCTGTATCCGACTTCTTAGAAGCAGATTTGAACAACAGAGAATTGGAAGCTTTCTTTGTAATTTTATCATAAATAGCAGAAAGCTTGCCGTCAAAGAGAAGTTCTCCTGAGACCGAAGCGACTCTAAGAGAGTTCTTCACCTTAGTATCCACTAGTGTGGATGTAGCTAGGGCTGCGTCACGTCTAACCAACTCCAGATTTGCCACTGAAAGGGCGGAGTTACACGTGGAATAAGCTACTGCCCTTGAAAGAAGTCTTAAAGAGGATTGTATATCCTGAAACTCTTTCCCTTGAAGGCGCAGTGATAACGCCTTAGTAAGGTGATCTGCGTAAGATAAGGCATCTAAATTGGCTCTGTTAGACGCAATAGCTGTTTCCAACACCGCGGTTGGAATAGAAGCCGACGACGGTAATGATAGCTCTAAGTCTTCCGCCTCGTCGTCCATATGCAGAGGAACTCTCGGGATACCCTGTCCTGCCGTATCGAATTTATTCCTTGCATTAATGAAAGGCAGGTTGAGAGTATTAGCGGACAAGAAACCTGCTTTCCCCGTCTTGGAAGCAAGTTTAAATATAGCGTCGTTCAATAATTCAAATGTTCTTGCAACATTATTGGACTGCGACAGAAACTCGGGAGCGATGTCCCTGAACCGCTCAAAAAATTCAGAGTCCAATGACGCTATAATCCTCTTGTCCGGAACCGCAGCAGTCTGGCCCGACGGAACAACTTGAAGGAGAAAGTGCCGGATGAAGTCCACGGCAGCTTTATGTTGTTCCGAAAGGGATAGCTCCAAGTCATCCGTATCCCTTTCACCATCCGGTCGGACCTCATGATGTTCCCGGTCGTCCGCCCCCGATGCTTCGGCGGAGCGTACCGACCCAGCGCCGTCGGATAATTCTCGATCCGACACCGTTTCTGTCGGCTGCTGGGATGCTGCGATAAGCTGTGCTATCTGCACAAGAATGTCCGGCGTCGAGACCTGCGGAGGCGCAGTCTTTCGCTGCTTCGCCGAGGGCAGCTCCGCATCAGATGGCTCCCGCATACTTTTCCTATGCGAACGTCCGGAGTCCATCGGTCTCGAATCCCTGGCTGCCGGATGGTGTGACCTGGTCGCCGAAGAATCCTTGATCGGCGAAGCTGGTAATATATCGGCGGTCACGCAGCCAAGGTGCGGTCGTGTGCGCTGACGAGAAGAGGAAGCCTTAACAGTCTCCGCGGACTGCTTATACAACGGAGCGTTCCGAGCGACGGACGTATGCTCCGCTAAAGACACATTTTGTACCACAACATCTGGACCCAGATGTTGTTGTACGAGAGAGGGGCCTCTCTCGCTCGCGGCCCGGCTGGACCTGGACGAGCTAGGAACCGGACTCAAAGGCTTCCTCCGTTCTCGCTTACTATCCGCCGTCACTGGGTGTGCATCTATTATGTTTATAGTGCTTGCATCACCCAAAATTTCCTCCTGGACCGCATCGGACGAACCCGGCTGCCGAACCATTCGGTGAATGGACGCTACACCGGGCGAGCTAGTGGACGACATTTGTCTAATCTCCATGAGCACTTTTGCCGCTAGCTCTGAATTCATTTGTGACGACGGACGCACACTTGTAGAAGATAACATGGAAACATCACCCTGTTCTTGTTCCTCTGAAATAGAAACTGAGAGAGTAGAGTGACCTTGCGGAGAAAGAGCTGGCATAGCCCTTTCTCCAGAAACAACATATCGTGACACACGTTTCCAATGTTTCTCATCCCAATATTCACATATAGGACAGGGATTAATGCGAGAACACTGACTACAATTAATACAATGATCATGAAAGTCAGAGGAAGATTTCTTCCTATAACAATTTGAACAATGTCCCTTCATTGTGAAAGGACAACAACAAGTCCTAGTTACTCGCAAAAACCCCTGACACAAAGATACATAATAACATGATCCATTAATAAATGAAAAAACAATTGCAAATCAAAATAATTTTGAAAAAATATTTTTTCAGTGAAGCCCAAGTTGCTGAAAAGTAACGTTGAGCCCCGATGGATCCGATGGCAAAGTGTGGTCAAAAATTTTAAATTTATATAAAATAATTAATGAGACACTTACGGATAATATAAATGTATCTTATAGTGAGACAAACTACAGCAAAGGCAAACAGCCCCCCTCAAAAAAAGCTGTTGCCAATGTAAACAAACAGTGTAAAACACCAGAAAACATGACTCCAGGCACTGAAAAAACTGGCCCGGAATCAGTCATCAAAATTACACTCTATCTGATGCAAAACAGAGACTCCCAGGGGAGAATCTGCAGAACATCAGAAGGAAGATGCAGAACACAACGTTATACACCCATGGGTGAAAACGTAACTATGGGGAAAATAACAGAAAACATTCTGTAACCAAGCAACTCTCCCAGGAAATTTTAGAAATGAACTTTCTCAAAAATATGCCAAAAGCATGGGAGAATTGCAAGGGGGGACTTTAGAAGGCTAGGGGAGAGGAAACACTGAATAAGCAGTGCAACATTTAGCAAGAATGACAACAAGAGGCCCATGTCTCGAAAATAGGCAACTTAACATAATTTCATCAAAAAATTTTAAGTACAGCCCTGATTATTTTTTGTCACTTCTTTTTCCTCTCCTCCTTCTATCCTCCTTAGAATCACATTTTCTCCAAAAATTACGTGTCTGGCATCCTTTAAACTGAGATTTACAAGCACAAAGATCAGTGAGATGTTGACTGATGAAGGGCCAAACAGAGAATGATAATTGGCGCCAATTTCGGGATGTCTGCGTCACTGTGCACTCGCAGTAGAGGCGTAGTATGGAGGTCCTTTAGGACATGATTTCTTTTTGTTTTGGATGCAAATTTTGGGGATTGGGGGGCAAAATTTGTGTTTGGCCCTGGTTTTGTTAGAGTTAGCACCAGCTAAGTCTGGGTCATTGGTACAGTATAAAAATATATTTTTTCAGCGACGCCCAAGTTTCTGAAAAGTAACGTTGAGCCCCAATGGATCCCAAGGTTAAGTGTGGTCAAAAAATTTAATATTATATTAAATAATTAATGCAACACTTACGGATAATAATAATGTATCTTATAGTGAGATAAACTACTCCAAAGGCAAACAGCCCCCCTCAAAAGAGACTGTTGCCAATGTAAACAAACAGTGTAAAAACACCAGAAAACATGACTCCAGGCACTGACAAAACTGGCCCGAAATCAGTCCTCAAAATTACACACTATCTGATGCAAAACAGAGACTCCCAGGGGAGAATCTGCAGAACATCAGATGGCAGATGCAGAACACAACGTTTAAACACCCATGGGTGAAAACGTAAACATGGGGAAAATAACAGAATTCATTTTGTAACCAAGCTAATTCTCCCAAGAGAATTTAGAAATGATCTTTCTCAAAAATATGCCAAAAGCATGGGAGAATAGCAAGGGGGGACTTAGAAGACCAGGAGAGAGGAAACACTGAATAAGCAGTGCAACTTTATAGCAAGAATGACAACAACAGGCCCATGCCTCGAAAATAGGCAACTTAACATAATTTCATTAAAAAATTTTAAGTTACAGCCCTGATTATTTTCTGTCACTCCTTTTTCCTCTCCTCCTTCTATATCCTCCTTAGAATCACCATTTCTCCAATAATTATGTGTCTGGCATCCTTTAAACTGAGATTTACAAGCACAAAGATCAGTGAGATGTTGACTGATGAAGGGCCAAACAAAGAATGGTGATTGGCGCCAATTTCGGAACGTCCTTGACACTGCGCATGCGCAGTGGGGGCAAAGTATGGAGGTCCTTCAGGACATGATTTCTTTTGGTTTTAGATGCAAATTTTGGGGATTGGGGGGCAAAATTTGTGTTTGGCCCTAGATTTTAAGAGTTAGCTATGTCTGGGTCATTGGTACAGTATAAAAATATAAAATTGTTCAATCTCATAAAATGATAGATGACTCAAAAAATAAAAAATTTAAAACGTGATATCACAAAATGAAAAATTTTCTTCTCAGAAAGGTAAGTTTACACAAAAATAAGAAGCTGAGAACTGTGAAAGTGTTCTCTTCTGCCGAAACAAGCCACAAGATCAAAAATATTTCACTTGCAAGAATAAATGAAACTCAACTTCAGTTTTAAAATCTATAGAAAATCTGTAGGCAAAGATTAACCGTTACTATTTATTGGTGTCTAATGCCATGTCAGCATCGAAGACTATATTGTGGCCTAAATTAACCCTCTGCACACTGACGTCAAAATATCTAAATTTCAACATACACATTTTTTCCAGAAACCAGGTCTTTAACCAATTCAATCTTGTTTGACAGAGCTCATTGCGATCTGTCAAACAAGATGGAATTGGGTTAAATTCCTAGTTGCACTATGGGGAAAAAACTGCAATGTGAAATTTCAGTATTTTGACAACAGTTTGTAGAGTGTTAACCTTTATTCAACCTCACTTGATAGCAATGTGGCTCACAGATTAGAGCAGTGGCCTTTAGATCAAAAGGTCGCAGGTTTGATCCTAACCTGCATCATCTGTATTGTGTCCTTGGAAAAGAAACCTGATTCCAACTGCCCAAGTGGTAGACTGGTGATGCAGTGTGCTCAAGCACACTACACTTTGATGATACACAAGCCTTCAACCGAAACTAACCTTGTTTGTATGGGGTTAGTCAGTTGGAGAATCCATCAGTTACTCACCACTGTTTGGAGGCCTGGCTGTTGAAAGTGTCATTAAATTTTAATAAATAATTGAGCATTATCAATAAATTCATTAACTGGTAGAGTGCTGGAAGCTCATTTTTGGGGTTTATCCTGAAGTACGGGTACAACAGCTTAACAGCTTCATATTCTGTGGATGCATATCAATTAATTTTTGATGTGATATTATTTAGTCTGGGTGGTTTTGCCCTGTTACACTTTAAAGGAGAGTACTTTCAGGCACTCTCCCATAAACTGTAACAAAGCAATAACATGTGAAAAAAAGTTTGACAACCAAAAAAACTTAGCACTCTACCAGTTAAACTCTCTTGATACTGTTTTTCACAATAACATTTGAGTAATATTTATTTATTATGCCAAGTTATTTTTGGTCGTCGGAATTCGTTCACGTCTTTGCCTTGTTACAATTTATAGGAGTGCCAGTGGGCACTTTCCCATAAATTGTAACAAGGCAAATCCACACAGACTAAATAATTCCACTTACAAGATAATATGGAGCACATCCACATCATATGAAGCTTTTATGTTACAGTACCTGCCATTTAGAATAAAGCCCAAATATGGGTTTCCAGCACTCTACCAGTTAAATGAACAACTCACTGAATAAAGAGTTAAGCCCTTTCACTGCAATGACATATATTGCTGTTTATTGGTGTTGAAGGTCACTTTCAGCATTTAAGGCAATACTGTGACCACAGCACAAACAAGTCAAGCAGTCCTGCACAAATTGGGTGGATAATCATTTCATTTGCATTAAAAGAAATGAGGCAACACAATTTTTGTTTAGAAAGGAAAGACTAACTCAAAAGAGTCTGAGAGGACCTACTATGGAGTTATCCCAAATAGGAGAACTCAAAATGCCTAATCGGTTTCGTCCTTGGACTTCATCAGAGGCAAATAGTACTGATTGCCATCTGCAAAGCCTTTCTTTTGTTTTTGGCTTGGTGAAGGTTTTAGTGAGTGCGGCTTTGACGAATGATATGTGGCAAATGCATTTGCAAATGCACAGTTCGAAATGTGTGCCTGTGGAGTGCAGCGGTAAAAAAACTTTTTTTGGCGAGTGCAATGGCAAAAGGCATTTGTCAAATGCACTGGCAGTTCCCTATTTGATTGTGGTTGCTGTGAATGCATTGCCATTAGTAATGTTTTATTGACACAAAAAAGCACAAAAAAGTAATTACTTGCTTGTAATTATAGGTTGATGTGCGGCAGATAATGGCAGGATGTACAGTAATTAGTCATGAGTGAGAAGAACTACTTGGCAAGATGACCCGGTTCGGTTCCAAAGCCACTGTTGAATGAGTTGCGTGAGATGTTGCAATATGGAATAAACTTGATTTGTCATTGAATAAATAAAGAGAAAGAGAAATTCAGTCACTTATTTATTGCCAAATTCTATGTTTTCTAAAAATTTCAACAAAACCATATCATGTGACCCCTCTCTGGAAGAGGCTCGACCAGCTCATTCCAATGAGTGGTCACATATGGTTTTGTTGAAACCTTTTGAAATTTTTTTTTTTTCAACTGCTTAATTTGTAAATTATGCAGGCAGATACAGTTGATTTATAAAGTAATGGGTTAATGAATGAATTTCATTAAATAAGCTGGAGTAAGTATTCAAGTTTGCTCAACTCAGCCCTGTCACGAACACTGGTAATCCTATCAGTTTTGCTTTGCCTTTCTCTTGGTTAAAAACCAGGAAAATTATAAATTTAAAGTAATTTGTGTATTTTTATACTTACCAATGGCCCAGACTAGCTGGTGCTAACTCAAAGTTATCAAGGGCCAAACACAAATTTTGAACCCCCCCAAATTTGCTTGCAAAACCGAAAATTAAAAGTCCTATCTGGCCCTCCATACATTTACTCTCTGCGCATGCGCAGCCATCAGGAAGTGACGCCAACATCATTCTTTGTAGAAGAGAGCACTACATAATAATTCAGCGGGGAGGAATGAATGCCCACTCATGGGGGGGGGGGGGGGGGGGGGGCATCTCTGTCTGGGCAATTGGTAAGTATAAAAATATACAAATTACTTTAAATTTATAATATTTTTACACTATAACCCAATGGCCCAGACTTGAAGAATCGTAAAAAGGCGGATGGCCTAGGACTTCAGAATTAGAAGATCAACATAGTTCCAATCCTGTAATCCAAGGTGAAAGGAAATTAAAATTATTAGGAATTACATGTATGTCTCTCTATACAGTAATAGAGAAGACATATCATAAATAAGGAGCCAAATTCAAGTAATTCCGTATTCTTAGCATGACGACTATGCTAATTGGATGTAACGAGTTCCCAATCTTTAAGGCTAGTCTGGACTAAGCCCCAGAAATTAGGATGGCGTATTTGAGAATGAGAAGATATCCCCCACAAACATACGCCATATACAATAAAACACAAGCTGTATCCAGGATATAATCTACAGACAAAACAGCTTCACTCATAGTTATATACTTATCAAGCCGGAGGAGAGGGTAAAAAATCCCCCCCTTTTTGAAGGAATCTTCAAAATGAAAAGGGGAGCATTCTGGAATCAGTAAAAGCGGTAACAAATAACAATATAAATATTTGTTGAATAGACACCCAGGTATTAATTATTATTAATAAATTGGTGCTTAATGCCATTTCAGAAGCAAAGGCTATAGTGGCGATCCCGGTAATTAATATCACCCACTTGTAACGTATACCGGAGTCGGCATACGCAGATAGGTCGAAAACCGGTGATATAATATATAACATACACATGTCCAATAGAATCACAATGGATGATCTCTGGAGAGTAAACACACTTCCAAGGTAACCAACAGGCGACCCCATTCAGGTGTATAATAAATTCCAGTAAATAACACTCCCAGACGTGTTCTATCCGATATTTATGTTCCTAGAAACATGCGAATATACAAGTGTAAGACAAGATGTATTCAATTGGGTACTGCAAATAATAGAAACCTGGATCTAGAAATGGATCAAGCTATGATAAACAGGCTCATTACGGACCGCCCCCGAAATAATTCATGTAATCATCTAAATACCAGTTAACTGACTAAACAGCCTCCCAGCTCGGTACCCAAAGGCAAGCAATTTATTGATGATGAATCATATGCTCAGATATGACATATAGATGAACCACAGGAAACCAACCAACTAGAAAGTGGATGTGCCCATGAAGTCGCCATAGAACACAACCCAGCCTCCAAACGAGAAGTCATGAAAAGCATGTATGTACTTAAATGCATACAAGGCTTACGGGAAGAAAACTATGTCTTGCCCAGTAATCGCCTCTTAACACATTGGCCGTGTGTTAGTCATCAAATAATATAGGAACCGCAAGGCTCCCTCACATCTAACCGACTCCATAATGCCACTAAGGGCAGAGAAGGACGTGAAGAACAATACTTCCCCTGATAAAGAAGGTCCTCTCGTGGAGAAAGCTTCCGGGGAACGTTCCATAACAGACACCTGGGAAGATAGATCCAAGGTTTATGTGACAACAGAGGTGCTACTGGTAGAATTTCGCAACGAGACTGTTTGATCTTTAACAGAATCTGAAGAATCAACAGAGTTGGAGGATACTCATATTCTATCATTCATTCCCATGAGATCGACAGAGTGTCTACTGCCTATGCTCGATAAACTGGGCATGGCGACATGAACATCGGTAACTGATTGTTCCGGTGCGTCGCAAACAGATCTATCATGGGGCGATCCCACTGGTAGCAAATCTGCCTGAATACTCGGTTGTTGAGCATCCACTCCGATGGCAACAGGCGACCTTTCCACGAGTCTGCTAGTACGTTCAGACAACCCGGTATATGACGGACAGAAAGCTGAACATGATGATTCATGACGTATAGGAGAATCTTCTCCGTTAGTTCGCATAACGGAATTGAATGAGTGCAGCCCTGGTTCCTGATGTACGCTACTATTGTCGAGTGTCCAACAAAATCTGAACATGAACGTCTGCTATTATGTGAATCCAATGTTGTAGCGCTAGCCATATTGACATCATCTCTTGATGTTTATGTGCTTCTCTAGGAACCGAGGGTCCCAAAGACCCTGACACTTCAAGTCTGTGGGACTTAAGAGTCGCACCCCAACCTGTCTGACCAGCCTTCGTCATAATCGTGAAAGCCGGATCCGGCAGTTGCAGCGGAACTCCCTGAGTTAACCACTGAATATCTGCCCAAATCAGAAACCTTTGTTTCTTAGGTCCATAAAAACAATGCTGGTTCCGAGCGAATGCATCTTCACACTCCAGTTCTGAGTAAAGAATATCTGGAGGGGAATAAGATCCGCAGCCGCTCTGCACAGCCCCATCAGTCGCATGAATTCCCTTGCTGTTAATGCGTCTGAGTGTAGACAAAAGCGAGCATAACAACTGACTAATTTCACTCTGGGTAATGGCAGATGAACAAGATTGTTGTGAGTCTAGAAGCTCATTCCCAAGTGAATGAACGACTTGGACAGAGCTAGATCTGACTTTTTTTCGTTTACGATGAAACCGAGACGTCAGAGTAATAGAAGCAGACTCTGAACATCGTTCTGAAGAATAATTCTGTTGCTGCATCTCTGTACAATGTCATCCAAGTAAGCCGACGTTACCGCAGACGAATGAGCTCGAAGGTATGACATTACCGAGTTCATAATTCGAGTGAATGCCCAGGGAGCCAGGTTCAGATCAAAGCACATTGCTCTGAACTGATACACCTTCCCTTGTACGGCAAACCGCAGGTACATTTTGAATGCCGGTTGTACCAGGACATGAAAGTGAAAGTATGCATCCTTTAGATCTATGCTTGCCACATAGTCGTTCACTTGAATGCTCGCCCTTACCAACTGAATGTTTCCATATATAATTTTTGGAGCCACGATAAGCCTGTTTATCCAGCTCAAGTCTATTACCGGTCGGAACGAGCCGTCTGGCTTCAGTATGAGGAAGAGGTGACTGTAAAAACCTTGAGAATCCTGATTCTTGATGACCTCTATTGCTTCCTTTGATAAGAGAGCCTGTACCTCCATTGGGAGAAACTCTCTTATGCAAGGATCTGATGGAAGATTTGTCCAACGCGGACAACTTGTTAGTGGGGGTTTCGCTTGGAATGATAGCCATAAGCCGTCCGAGACTACACTTCTCACCCACTGATCTTCCGTGACCGTTATCAAGTTTTTTGCGGAGCTTGATAACCTTCCGCCAACTGGCCAGCAATAGAGGTCTTAACCATCACCTGTATGACCTGCAAGGCTTATGGGAGGAGAAACCATGTCCTCCCCCCGAAGAACCTCGTCTCGTCAGCCTAGGGGCGTCTGACCAATAGTCCTGATCAGACCTACGCCCCTTTCCCGAGTCGCTATACTGATGACCTCCAGAGTAATTATAAGCGGGTTTCTTATACCCTCATGAGGAGTATCCCTTTAACGATTTTTGTCTGAAATGCCCTCCTTTACTCGTCTGCTGAAGTGGGTCGTTGATACTTTGACTTCAAAAGCAGAGCACTAGACGCTTTCTTAGTAGCCTGTCCATAGACTAATGAAAGCTAGTCGTCGAAAATAATATGTCCGGAGACCAGAGCGACTCAGAGAGAGCTTTTCACCTTGTCATCTATCAGTGATGACGACGCAAGGGCAGCATCACGTCTGATTAACTTTAGATTAGCCACTGTTAGGGCAGAGTTATACACGGTATACACAATTGCCCTGGAAAGAACTCTAAGAGAGATACGAACGTCTTCAAATTCCTTTCCATTGAAACACTGCGCCATAGCTCTTGTAAGGTGATCTGCGTAAGACACAACATCCAAATTCGCTCTATTTGAAGAAATTGCCGTCTCGATTGTGTCTGAGCGAATAGTGAATGATACAGGTAAGGATAACTCTAGATCCCCGGCCTGCTCATACAAATGCAGCATTGTCCAAAAAACGGTATGTATATGGAAGATGAAGATAAGAAACCGCCCTCTTCCTCACACTCAAGAGGACAAATACGGCATCGTCTATATGGCTGAAGGCCTGAGACACCTGTTTAGACTGAACCGGAAAAGAAAGGACTTCCTCCTTTGTCCGGCTAAAGTCTGCGTCCAACGATGCCAGTGGTTTCTCTCTTGTCGTCGCAGCATTCTGATTTGGCGGAACAAAATCAGGGTAGTATTGATGGATGAAAACCATCGCAACCATGTGCTGTTCCGAAAGGGAAGGGTAATCCTCTTCCTTATCCCTTTAACCATCCGAGAGAATCAGTTGCGAATCTTGGTCCATTGCATTTGCGAGAACAGACGACTGGACCGACGCGACACCATCTGAAAGCTCAGATTCTGAGTCTGAATGAGGCTGCCCCTTGCTGGGATGCTGCGATCAGCTGCGCAATTGCAGCAGAAAGTCCGTCATCGAGGTCTGAGGAGCAGCAGTCTTCCGTTTCTTAGCTGCATGCTGCTCCTGGGATGGTGTGTCGGAGACGGATCCCTTCTCTGAACGTCCTGATGATCGTGGCCTTGTCTCCCTAGCTTCCGGATGGTCCGACTTCACGGGTGAAGAGTGGTTCCTTCTTCGTGCCGCAGGCTGGATATCCGAAGTCGGGTAGCTAGGATGTGGTCGAGTGTGATTAAATAACGTAGCGGAGGAAGGTGTGATTGAAGCCGACCCCGGCTGCAGACTAGATGGCGTGTCCCGAGTGGCAGATGGACATATGTAGAGACTTCCTCAGCTACATTTCACAAGCCGAAATGAAGTTTTCAAGTTGGAAACTTGCACGAGATGGACATATGCTCCATCTCGTGCAAGTTTCCAACTTGAAAACTTCATTTCGGCTTGTGAAATGTAGCTGAGGAAGTCTCGACTGAAGCCAACCCTGGCTGCAGACTAAACAGAGCGTCCCATGGGGAGGCGGACATATGCTCTGGCTTGTGCAAGTTTCTCAAAACAACATCTGGCCACAGATGTTGCTAGATTATCTATCAGACCTAACCGAGTACAAGAACTTCCTGACTTCCTCCCTATTTCCATCCTCACTGGGTGAACTATTTATATTAAAGTGCTCGCTCTACCCACATCCACTTCTTTTGACTGCAACAGACTTACCCGGCGTCACAGCACCCACGGATGGAGTACTGCTTCACCGGTCGAGCTAGCTGCTTGCTAGAGATTAAAACCCTTAACAAAAGGCCCTAACTCTTGCATGAGGCTGCCCCTTGCTGGGATGCTGCGATCAGCTGCGCAATTGCAGCAGAAAGTCCGTCATCGAGGTCTGAGGAGCAGCAGTCTTCCGTTTCTTAGCTGCATGCTGCTCCTGGGATGGTGTGTCGGAGACGGATCCCTTCTCCGAACGTCCTGATGATCGAGGCCTTGTCTCCCTAGCTACCGGATGGTCCGACTTCACGGGTGAAGAGTGGTTCCTTCTTCGTGCCGCAGGCTGGATATCCGAAGTCGGGTAGCTAGGATGTGGTCGAGTGTGCTTAAATAACGTAGCGGAGGAAGGCGTGACTGAAGCCGACCCCGGCTGCAGACTAGATGGCGTGTCCCGAGCGGCAGACGGACATATGCTCCGTCTCGTGCAAGTTTCCAACTTGAAAACTTCATTTCGGCTTGTGAAATGTAGCTGAGGAAGTCTCGACTGAAGCCAACCCTGGCTGCAGACTAAACAGAGCGTCCCATGGGGAGGCGGACATATGCTCTGGCTTGTGCAAGTTTCTCAAAACAACATCTGGCCACAGATGTTGCTAGATTATCTATCAGACCTAACCGAGTACAAGAACTTCCTGACTTCCTCCCTAGTTCCTCCCTATTTCCATCCTCACTGGGTGAACTATTTATATTAAAGTGCTCGCTCTACCCACATCCACTTCTTTCGACTGCAACAGACTTACCTGGCGTCACAGCACCCACGGATGGAGTACTGCTTCACCGGTCGAGCTAGCTGCTTGCTAGAGATTAAAACCCTTAACAAAAGGCCCTAACTCTTGCATGAGGCTGCCCCTTGCTGGGATGCTGCGATCAGCTGTGCAATTGCAGCAGAAAGTCCGTCATCGAGGTCTGAGGAGCAGCAGTCTTCCGTTTCTTAGCTGCATGCTGCTCCTGGGATGGTGTGTCGGAGACGGATCCCTTCTCCGAACGTCCTGATGATCGAGGCCTTGTCTCCCTAGCTACCGGATGGTCCGACTTCACGGGTGAAGAGTGGTTCCTTCTTCGTGCCGCAGGCTGGATATCCGAAGTCGGGTAGCTAGGATGTGGTCGAGTGTGCTTAAATAACGTAGCGGAGGAAGGCGTGACTGAAGCCGACCCCGGCTGCAGACTAGATGGCGTGTCCCGAGCGGCAGACGGACATATGCTCCGTCTCGTGCAAGTTTCCAACTTGAAAACTTCATTTCGGCTTGTGAAATGTAGCTGAGGAAGTCTCGACTGAAGCCAACCCTGGCTGCAGACTAAACAGAGCGTCCCATGGGGAGGCGGACATATGCTCTGGCTTGTGCAAGTTTCTCAAAACAACATCTGGCCACAGATGTTGCTAGATTATCTATCAGACCTAACCGAGTACAAGAACTTCCTGACTTCCTCCCTATTTCCTCCCTATTTCCATCGTCGCTGGGTGAACTATTTATATTAAAGTGCTCGCTCTACCCACATCCACTTCTTTCGACTGCAACAGACTTACCCGGCGTCACAGCACCCACGGATGGAGTACTGCTTCACCGGTCGAGCTAGCTGGATATCCGAAGTCGGGTAGCTAGGATGTGGTCGAGTGTGATTAAATAACGTAGCGGAGGAAGGCGTGATTGAAGCCGACCCCGGCTGCAGACTAGATGGCGTGTCCCGAGCGGCAGACGGACATATGCTCCGTCTCGTGCAAGTTTCCAACTTGAAAACTTCATTTCGGCTTGTGAAATGTAGCTGAGGAAGTCTCGACTGAAGCCAACCCTGGCTGCAGACTAAACAGAGCGTCCCATGGGGAGGCGGACATATGCTCTGGCTTGTGCAAGTTTCTCAAAACAACATCTGGCCACAGATGTTGCTAGATTATCTATCAGACCTAACCGAGTACAAGAACTTCCTGACTTCCTCCCTATTTCCATCCTCACTGGGTGAACTATTTATATTAAAGTGCTTGCTCTACCCACATCCACTTCTTTCGACTGCAACAGACTTACCCGGCGTCACTGCACCCACGGATGGAGTACTGCTTCACCGGTCGAGCTAGCTGCTTGCTAGAGATTAAAACCCTTAACAAAAGGCCCTAACTATTGCATGAGGCTGCCCCTTGCTGGGATGCTGCGATCAGCTGCGCAATTGCAGCAGAAAGTCCGTCATCGAGGTCTGAGGAGCAGCAGTCTTCCGTTTCTTAGCTGCATGCTGCTCCTGGGATGGTGTGTCGGAGACGGATCCCTTCTTCGAACGTCCTGATGATCGAGGCCTTGTCTCCCTAGCTACCGGATGGTCCGACTTCACGGGTGAAGAGTGGTTCCTTCTTCGTGCCGCAGGCTGGATATCCGAAGTCGGGTAGCTAGGATGTGGTCGAGTGTGTTTAAATAACGTAGCGGAGGAAGGCGTGACTGAAGCCGACCCCAGCTGCAGACTAGATGGCGTGTCCCAAGCGGCAGACGGACATATGCTCCGTCTCGTGCAAGTTTCCAACTTGAAAACTTCATTTCGGCTTGTGAAATGTAGCTGAGGAAGTCTCGACTGAAGCCAACCCTGGCTGCAGACTAAACAGAGCGTCCCATGGGGAGGCGGACATATGCTCTGGCTTGTGCAAGTTTCTCAAAACAACATCTGGCCACAGATGTTGCTAGATTATCTATCAGACCTAACCGAGTACAAGAACTTCCTGACTTCCTCCCTATTTCCTCCCTATTTCCATCCTCACTGGGTGAACTATTTATATTAAAGTGTTCGCTCTACCCACATCCACTTCTTTCGACTGCAACAGACTTACCCGGCGTCACAGCACCCACGGATGGAGAACTGCTTCACCGGTCGAGCTAGCTGCTTGCTAGAGATTAAAACCCTTAACAAAAGGCCCTAACTCTTGCATGAGGCTTCCCCTTGCTGGGATGCTGCGATCAGCTGTGCAATTGCAGCAGAAAGTCCGTCATCGAGGTCTGAGGAGCAGCAGTCTTCCGTTTCTTAGCTGCATGCTGCTCCTGGGATGGTGTGTCGGAGATGGATCCCTTCTCCGAACGTCCTGATGATCAAGGCCTTGTCTCCCTAGCTACCGGATGGTCCGACTTCACGGGTGAAGAGTGGTTCCTTCTTCGTGCCGCAGGCTGGATATCCGAAGTCGGGTAGCCAGGATGTGGTCGACTGTGCTTAAATAACGTAGCGGAGGAAGGCGTGACTGAAGCCGACCCCGGCTGCAGACTAGATGGCGTGTCCCGAGCGGCAGACGGACATATGCTCCGTCTCGTGCAGGTTTCCTACTTGAAAACTTCATTTCGGCTTATGAAATGTAGCTGAGGAAGTCTCGACTGAAGCCAACCCTGGCTGCAGACTAAACAGAGCGTCCCATGGGGAGGCGGACATATGCTCTGGCTTGTGCAAGTTTCTCAAAACAACATCTGGCCCCAGATGTTGCTAGATTATCTATCAGACCTAACCGAGTACAAGAACTTCCTGACTTCCTCCCTATTTCCTCCCTATTTCCATCGTCGCTGGGTGAACTATTTATATTAAAGTGCTCGCTCTACCCACATCCACTTCTTTCGACTGCAACAGACTTACCCGGCGTCACAGCACCCACGGATGGAGTACTGCTTCACCGGTCGAGCTAGCTGCTTGCTAGAGATTAAAACCCTTAACAAAAGGCCCTAACTCTTGCAATAATGAGCACTGCAGCTAGCTCTATATGCTCCACAGAGCGTGACGACGGTAGCACACTTGGATGGGTGTCAGAATATCATCACCATGTTCATGTTCCTCTGAAATAGAAACTGACAAATGAATTATAATGTGGTGAGAGGCCTGGCCTCCGAACCTCACCGCCAACAACGTACCGTGACACCCGACTCTAACATCAGTCATCCCAGTAAACACAAGAATGACAAGAGTCCGCAGGAGTGCATCGACTAAAGTCAATATCAGTCCTCCAAACTCCACAACAAAATATAATATAATTAAGATACATGAATAACAGCAATCAAACTTAAATTCAAAATATTTTTTGGAAACAAAATTTTTTTTGAAAAAATGCCTAAGTTCCCAAAGGAAACATAAAGAGCCCAAGGGCATCCCGATAGAGCCTAAGTGTGGACAAAATCAAAATTTTTTGAGCTACAATATCGGAATAATAATCCATGTATCCTACAGTAATTCTACAGTAATAGAATATAAATGAAAGTGTCAATGACACTATAGCTCAACTTGTTTAAGACATGTACATGTATAGTATGTGACACAGCAATGACAAACATCTAGGTAATGACCTGATAACAAAGGTACATGTAAAGTATTGTAACGGTCTGTACATAAATGCTGACCGTAGCCTGTAACAAATATATAGGTAAAGTATTGTAAAGGTGGGGTGACAGTTAGATGCTAAACTAGAAAAGAAATCTTTTGAATCCCAGAGTGGGTCTGACTGAACCCAAAAATATTTGTTCTCATAGCACAGTGATAACAAAGGCACCCAAAAACACTCGTTCCTGTCAGAAGATGATAATAAAGGTACCCCAAGAAGTTTTGTGAAGATCGGTTCATAAATACAGACTCTAGCCCGAGCTGTATTGACATGTTCACTTACTGTGTATAAGTAGCACTGAACAAATCAAAGTTCATCTAATTTGCATAATTTCTGCACAAGAAAAAAACCTGTATTATATGTAATGTATTCCATGTTACTAAACATTCCTACAAAAAATTTATTCAAATCAGAACTTTCATACAGAAGTTCTGTACAAAAAAGTGATTGCACTAATTTTGGTACAAAATGGCTGCTGAATTTTGGACTGCACCCAAAAATACTTGTTCTCGTCTCTCGGTGATAACAAAGGTACTCAAGAAGTTTCGTAAAGATCGGTTCATAAATACGGCCTCTAGCCCGAGCCATATTGGCATTTGCAGTTACAGTGCTGAAAGTAACACTAAATAGATCAAAGTTAGTCCAATTGGCATAATTTATGGGCAATAAAAAACCCCGTATTATATGTGATGTATCCCATGGTACTAAACATTCACACAAAAAATTACTCAAATCAGCACTTTCATATGGAAGTTCTGCGCAAAAATCTGATTGCACCTAATTTTGTACAAAATGGCTGCCAGCGGCCATCTTGAATTTCAGACCAGACCCCAAAACACTTGTTCTCGTCCTCCCACGGTGATAACAAAGGTACCCAAGAAGTTTCGTAAAGATCGGTTCATAAATACGGCCTCTAGCCCGAGCCGTATTGGCATTTGCACTTGCAGTGCTGAAAGTAACACTAAATAAATCGAAGTTAGTCTAATTTGCATAATTTACGCACGAGAAAAAAAACTGTATTATATGTGACGTATCCCATGGTACTAAACATTCATACAAAAAATTATTCAAATCAGAGCTTTCATATGGAAGTTCTGCGCAAAAATCTGATTGCACCTAATTTTGTACAAAATGGCTGCCAGTGGCCGTCTTGAATTTCGGACCGGACCCCAAAACACTCGTTCTCGTCCCACGGTGATAACAAAGGCACCTAAGAATTTTCGTGAAGATCGGTTCATAAATACAGCCTGTAGCCCGAGCCGTGTTGGCGGCGTGACGGACGGACGACGTGCCATGACAATACCTCAAATTTGGCTTTGCCAAAGTTGAGCTAAAAACTACCTATATATGAGGACATTGTCAATGTAAACAACGGCAATGTAAACAAGACATCAGGCACACAAAAAGGCTCAAAGTAGGAGCCAATTTAATTGCTACCAGATGCAAAGCTAGATCTTCATATGAAGAAAAAACGATACATCAGATAGAAGATGCAAGACTAAATGACCTAACACCCCTAGGGTGAGGACGTAACCCAGGGGAAAAAAAGAATAAATATTCTGTAATACATGTTAAACTCCCAAGAAATTTAATAAAAAATTTCAATAAAAAATAGCCAAAAAGCTTAAGAGTTTAACAGGAAGGGTTCATGGAAGGATAGGGAAGGACTACTTAACAAACAGTGGAATAATCATTAACAAAAATGATGATGTCAGGCATATGTCCTGAAATTCGGAAACATAAAATAATCTTATAATATTATAAAGTTACAGCCCTGAACGTTTAAAACCACCGTTGAACACTTCCTTCATGGAATAGCAGCCTTGTATCCACCAATTCTTGCATTGATTTGTGTCCGGCATCCTCAAAAAAGGAGATTTTAAAGCACAAATGTCAGTTCATTGTTGCTGACTTTAAGGCCAAACAAAGAATGATGTTTGCGCCAATTCCAGTCACTTCCTGATGGCTGCGCATGCGCGGAGAGTAAATGTATGGAGGGCCAGATAGGACTTTTAATTTTCGGTTTTGCAAGCAAATTTTGGGGATTGGGGTTCAAAATTTGTGTTTGGCCCTTGATAACTTTGAGTTAGCACCAGCTAGTCTGGGCCATTGGGTTATAGTTTAAAAATAAATAGGTTTCCTGAAAAGAATTAAGGTAACCCCCTATTAGGTAACCTAAATTTCTAATTTGCACAGGTCCGCGTCACATTTAAACAATCTTTTTTAAATATGTTAAGAGGACTCTTATCAAAAGTGTTGTTTATTAAGTGGTTCTATTACACCATCGAAGTAGAATTTATAATTACAATAGCTCGGTCAATTATTTATACACATGTCACTGATATTAGAGAACTTAAACCATGTCTTTCCTTCCTGGATTCAATTACATTTGTTATTAAAAAAAATCTTACTTATCAAGTGCTGGAACTCCACGTTTCTTCATTATTGCTCTGTATCTATAGATGATATGGAGGCAAAGAAATATAGCTATTGAATCATAACAATCTCCCGTGTAGTTCTCCATCTGTTTCTATAAAGGAAAGGATAACGCAGTATCAGGTCACCAGTTCTTTAAATTTTGAGTAAATTAAGTTTATGTTAGAAAATAATTTCTTTGATGAACAAAAGGGTGTTGGGATTTGAGATGAGACTACTGTGGTATGTTAATTTTATTTTATGGGGCGCTAACATCAGAGAATTTGTGCTATGTAGATAAAAGGGACACAAAAACTGAATGTCTTGGTGAATTCTGAAAAAAAACTGATGAAGGACTTCATTTCTGACACATCAATGGAAACAAAAACCAAAGAAAGTAACAAACCATAATCTGAAAATACATGAAAACAAAACCGATGTTTTTCCTTTAAAAAAAAAATGAGGTTTTAATTTTGTATAAGAGTTAAAAGCATTAAAATTAATTTCTTTAATATCATTACTGTATAAATTTATTGACTTGATATTATTTGAAAAAAATAAACAACATGCCAATAATTAAAAAAAAATGATGTTAGCCTCCAAAAATTTCTTTTAGTGAAATTGAGGATGATTTTCAGAGAAATGTCCACAATTTAACCCTTAAAGGCCTATTTCCGACTCTTCCAACCTCAGAACAGGTGCCCTCATGAGTCCTTCAAAGGCCTTGAAAATACAATTTTTAATTCAAGGACTTTTATGATTCGCAGGGATCACAATAAACCCTGCAATACCCTGCATTAAGTCTCAGAAAGCAAACATACCTGAAAAAATTACAATCTATAATACGTTGGTGATGAAAAAATACAAACCAGAAACAATGTGAGTGTTTTCCCCATTATTGAGTTAAATAAATCTTGTGCTGCTGTGCCAGTCACCATGAAGAAGTCAGTTAAAAATAGATACTCTCTGCATGAATTATCCATCAGGGCAAAATGCTGACTCCGAAATAACTTCTCAAATGTATACTACAAAAGGAAATTGAATTGTCAACATTAGTTATTTTCCCATGACTACTAACTTTAAATCAAAGGCAACTTTCAGATGACAGTGGCCTTAACCCTTTACCCAACGTAACGGCCAAAACCGGCCAGCGCTATTCTCAAAAATCGCCAATTAATTTTCATTATTTTTTCATTTTTTGTCTCAAAAACATAGGTTATGACCCCTCGTTGGAACGAGCTCGTCGAGCTCGTTCCAATGAGGGGTCATAACCTATGTTTTTGAGACAAAAAATGAAAAAAATTAGTTATTCAAGAATTTTTTTTGCAAGTGTCGTCTGCTTTTCATGTTAGGTAAAGGGTTAACACTTTAAACTTTAGAAATGGCTTTTCCAGCCCAGAAACATCATACGTCATAATTACATTAAGTAGAATGGCTACTAAGTTAATGTGTGGGGTAGACCAATCAATATTTTCAACGTGCAGCCCCGTAATATTAATTGGTCTACCCTAAAATAATGAATATGGACTCTTCCAATTGCTGTAACTGAACTGTCATAGAAGATACCACCAGAGTTCAAAGAGTTAACAATTTCAGAAAGATTTGGAAATATTTCTTCCAAAATATGACTTATAACCTCTCTTTGGAATCTCATCCCAACTGATCCCACTACACACGTAGCGAACAACACTTGCAAAAAGCCAAAACAAATTCATGAATAATCACAATTTTCATTTTTTGTCTCAACAACACATAGCTTATGATATCCTCTCATTAAAGTGAGGTCAAAATAACAATATTTCAATTTGCAAATTGAAATGTTCCAAAGAAGATTTAACTGGTTTAATTCCTAACTGCATTATGCACCCAGACCATCGGTGTTGATAGTCTGATATATGACTTGCAGGCTTAGTAGTAACTTGCGAACGACCGTTTAGGTTATGAATGGGTTACGTTAATTGCAAAATAGACAAACAAACTAAAGGTTACGACAAAGTAATGTTTGAATGTTTTACCAGAAAGATTTGGCAATCTTTCGGAACTATCTCGACTCAAAGGTTGAGTATTGCATCCACCTATGAATAGAATGGCATGTTGTTTCCATCTTAACCCTTTACCTAACATGAAAAGCAGACAACACTTGCAAAACAAATTCTGGAATAACTAATTTGTTTCATTTTTTGTCTCAAAAACATAGGTTATGAGCCCTCACTGGAATGAGCTCGTCGAGTTCATTCCAGTGAGGGCTCATAACCTATGTTTTTGAGACAAAAAATGAAAAAATAATGAAAGTTAAAAAATTTATAGTAATTTATATATTTTTTATACTTACCAATGACCCAGACATAGCTGGTGCTAACTCTTAAAATATAGGGCCAAACACAAATTTTGCCCCCCAATCCCCAAAATTTGCATCTAAAACCAAAGAAAACATGTCCTGAATGGCCCTCCACACTTCACCTCTACTGCGCATGCGCAGTGTCAAGGACGTTCCGAAATTGGCGCCATTAATCATTCTTATAACCAGTGCCTGGTAAGCGCTATGTACTCAGCGGGGAGGTATGAGTTCCCAACTCCTGGGAGGGCCATCCCCGTCTGGGTCATTGGTAAGTATAAAAAATATATAAATTACTATAAATTTTTTAACATTTTTATACTGTACCAATGACCCAGACATAGCTGAATAGGAAAAAGGCTGGAGGGCCAAGGACAGAGCAAGTTGGAATACGCTCAATTATATAAAATAGAGTCATCCCCTCTAGGGAAAAAGAAGTATTAGGCCTTACATGTATCTTTCTTATTTATGATAAATTAGAAAGATACAACACCTTCCAAAATTGAGCATCATACATCCATGTACTCTATTAATATCTACTATAATCCTTATGCTAATAATTTTTAAAGTAAGCCAATAAATAAAGTAAGTCTAGAGAATAGAGACTCTTTATACTCCTTAAAAGTGTCTGAGGATTGTATAATAACGTCCGTTGACACGTGCTATATTCAAAGCTATACTTTAAAAACTAAGACCTGAATGAATTTTTAAAACATAAACTTCTCACTAAAAAACCATCCCAATAACAGCTCAGAATCACTAACTCCGGAGGAGGTATCCCCTTGTTTTCATAGTAAAACAGGTGACCCAAGGGAACACCCTCCCCCCCCCCCCCCTTTTTCTTGCCCTGGGTCAAATAGCCCAGAGCGAAGAGGGCAGCGGAACGGAGTCACTGCCGAAACAGACAGCCTACCTAGCTATAGTAGCAACTGTTAAGTGAATGACATTCTGAGCAGTAGATAATAGACCTAACAATAGAGGCCTCCAGAAATGGACTCGATATTTCTGAGATAAAAAATTCATGAATGTGGATGGCTGAGCGCAATGAGCAGCCTTCAAAAATCTAAAATAGCGACACTATTAACGTAAGCCCAAGATGTAGAAGAACTCTTACTTCATGAGCCGAAATCTCAAGCACAACTGCTGAGTCAATGATATACCATAAGCAGTATCGATAGTTAATTGAATCCATTAGCAATAGAATGGAGCGTAACGTCCTTCTATTAGGCATCAAAGACAGAAGAAGCTTACGCCCGTAGTAATAAACAGATATCTGTTTATAAATACGTAAACTCTAACCGGACAGAGTAAAGGCCTATGCCCATACGAAGACGGAAGGACCTTAATAACAATAGGTTCCGGATATTTATTAGGAGCCTGACTCTTATGCAAAAATCCAACCTAAATAGTAAAGGAAGTAGTGATTCCAAAACTACGAAAGTGAGAATCATCCACCGATAGTGCATGAAGCTCACTGACTCTTCAGTAAAAGAGAAGCCAACAGAATTACTGTCTAAAAGGTCAGAATTTGAAAACTACTGTTTCCAGAGGCTCAAATGATTACTTAGCTAAATAAGAACCGAAGTTAAATTCCGTATAGAAATTTAATCTAATGATTCTAAGTCTATTTATCAAAAAGTCACTAACTGACTTAGATAAAGAGACATAAGACTCAATTGTAAACTATCATAGAGTGCATAGGTATGAGATAACATAAACCTATAACCTTAATAGTAACAGGCTGCAGTAGATCTTGTCAAACAAGTATACTAGAAAGTTGCAATGACTAGTATGGAGGGATCAACAATATCAACATAGTGATCCCTACACCAACGACGGAAGAGCCTCCACTTTAGCCGCATAGTATAGCGAAGAAGAGGTTCTCCTACAGTAAGAAATCGCGTCCAAAGCTCGTCCAGTACAATGCTTACAATGCAATAAGGACCACACAATGGAATACGTGAAGGTTGAGACCTTGCGGGTTGTGAAGAAGATGACACGATTTTTCCCAGCGAAAAAAGATACTCTCATGGAGGAAGTTTTCGCGTTAAGTCCCACAGTAGACATCTGAGTAAAATTACCCACGGTCTCTGTGAAGACAGAGATGCTATCAACAGAAATGTATTGTGGTTGTTTATCTTAGCAATACTTGCTGAAACAACAGCGCAGGAGGATACGCATATCCTATCATTCCGTCCTATTAGATCAATAGAGCGTTAACAACATAAGCTCAGAGATCCGGACACGTAAACACATACGTCTGCAATTGATTAGCAAGTTGTGTCGTAAATAAATTATCATTGGGCGCTCCCATTGATAGCAAATCTGATTGAATACTTGTTTGTTGAGAGTCCATTCTGACGGCAACAAGCGACCCATAAGTGAAAGGGAGTCCGGTAATACAATCAGACGACCCGGAATATGACGGACCAAAGCAGAACTTGGTGTACTATAACAAACAGAAGGATTCTTTCCATTAAATTGAATAACGGAAACGAATGAGTGCCTCCCTGGTTCCGGAGATACGCCACTACTGTCGTATTATCAGACAGGATTGGACATGCGTTTCTGAATAATGTTCATCCAATGATATAAAGCAAGCCTAAAAAACATTATTCCGTGGAAGATAAGTGCTTGCCTAGAGACTGCGGAACCAAAGACCCTGGCACTTCGAATCCGTTGGGATCAATATTGTATCCCAACCTGTTTGACTGGCAACCGTCATAATTATAAAACTCTGATCCGGCAACTGCAGTGGCACTCTCTGAGTCAACCACCGAATGTTTGCCCCAGTCTGAATCTCTTGCTACACTAGATAGACAAGAGAACGTGTAAATCGAGAAATTCATGGATTGCTGAAAAGTTGCCGTCAAAGAGAAGCTTCTCCGAGACCGAAGCGACTCCGAGAGAGTTCTTCACCTTACTATCCACGCGCGTGGATGTAGCTAGGGCTGCGTCACGTCTAACCAACTCCAGGTAGCCACTGAAGGGCGGAGTTATACGTGAACAAACTACTGCCCTCAAAAGAAATCACATTGAGGATCATATCCCGGAATTCTTTCTCTTGAAGACGTAATGATAACGCCTCAGTAAGGTGGATTACGTATGATAAAGCGTCTAAGTTAAGTCTATTAGACATCACTGTCGTTTCCAACATTGTGGTTGGAAAAGACATAGACGGCGAAAAAGATAATTTCCAGTCTTTAACCACGCCGTCTAGACGCATATGAACTCTCGGTATGCCCTGTTCTGCCAAAATAAATTATTCCTATAAATGATAAAAGGCAGAATTGAGCATTGCGGACAAGAAACTAAACTATCATGCTTGGTAGCAGGCTTATATATATATATAGCGTCGATAAATAATACACATGTTCTAATGACATTATTGGACTCTGTCGGTAAGTCAGGGACAATGTCCCTGAACCGATCCCAAATTCCGTGTCCAATGACGCTATAAGTCTCTTATCCAACATCGCAGCAATGTAGTCCGAAGGAACAACCACTGGAAGATAATGCCGGAAGAAATGTATGGCAGCTTCCGATGTTCCGAAAGGGAAAACTCGAAATCGTCCGAATCCCTTTCGCCATCCTGTCGGACCCTATAAAGCGTTCGGTCGTCCGAACCTGATGCAACCGCGGACCGCACCGACCCAGCGGCGTCGGATAATTCCTGATCCGACCGAGAAACTGTCGATTGCTGGGATGCTGCGAAAAACTGTGCTAACTTGGATAGCACATCCGTCACTGAGGCCTGTGGAGAAGCGGTCTTATGATGCATTGCCGCTGGAAGCTCCGTGATCGTTACCCCGTGCATACTACTATTATGCGAGCGAACGGAGTGTATAGGCCTCATGTCCCTTGGCTACCGGATGGCGTGACCTGTTCGCCGTGGAATCACTGAATGACGAAACTGGTCGGATACTCGAGGTCACGTAGCCAATGTGCGGTCGTGTGCGCTGCTGTGAGAATGAGGAAGCATTATCGACAGTCTCTCGGACTGTCAATAAAACGGAGCGTCCCGAGCGGCGGACATATGCTCCGAATGCAAAATATCTGAACCACAACATGCGGTCCCCTATGTTGTTGGACGAGAGAGGGACCTCTCTCGCTCACAGCCCGGACGGACCTGGACGAGCCAGGAACCGGACTAACAGGCTTCCTCCGATCTGTCCTCAATCCGTCGTCACTGGGTGAGTACTAAAGTTATTATAGTGCTCGCATCACCCAAATCTCCTTCCTAGACCGCAACGGACGAACCCGGCAGCCAAACCATTCGATGAATGTACGCTACACCGGGTGAGCTAGCGAATGTCACTCCGTCGATCCTACAAGGGACCTCTTAGGCGATAGACATATTCCATGAGCACTTATTGCCGCTAGCTCTTCATTAACTAAGACGACAGAGGCACACTTTGAAAGACATCTCCGTAACTTTGCGAACAAGAAACCAGAAATGCTTGGTCATAGCAAGCATATAATAATATATATAGCGTCGTTCAAGAATTCGAAAGTTGTGTGACATTATTGGACTATGTCGGAACTGAGGGACGATGTCCCTGAACCGAACCAAAAATTACTAAGTCCACCGACGCTATCAGTTTCTTATCCGGCATCGCAGCATTCTGGTCCGACGAAAGAACCTGTAGAAGATCAAGTCAGATGACATACACAACAGCATATGTTGTTCCGAAAGGGAAAGCTCGAAATCCTCCGAATCCCTTTCGGTATCCCGTCGGACCGGATGAAATTTTCGGACGTCCGTACCTGCTTCCGCGGAGCGTCCCGACCCAGCATCGTCGGATAATACATCATGCGACAGATTCAGTTGTTGCTGGGATGCTGCGATAAGCTGTGCTATTTGGGATAGCACGTCCGTCCCCGAGGCCTGTGCAGTAGCGGTCTTACGATGCATTGCCGCCGGAAGATCCCTGTACGTTGACTCCCGCACACTTTCTTATGCGAACGCCCGGAGTCTGCAGGCCTTGTGTCCCTGGCTACCGGATGGTGTGACCTGGTCGCCGATGATTCTCTGATTGGTGAAGCTGACTGGATATCCGAGGTCACGTAGCCAAGAGCGGTCGTGTGCGCTACCATGAGAATGAGGAAGCCTTATTGACAGTCTCTCCGGACTGACTATATGTTGGAGCGTCCCGAGCGGCGGATGTATGCTCCGAATGCGAAACATTTTGTACCACAACATCTGGGGCCAGATGTTGTTGTACGAGAGAGGGGCTTCTCTCGCTCGCCGTCCGGATGGACCTGAACAAGCTAGGAACCGGACTAAAAGGCTTCCTCCGTTCTCCCTCTAATCCGCCGTCACTGGGTGTGCATTTGGTTGATTTATAGTGCTCGCATCACCCCAAAACTCCTTCTAGACCGCAACGGATGAACCCGGCTGCCGAACCATTCGATGAATGGACGCTACACCGGGCGAGCTAGCGGACGTCAAAGGCTGTTGAACCTACTAGGGTCCTCTTAGGCAATTGGCGTATTTACATAAGCACTTTTCCGCTAGCCCTTCATTAATTGTGACGACAGAGGCACACTTTTGGAAGACATCACGGATACATCACCCTAATCTTGATCGTCTGAAATAGTAATTGATAAAGTAGAGTGACCCTGCGGGGAAAGGACCGGAATGTCCAATTCCCCACTAACATACCGTGACACACGCTTCCCATGTTGTCATCGAAATCATCACATACAGAACAGGAGTTAGTGTGAGTACACTGACTACATACAGAATGATTATAAAAGTCAGAGGAAGATTTCCTCTTATTACAATTGACCAAAATCCTTTCAATGTGAAAAGAAAACAAAGTCCTAGCACTCGCACCAACCCCTGACAATCAAAATACATAATAATATGATCCATTAACATAGAAAAAATAATTGAAATCAAAATATTTTGAAAAAATATTTTTCAGAATAGCCCAAGTTTCTGAAAAGTAACGTTGAGCCCCAATGGATCCCAAGCCTAAGTGTGGACAAAAATTTTAAAAAATATTTTAAACAATTTATGCAACACTTACGAACAATAATAATGTATCTAGTTATGATTAAATTAACATCAAGATATTATTTTCAAGAAATCCCCCCTCACACAGAGGGCTGTTGTAAATGTAAACAATAAGTGTAAAAACACTAAAATAAGACTCCAGGCACCCAGGCCCGAAATCAGTTACCAATAATACACTATCTGATGCAAAACAGAGACTTCCAGGGAAGAAACTGCAGAACATCAGATGGTAGATGCAGAACACAACACCTAACCACCCATAGGTGAAGACGTAAACATGGGGAAAAGAACAGAATTCATTCTGTTATTCAGCTTAAACTCCCAAGAAATTTTAGTAATAAAATTACAGAAAATATGCCAAAAGCATGGGAGAATAGCAAGAGGGGACTTAAAGGAAAGGGAGAGAGAAAAACACTGAACAATCAGTGTAACTTGATAACAAAAATAACAACAAAATGGCTGCTGCCTCGAAAATAGGTAACTTAACATAATTTCATTAAAAAATTTTAAGTTACAGCCCTGATAATTTTCTGTCACACATTTTTCCTCTCCTCCTTCTATATCCTCCTTAGAATCACCATTTCACTAATATTTATGTGTCTGGCATCATTTAAACTGAGATTTACAAGCACAAAGATCAGTCAGATGTTAACAGATGAAGGGCCAAACTAAGAATGATTAATGGCGCCAATTTTAGAACGTCTTTGACACTGCGCATGCGCAGTAGAGGTGAAGTGTGGAGGGCCATTCAGGACATGTTTTCTTTGGTTTTAGATGCAAATTTTGGGGATTGGGGGGCAAAATTTGTGTTTGGCCCTATATTTTAAGAGTTAGCACCAGCTATGTCTGGGTCATTGGTACAGTATAAAAATATTAATTGGTGATTTTTGAGAATAGCGCTGGCAGGTTTTGGCCGTTACATTGGGTAAAGGGTTAAAGGATTTGTTCCAAAATAAATACAACAACTAATGTGCAATCTCGCTGCAGCGAGATTGTGTGTTAGTTGTTGATATTTATTTAGGCAGAAATCCAGTAATAAGACGTAACACAGCATGACTAGTGTTGTAAAAACAGAGAAGACAGACAAGCATCACAATACTCTCTTTCTTACAGGTTAATACCAAACTGTATAGCGTAACTTGCCAACGGTTTACGATAGAGGCCCTTTATTTCCAGGCGTGGACTTGATGATGCATTTCTCTGCCATAGTTCATTGACTAATCAACTTTATATAACTCTTTATGTAACACAAGTAGAATACGACACTAGTAAATTGTTCTCTGAAACAACTAAAAAATAATCTGAAATTGTCAATTACACTGTAGCTCAACTTGACAAACTTGAACTTGGTAAGTTGTAAGTGAAATGGCAAAACTGAAGATCACTGGTAACAATGTTATTTGGTGAAACTTCAACATAACAGCATTGTGTGTGCACGTCAGAGCAATCCATGCATTTTTAAATGTAAACTGTAAGGCTGACTCAAGGAGGAATGTTGATACACAAATGCAGTAAGTTCAGAGGTTATTCTAAATGGCAACTTTTTTCACAGAAATGAATGTTAATCAATAGCTCTTATCTAGAGGTCTCGCCTAATGAGCACACTAAGTTCAAAAACAATCCTATGATAAATGAGCCCTGTAGGCTATGTCAAAGAAGACAGTTGATGCACAAATGCAATAAATTCAAAGATTGTTGCAAACAGCAACAGGTTTTGATGGAAATGAAAAGAAAATTGATAGCTCCTATCTTTGTCACATTGAATAAACATACAAAGTTTCAAAACAACCGGATAATGAATGTGCCCTCTGAGGCATGCCAAAGGAAGATGTTAATGCACAAATGCACTAAGTTTGAAGGTCATTGCTTGTGGCAATGTTTTTTTCCCTTTTTTATGGAAATTCATAAATATACCCTGCAGAAAGTCTAAAAGGGTTAAGTTGCTGCACAATTGCACAAAGTTCAAAGGCTGGTGATAACGACAATAATTTTATATGGAAATGAAAAAGAATCAATAGCTCAGATCTAGAGGTCACCCTGAACACACATACCAAGTTTCAAAGTGATCCGATCATAAATGTGCCCTGAAGGGTGTTCCTAAGGGAAATATTGAGGTCTGACTAAACTAAGTTTAAAGAAAATCGATAGCTCCCATTTAGATGTCAACCCAAACAAGAACACCAAGTTTCCAAGCAATCCAACCAAAAATGTGCCCTGCAGGGTGTGTCAAAGGTAAATATTGATAACTGTACTAAGTTTATAATAAGTTCATCAAAGGTCACTGCCAACGGCAACTATTTCTGACGGAAATGGAAAATCGATAGCTCCCATCTAGAGGTCACCCCAAACAAGCACACCAAGTCTCCAAGCAATTCAATCATAAATGTGTCAAAGGGAAGTTAAAAAATTTATAGTAATTTATATATTTTTTATACTTACCAATGACCCAGACATAGCTGGTGCTAACTCTTAAAATATAGGGCCAAACACAAATTTTGCCCCCCAATCCCCAAATTTTGCATCTAAAACCAAAGAAAACATGTCCTGAATGGCCCTCCACACTTCACCTCCACTGCGCATGCGCAGTGTCAAGGACGTTCCGAAATTGGCGCCATTAATCATTCTTATAACCAGGGCCTGGTAAGCGCTATGTACTCAGCGGGGAGGTATGAGTTCCCAACTCCTGGGAGGGCCATCCCCATCTGGGTCATTGGTAAGTATAAAAAATATATAAATTACTATAAATTTTTTAACATTTTTATACTGTACCAATGACCCAGACATAGCTGAATAGTAAAAAGACTGGAGGGCCTAGGACATCGAGCAAGTTGGAATATGCTCAATTATATAAAATAGAGTCATCCCCTCTAGGGAAAAAGAAGTATTAGGCCTTACATGTATCTTTCTTATTTATGATAAATTAGAAAGATACAACACCTTCCAAAATTGAGCATCATACATCCATGTACTCTATTAATATCTAGTATAATCCTTCTACTAATAATTTTTAAAGTAAGCCAATAAATAAAGTAAGTCTAAAGAACAGAGACTCTTTATACTCCTTAAAAGTGTCTGAGGATTGTATAATAACGTCCGTTTGACACGTGCTATATTCAAAAGCTATACTTTAAAAACTAAGACCTGAATGAATTTTTAAAACATAAACTTCTCACTAAAAAACCATCCCAATAACAGCTCAGAATGACTAACTCCGGAGGAGGTATCCCCTTGTTTTCATAGTAAAACAGGTGACCCAAGGGAACACCCTCCCCCCCCCCCCTTTTTCTTGCCCTGGGTCAAATAGCCCAGAGCGAAGAGGGCAGCGGAACGGAGTCACTGCCGAAACAGACAGCCTACCTAGCTATAGTAGCAACTGTTAAGTGAATGATATTCTGAGCAGTAGATAATAGACCTAACAATAGAGGCCTCCAGAAATGGACTCGATATTTCTGAGATAAAAATTCATGAATGTGGATGGCTGAGTGCAATGAGCAGCCTTCAAAAATCTATAATAGCGACACTATTAATGTAAGCCCAAGATGTAGAAGAACTCTTACTTCATGAGCCGAAATCTCAAGCACAACTGCTGAGTCAATGATATACCATAAGCAGTATCGATAGTTAATTGAATCCATTAGCAATAGAATGGAGCGTAACGTCCTTCTATTAGGCATCAAAGACAGAAGAAGCTTACGCCCGTAGTAATAAACAGATATCTGTTTATAAATACGTAAACTCTAACCGGACAAAGTAAAGGCCTATGCCAGTACGAAGACGGAAGGACCTTAATAACAATAGGTTCCGGATATTTATTAGGAGCCTGACTCTTATGCAAAAATCCAACCTAAATAGTAAAGGAAGTAGTGATTCCGAAACTACGAAAGTGAGAATCATCCACCGATAGTGCATGAAGCTCACTGACTCTTCAGTAAAGGAGAAGCCAACAGAATTACTGTCTAAAAGGTCAGAATTTGAAAACTACTGTTTCCAGAGGCTCAAATGATTACTTAGCTAAATAAGAACCGAAGTTAAATTCCGTATAGAAATTTAATCTAATGATTCTAAGTCTATTTATCGAAAAGTTACTAACTGACTTAGATAAAGAGACATAAGACTCAATTGTAAACTATCATAGAGTGCATAGGTATGAGATAACATAAACCTATAACCTTAATAGTAACAGGCTGCAGTAGATCTTGTCAAACAAGTATACTAGAAAGTTGCAATGACTGGTATGGAGGGATCAACAATATCAACATAGTGATCCCTACACCAACGACGGAAGAGCCTCCACTTTAGCCGCATAGTATAGCGAAGAAGAGGTTCTCCTACAGTAAGAAATCGCGTCCAAAGCTCGTCCAGTACAATGCTTACAATGCAATAAGGACCACACAACGGAATACGTGAAGGCTGAGACCTTGCGGGTTGTGATGAAGATGACACGATTTCCCCCAGCGAAAGAAGATCCTCTCATGGAGGAAGTTTTCGCGTTAAGTCCCACAGTAGACATCTGAGTAAATTTACCCACGGTCTCTGTGAAGACAGAGATGCTATCAACAGAAATGTATTGTGGTTGTTTATCTTAGCAATACTTGCTGAAACAACAGCTCAGGAGGATACGCATATCCTATCATTCCGTCCTATTAGATCAATAGAGCGTTAACAACATAAGCTCAGAGATCCGGACATGTAAACACATACGTCTGCAATTAATTAGCAAGTTGTGTCGTAAATAAATTATCATTGGGCGCTCCCATTGATAGCAAATCTGATTGAATACTTGTTTGTTGAGAGTCCATTCTGACGGCAACAAGCGACCCATAAGTGAAAGGGAGTCCGGTAATACAATCAGACGACCCGGAATATGACGGACCGAAGCAGAACTTGGTGTACTATAACAAACAGAAGGATTCTTTCCATTAAATTGAATAACGGAAACGAATGAGTGCCTCCCTGGTTCCGGAGATACGCCACTACTGTCGTATTATCAGACAGGATTTGGACATGCGTTTCTGAATAATGTTCATCCAATGACATAAAGCAAGCCTAAAAAACATTATTCCGTGGAAGATAAGTGCTTGCCTAGAGACTGCGGAACCCAAAGACCCTGGCACTTCGAATCCGTTGGGATCAATATTGTATCCCAACCTGTTTGACTGGCAACCGTCATAAGTATAAAACTCGGATCCGGCAACTGCAGTGGCACTCTCTGAGTCAACCACCGAATGTTTGCCCCAGTCTGAATCTCTTGCTACACTAGATAGACAAGAAAACGTGTAAATCGAGCAATTCATGGATTGCTGAAAAGTTGGCGTCGAAGAGAAGCTTCTCCGAGACCGAAGCGACTCTGAGAGAGTTCTTCACCTTACTATCCACGCGCGTGGATGTAGCTAGGGCTGCGTCACATCTAACCAACTCCAGGTAGCCACTGAAGGGCGGAGTTATACGTGGACAAACTACTGCCCTCAAAAGAAATCACATTGAGGATCATATCCCGGAATTCTTTCTCTTGAAGACGTAATGATAACGCCTCAGTAAGGTGGATTACGTATGATAAAGCGTCTAAGTTAAGTCTATTAGACATCATTGTCGTTTCCAACATTGTGGTTGGAAAAGACATAGACGGCGAAAAAGATAATTTCCAGTCTTTAACCACGCCGTCTAGACGCATATGAACTCTCGGTATGCCCTGTTCTGCCAAAATAAATTATTCCTAGAAATGATAAAAGGCAGAATTGAGCATTGCGGACAAGAAACTAAACTATCATGCTTGGTAGCAGGCTTATAAATATATATAGCGTCGATAAATAATACACATGTTCTAATGACATTATTGGACTGTGTCGGTATGTCAGGGACAATGTCCCTGAACCGATCCAAAATTCCGTGTCCAATGACGCTATAAGTCTCTTATCCAACATCGCAGCAATGTAGTCCGAAGGAACAACCACTGGAAGATAATGCCGGAAGAAATGTATGGCAGCTTCCGATGTTCCGAAAGGGAAAACTCGAAATCGTCTGAATCCCTTTCGCCATCCTGTTGGACCCTATAAAGCGTTCGGTCGTCCGAACCTGATGCAACAGCGGAGCGCACCAACCCAGCGCCGTCGGATAATTCCTGATCCGACCGAGAAACTGTCGATTGCTGGGATGCTGCGAAAAACTGTGCTAACTTGGATAGCACGTCCGTCACTGAGGCCTGTGGAGAAGCGGTCTTACGATGCATTGCCGCTGGAAGCTCCGTGATCGTTACCCCGTGCATACTTCTATTAAGCGAGCGAACGGAGTGTATAGGCCTCGTGTCCCTTGGCTACCGGATGGCGTGACCTGTTCGCCGTGGAATCACTCAATGACGAAACTGGTCGGATACTCGAGGTCACGTAGCCAATGTGCGGTCGTGTGCGCTGCTGTGAGGATGAGTTAGCATTATCGACAGTCTCTCGGACTGTCAATATAACGGAGCGTCCCGAGCGGCGGACATATGCTCCGAATGCAAAATATCTGAACCACAACATGTGGTCCCCTATGTTGTTGGACGAGAGAGGGACCTCTCTTGCTCACAGACCGGACGGACCTGGACGAGCCAGGAACCGGACTAACAGGCTTCCTCCGATCTGTCCTCAATCCGTCGTCACTGGGTGAGTACTGAAGTTATTATAGTGCTCGCATCACCCAAATCTCCTTCCTAGACCGCAACGGAAGAACCCGGCAGCCGAACCATTCGATGAATGTTGCTACACCGGGTGAGCTAGCGAATGTCACTCCGTCGATCCTACAAGGGACCTCTTAGGCAATAGACATATTCCATGAGCACTATTGCCACTAGCTCTTCATTAACTATGACGACAGAGGCACACTTTGAAAGACATCTCCGTAACTTTGCGAACAAGAAACCAGAAATGCTTGGTAATAGCAAGCATATAATAATATATATAGCGTCGTTCAATAATTCGAAAGTTTGTGTGACATTATTGGACTATGTCGGAACTGAGGGACGATGTCCCTGAACCGAACCAAAAATTTCTAAGTCCACCGACGCTATCAGTTTCTTATCCGGCATCGCAGCATTCTGGTCCGACGAAAGAACCTGTAGAAGATCAAGTCAGATGACATACACAACAGCATATGTTGTTCCGAAAGGGAAAGCTCGAAATCCTCCGAATCCCTTTCGGTATCCCGTCGGACCGGATGAAATTTTCGGACGTCCGTACCTGCTTCCGCGGAGTGTCCCGACCCAGCATCGTCGGATAATACATTATGCGACAGATTCAGTTGTTGCTGGGATGCTGCGATAAGCTGTGCTATTTGGGATAGCACATCCGTCCCCGAGGCCTGTGCAGTAGCGGTCTTACGATGCATTGCCGCCAGAAGCTCCGTGTATGTTGACTCCCGCACACTTTCTTATGCGAACGTCCGGAGTCTGCAGGCCTCGTGTCCCTGGCTACCGGATGGTGTGACCTGGTCGCCGATGATTCTCTGATTGGCGAAGCTGACTGGATATCCGAGGTCACGTAGCCAAGAGCGGTCGTGTGCGCTACCATGAGAATGAGGAAGCCTTATTGACAGTCTCTCCGGACTGACTATATGTCGGAGCGTCCCGAGCGGCGGACGTATGCTCCGAATGCGAACATTTTGTACCACAACATCTGGGGCCAGATGTTGTTGTACGAGAGAGGGGCCTCTCTCGCTCACCGTCCGGATGGACCTGGACGAGCTAGGAACCGGACTAAAAGGCTTCCTCCGTTCTCCCTCTAATCCGCCGTCACTGGGTGTGCATTTGGTTGATTTATAGTGCTCGCATCACCCCAAAACTGCTTCTAGACCGCAACGGACGAACCCGGCTGCCAAACCATTCGATGAATGGACGCTACACCGGGCGAGCTAGCGGACGTCAAACCTACTAGGGTCCTCTTAGGCAATTGGCGTATTTACATGAGCACTTTTCCGCTAGCCCTTCATTAATTGTGACAACGGAGGCACACTTTTGGAAGACATCACGGATACATCACCCTAATCTTGATCGTCTGAAATAGAAATTGATAAAGTAGAGTGACCCTGTGGGGAAAGGACCGGAATGTCCAATTCCCCACTAACATACCGTGACACACGCTTCCCATGTTGTCATCGAAATCATCACATACAGAACAGGAGTTAATGCGAGTACACTGACCACATATAGAATGATTATAAAAGTCAGAGGAAGACTTCCTCTTATTACAATTGACCAAAATCCTTTCAATGTGAAAAGAAAACAAAGTCCTAGTACTCGCACCAACCCCTGACAATCAAAATACATAATAATATGATCCATTAACATAGAAAAAATAATTGAAATCAAAATATTTTGAAAAAATATTTTTTCAGAACAGCCCAAGTTTCTGAAAAGTAGCGATGAGCCCCATTGGATCCCAAGCCTTAGTGTGGACAAAAATTTAAAAAAATATTTTAAACAATTTATGCAACACTTACGAACAATAATAATGTATCTAGTTATGATTAAATTAACATCAAGATATTATTTTCAAGAAATCCCCCCTCACACAGAGGGCTGTTGTAAATGTAAACAATAAGTGTAAAAACACTAAAATAAGACTCCAGGCACCCAGGCCCGAAATCAGTTACCAATAATACACTATCTGATGCAAAACAGAGACTTCCAGGGAAGAAACTGCAGAACATCAGATGGTAGATGCAGAACACAATGCCTAACCACCCATAGGTGAAGACGTAAACATGGGGAAAAGAACAGAATTCATTCTGTTATTCAGCTAAAACTCCCAAGAAATTTTAGTAATAAAATTACAGAAAATATGCCAAAAGCATGGGAGAATAGCAAGAGGGGACTTAAAGGAAAGGGAGAGAGGAAAACACTGAACAATCAGTGTAACTTGATAACAAGAATGACAACAAAATGGCTGCTGCCTCGAAAATAGGTAACTTAACATAATTTCATTAAAAAATTTTAAGTTACAGCCCTGATAATTTTCTGTCACACATTTTTCCTCTCCTCCTTCTATATCCTCCTTAGAATCACCATTTCACTAATATTTATGTGTCTGGCATCATTTAAACTGAGATTTACAAGCACAAAGATCAGTCAGATGTTAACTGATGAAGGGCCAAACTAAGAATGATTAATGGCGCCAATTTCAGAACGTCCTTGACACTGCGCATGCGCAGTAGAGGTGAAGTGTGGAGGGCCATTCAGGACATGTTTTCTTTGGTTTTAGATGCAAATTTTGGGGATTGGGGGGCAAAATTTGTGTTTGGCCCTATATTTTGAGAGTTAGCACCAGCTATGTCTGGGTCATTGGTACAGTATAAAAATATACTGATTCATAAATGCACTATCTTCATCAAAGGTCATTGCCAACTGCAACATTTTTTGACGGAAATGGAAGAAAGTCGGTAGCTTCCATCTATAGATCACTCCAAACAGGAACACCAAGTTTCAAATTGATCCGATCATAAATGTGCACTGCAGGGTGTGCCAAAGGGAAATACTGATGCATAACTGCACTAGGTTCATTAAAGACTGTTGCCAGCGGTAATATGTTTTGACAGAAATCGAAGAAAATTAATAGCTCCTACCTAGAGGTAACCCCAAACAAGTGTACCAAGTTTCAAACCGATCTGATCATAAATGTGCCATGCAGGACATGCCAAAGGAATATATTGATGTCTGACTAAACTAAGTTCAAAGCGTTGCCAGTGGCAACATGTTTTGATGGAAATGGAAGAAATCGACAGCTCCCATCTAGAGGTCACCCCAAACAAGCATGCCAGATTTCAAAACAATCTGATCATAAATGTGCCCTGTAGGGTGTGCTAAAGGGAAATATTGAGGTCTGACTAAACTAGGTTCAAAGAACGTTGCCAGAGGCAACATTTTTTGACGGAAATGGAAGAAATTGGTAGCTCCAATCTAGAGGTCACAGCAAAGAAGCATGTCAGGTTTCAAAGCAGTCCGGTCAAAAATGTGCACTGCAGGGTGTGCCAAAGAGAAATATTGATGCATAACTGCACTAAGTTCATCAAAGGTCATTGCCATTTTTTGATGAAAATCAATGAAAATCGATAGCTCCCATCGGGAGGTAACCCCAAACAAGCATACCAAGTTTCAAACCGATCTGATCATAAATGTGCCCTGTAGGGCATGCCAAAGGAATATATTGATGTCTGACTAAACCAAGTAAATGTACACTGCAGGGTGTGTCAAAGGGAAATATTGATGCATAACTGCACTAGGTTCATCGAAGGCTGTTACCAGCGAAAACATTTTTTGACAGAAATCGAAAACAAGAGGCCCCAAGGGGCCTGAGAGCGCTCACCTGACACTGACAACTATCAACCAAGGGTCCTGATTTGAACAAACTTGCATCTGCCCCATTAAGAAAACCATACACCAAATATCAAAACATTCTGACCGGTGGATTTGAAAAAAAAATTAATTTTTTTTTGAAATATTCCTCATACTGAACTAAGTTATAATTCGGGCTCCCATAGGGAGCCCAAATATGAACCCAGTGACTGGGCTTTAACAAATTTCAATCTCACCTCCCCAACAATACAGTATACCAAATATCAAAAGATTCTTACTGGTGGATGTGAAGAAGAAGATTTTTAAAGAATGTTCCTCATATTGAACTAAGTTACAATTCCGTCTCCCACACGGAGCCCAAATATGAACCCAGAGACTTGGCTTGAACAAACGTGAATCTCACCCCCCTAAGGATGCTGCATACCGAATATCAAAAGATTCTTCCTGGTGGATGTGAAGAAGAAGATTTTCAAAGAATGTTCTTCATATTGAACTAAGTTACAATTCGGTCTCCCACAGGGAGCCAAATATGGACTCAAGAGACTTGGCTTGATCAAACTTAAATCACATCTCCCTAAGGATGCTGTATACCAAATATCAAAACATTCCGACAGCTGGATCTGAACAAGAAGATTTTTAAAGAAAATTTCTCATATTGAACTAAGTTATAAATCGGGATCCCACAGGGAGCCCAAATATGAACCCAGAGACTTGGCTTGACCAAACGTGAATCTCACCCCCTAAGGCTGCTGGATACCAAATATCAAAAGATTCTGATTTGTGGATCTGAAGAAGAAAATTTTTAAAGAATATTCCTCATACTGCACTAATTTAAACATTTGGGCTCCTACAGAGAGCCCAAATTTGGACCCAAGGATTTGATTTCAATATAAACATGTGAAACAATCTTCCAAAGATGTTATATGTGAAATTTGAAAGCTTTTGGAGCAGTGGTTTGGGAGAAGAGTAGTCTTAAATGTTTTTTCCATTACCCACAGTGTTAAAAAATGCTGACTCAGCACTTTTTCAAAGTCCCGAAAAAGTACCCTATGATAAAACCAATAGCAATTTTTTTTACCATTCCATTCTGTTGGTCTTAAGGAAGCTTCACAACATATAAGAATTCTCCAAGCCGTGTAGTTTTGGAGATAGGGGCATTTGAAATTTTTTCTATTTTTAGCTCCTGTGATTCCCACGAGGCATATGGAAAATTTGTTTTGGCACAATCAAGTACTTTTGACCCATTAATACTTCATAGCAAATTTGGTTCAAATCGGCTTGGAAAGTTAAAAAATTTATAGTAATTTATATATTTTTTATACTTACCAATGAACCAGACTTAGCTGGTGCTAACTCCTTAAATTCTAAGGCCAAACACAAATTTTGCCCCCCAATACCCCAAATTTGCATCAAAATCCGAAATTTCAATGTTCTATGTGGTCCTCCATACTTTTTATCCACTGCGCATGCGCAGTATCAAGAAGGTCTCGAAATTGGCGCCAAATGTCATTCTTACAACCAGTGCCAGGTAAGCTTTATGTAATCAGCGGGAAGGTATGAGGTACCAACTCATGGGAGGGCCATCCCCGTCTGTGTCATTGGTAAGTATAAAAAATATATAAATTACTATAAATTTTTTAACATTTTTATACTGTACCAATGACCCAGACTTAGCTGAATAGAAAAAAGGCTGGAGGGCCAAGGCCATAAAGGAAAATCCAATAGGCTCAAATACATGTAAACAGAATTATCCCCTCAAGGAGAAAAGGAGAAACAGGCTTTACATGTATCTTTCTTATTTGTATCAAAAAAGAAAGACACAATACCATTCTGTAATTGAGCACAATAACATCAGTGATCTCTATTAACATCCAGTATAACCCGTTATACTAATTTTTTAAAGAAAAGCCAATAAATAAAGAAAGTCCAGAGAATGAGACTCTTTATACTTATTAAAAGTGTCCAAGGATTATATATTAACGCTCGTATGACACGTGACATATACAAATGCTTCACACTGAGCTCCACTTTAAAAATATAACATGAATGAGTTAAACATTAGCTTTACACTTTAAAACCATCCCAGCACCGACTCGGAATTACTGACTCCAGAGGAGGTATTCCCTTGCTTTTCACTTTAAAGCAGGTGACCTAAGGGAACACCACCTTCCCCCCCCCCCTTGCCCTTGCCCTGGGTCAAATACCCCAGAGCAAAGAGGGCAGCAGGACAGAGTCACTGCCGGAACAGAAAGCCTGCATAACTATAGTTGCAACTGTTTAGTGGACGACATTCTGAGCAACAGATAACGGACCTAAACAATGCAGGTCTCCAGAAATGGACCCAATATTTCTGAGACAAAAATTTGTGAATGTGGAAGGCTGAGACCAATATGCAGCCTTCATCAAATCTGTAATAGCAACACTATTAGCATAAGCCCAAGATGTAGATAGAGCTCTTACTTCATGCGCCGAAACCTTAAGCACAGACTGCTGATTTGAAGATAATTTTTCATAAGCAGTACGGATAGTTAATGGAATCCACCTTGCAACAGAATGGACCGTAATGTCCCTTCTATTAGGCAGCAGAGACAGAAAGAAATGTTTACGTCCCTTTCTGATAAACTCAGATCTACGTTTGTAAATACGTATAGCTCTAACAGGACAGAGTAAAGGCCTATGCCCGTCTGAAGACGGAAGAGCCTTAATAACAATAGGTTCCGGATACTTATTAGGAGCCTGATTCTTAGCCAAAAACCCAACATTAGTAGTCAAGGTAATAGTATTACCTACACTACGATAGTGAGAATCATCAACAGATAGTGCATGAAGCTCACTAACTCTTCTAGCCGAAGAGAAGGCTAAGAGAAAAGCTGTCTTATAAGATAAGAATTTTAAGTCCACCGTGTCAAGAGGCTCAAATGGCACTTCTTTTAGCTTAAGAAGAACCCAAGCTAAATTCCACTTAGGAATTAATATAAGGGTTCTAGGTCTATTTATCGAAAAGTTTTTCACTAACTTAGATAAAGAGACATTAGATCCAATCTATAAACTATCATGATGTGCATAGGTATCAGATAGCATAGACCTATAACCCTTAATGGTAACAGGCTGCAGTTTGATCTCATCAAACAGGTAGACTAGGAAATTAGCAATGTCTGGAATGGAGGGATCATAAATATCAACAGAATGATCCCTACACCACCGTGAGAAAACCTTCCACTTAGCAGCATAATTTAGCGAAGAGGAGGTCCTCCTACAGTTAGAAATTGCGTCCACTGCTCGTCCTGTAAAATGCTTGCCGTGCAAGAAGGACCGCACAACGGAAATACGTGAAGGTTGAGACCTTGCAGGTTGTGATGCAGAGTGCGCGATTTCCCCTGTGAAAGAAGATTCTCCCATGGAGGAAACTTCCACGGCATGTCCCACAACAGACACCTGAGAAGATTTATCCATGGTCTCTGGGGTGACAGAGATGCTACCAACAGAATTTTACAGTGAGATTGCTTTATCTTGAGCAATATCTGCTGAATCAATGGTGCTGGAGGATACGCATATCCTATCATTCCGTCCCAAGAGATCGAGATAGCGTCTACTGCAAACACTCGAGTATGTGGACATGGCGAAACATACGTCTGCAACTGAATGTTAATATGCATCACAAATAAGTCTATCATCGGAGGCTCCCATTGGTAGCAAATCTGATTGAATACTTGTTTGTTGAGAGTCCATTCTGACGGCAACATGCGACCCCATCCGAGAAAGGGAGTCTGCCAAAACGTTTCGACGACCCAGAATATGACGGACCGATAGGAGAACTTGATGCTCTAGGACAAACAGAAGGATTATTTTCGTTAAGTTGAATAACAGAATGGAATGAGTGCCTCCCTGGTTCCGAATATACGCTACAATCGTCGAATTATCGGACAGAATTTGCACATGTGAATTCTGAATAATGTTCATCCAATGACGTAGCAAGCCAAATTGACATCATTTCTTTGACGTTTATGTGCTTGTTTAGGAACTGTGGATCCCAAAGACCCTGGCACTTCGAATCTGTTGGGCTCAATGTTGCACCCCAACCTGTTTGACTGGCATCCATCATAATCGTAAAACTCGGATCCAGTGATTGCAGTGGAACTCCCTGAGTTAACCACTGAATATCTGCCCAAGTCTGAATCTCTTGTTTCACTTGATTCGACAAGACGATGTTCGTATCGAGCGAATGAATCTTCACACTCCAATTCTGAGTCAGAAAGATTTGGAGTGGCCGAGTACGTAGGCGCCCCATCAGAATAAGATCTGCGGCGGCTCCACACAAACCTATCAGTCGCATGAATTCTCTCGCTGTAACTATGTCAGAGTGAAGACAAAAGCGAGTGTAACAACTGATTAATTTCGCTCTGGTTAACGGCAGACGAACGAGATTGTTGTGCGTCTCGAAACTCATTCCCAGGTGGGCGAATGACTTGGACGGCACCAGATCCGACTTCTTCTCGTTAACTATAAAACTGAGACGGTTGAAGCCGATTCTGAACATCGTTCTGAAGCGTTAACTTGTTGCCATACCTCTGAAGAATGTCGTCCAGGTAGGCCGACGTTACCGCAGACAAATGAGCTCGGAAATGAGTCATTACCGAGTTCATTATTCGAGTGAAAGCCCAGGGCGCTAGATTCAGACCGAAGCACATTGCTCGGAACTGATAAACGACTCCTAGGACAGCGAAGCAAAGATACTTTCTGAACGCAGGATGTACCATGACGTGAAAGTATGTATCCTTGAGATCTATGCTCGCAGCATAGTCGTTCACTCGAATGCTCGCTCTGACCGATCAAATGGTCTCCATATAAAATTTTGGAGCCACGATCAGCTTGTTTATCCAGCTCAGATCTATGACTGGACGAAACGAGCAGTCTGGTTTCGGAACCAGAAACAGATGGCTGTTGAAACCTGGAGATTCCTGGTTTTCTACGACCTCTATCGCATTCTTCTCCAGAAGAGATTGGACTTCTAATAGAAGCGAACCTCTCTTCTGAGGATTTGATGGAAGCTGAGTCCATCTTGGACTTCGAGTTAACAGAGGTTTTCTTTTGAAGGACAGTTTTAGCCCTTCTGAAATCACCCCTCGAACCCAAGGGTCGTCCGTAATCATAACCAATTGGTTAAGAAACTCGATAGCCTTCCGCCCACTGGAACACGATAGAGGTATGCACCATCACCTCCTGGATCTGCAAGGCTTGCGGGAGGAGAAACCATGTCCTCCACGACCCGCACCTCGCCCCATCGACGTATGGGCGTCTGATGGCCCCCTAACTGAGTCGCCACCTTGTCGGTCTCTGGAGTAAGACCTAGAGGACTTATAAGAACCTCTATAGGACCTTCCCTTGGACGTATTCGCCCCAGAAGTGCCTGTCTTACTCTTCTCCGCTGAATCCGACTTTTTAGAAGCGGACTTGAACAGCAGAGAGTCTGAAGCTTTCTTGGTAATCTGATCACAGATTATGGAAAGCTTGCTGTCGAAGAGAAGCTCTCCGGAGACCGGATCGACTCGAAGAGAGTTTTTCATCTTACGATCCACCCGAGTGGATGCAGCCAGGGCAGCATCACGTCTAACTCCAGATTTGCCACTGAAAGGGCGGAGTTATACGTAGAGTATGCTATGGCCCTCAAAAGAACTTTTAAGGAAGTCTGTACATCCTGGAATTCTTTTCCTTCGAGACATAATGATAACGCTCTGGTAAGGTGATCTGCGTACGATAATACGTCTAAGCTGATCCTGTTAGACGAGATTGTCGTTTCCAACGTAGTGGCTGGAATAGACATAGACAACGGCAAAGACAATTCTAGGTCTTCAGCCTGGTCGTCCAGACGCAGAGAAACTCTCGGAATGCCCTGTCCTGCCGTTTCAAATTTATTCCTTGAATTGATGAAAGGCAGCTGTAGAGCATTGGCCGCTAAGAAACCGGACTTGCCCGTCTTGGAGGCAAGTTTGAATATAGCGTTATTCAAAAGTTCAAATGTCCGTGTGACATTTCTGGATTGGGTCGGAAACTCAGGCACCATGTCCCTAATCCGACCGAAGAAATCTGTCTCTTATCCGGCAACGCAACATTCTGGTCCGGAGGAACAACATCAGGAAGGTATTGCCAGATGAAATCTATGGCTACCTTATGTTGAACAGAAAGGGAAAATTCCAGCTCCTCTGAATCCCTGGACCACTTGATAATCTCGGTCGTCCCTTCCTGACTCTGCAGCGGAACGAACCGACCCAGCTTCCTCAGACAATTCCTGATCCGAAAAAGTTTCTGACAGCTGCTGGGATGCTGCGATGAGATGAGCTATCTGCGATAGCAAGTCCATTACGGAGGCCTATGGAGCCGCAGTCTTACATGATTTAGCCGCTGGAAGCTCCTGGGACATTGAATCCTGCATACTTCTTATATGTGAACGTCCCGACTGCAAAGGCCTCGTATCCCTAGCTACCAGATGGCGTGACCTGGTCGACGTGGAATCCCTGGTCGGCGAAGCTGGCTGGATATCGGCAGCCACGTAGCCAAGGTGCGGTCGTGTGTGCTGCCGTGAGGATTAGGAAGCTGATAGACTAGTCTCTCTGGACTGTCTATGCAACGGAGCTTTCCGAACAGGTGGAGTGGACGTATGCTGCGACGGATGAACGTTACGTACAACAACATCTGGGCCCAGATGTTGCTGTAAGAGAGAGGGGCCTCTGTCGCTCGTGGTCCGGGTAGACCTGGATGAGCTAGCTACCGGACTGACAGGCTTCCTCCGTACTATCCTCAGATCTGTCGTCGCTGGGTGTGCACGTTCAATGTTTATAGTGCTCGCATCACCCGAATTCCTTCCCTGGAATGCAACGGACGAACCCGGCTGCCGAGCCATTCCATGAATGGTCGCTTCACCGGGCGAGCTAACGGACGACAACGCCATCGATCCTACTTGGGACCTCTTAGGCAATTGTCGTATTTCCATGAGCACTTAAGCCGCTAGCTCTTCATTAGACTGCGACGACAGAGGCACACTTCTTGAAGACATCATGGAAACATCACCCTGTTCTTGTTCCTCTGAAAAAGAGACTGAAAAACTAGAGTGACCCTGCGGAGAGAGGACAGACATGGACCTCTCACCGCTAATAATATACCGTGACACACGTCTCCAACGTTTGTCATCCCAATTGACACACACTGAGCAAGAATTAGTGCGAGTACATTGACTACAAGAAACACAATGAACATGAGAATCAGAGGAAGACTTCCTCGCATTACAATTTGAACAATATTCTTTCATCATAAAAAAATATAAACAGTCATAGTACTCGCCCTAACCCTTGAAAACAAAGATACATAATATAATATAATACATTATAACATTTCGAAAAAATAATTTAAAAGAAACAAATTTTTCCAAAAAATTTCAGGAGAGCCCAAGTTCCCAATGGGAACAATGAGCCCAAATGGATCCCAAAACTTAAAAAATTTATAGTAATTTATATATTTTTTATACTTACCAATGACCCAGACAGAGCTGGTGCTAACTCTTAAAAATCTAGGGCCAAACACAAATTTTGCCCCCAATCCCCAAAATTTGCATCTAAAACCAAAGAAATCATGTCCTGAATGGCCCTCCATACTTCGCCTCTACTGCGCATGCGCAGAGTCAAGGAGGTCCCAGAATTGGCGCCGTTTATCATTCTTACAACCAGTGCCTGGTCAGCGCTATGTACTCAGTGGGGAGGTAGAGTTCCCAACTCCTGGGAGGGCCATCCCCGTCTGGGTCATTGGTAAGTATAAAAAATATATAAATTACTATAAATTTTTTAACATTTTTATACTGTACCAATGACCCAGACGTAGCTGAATAGTAAAAAGGCTGGAGGACCTAGGGCATAGAGGAAAATCCAATAAGCTCAACTATATAAAATAGAGTCATCCCCTCGAGGAGAAAAGGAGTATTAGGCTTTACATGTATCTTTCTTATTTATGATAAATTAGAAAGACACAACACCCTCCATAATTGAGCATCATAACATTCATGTTTTCTATTAACATCCAGTATAATCCTTATACTAATTATTTTTAAAGTAAGCCAATAAATAAAGTTAGTCCAGAGAATTGAGACTCTTTATACTCTTTTTAAAAGTGTCTGAGGATTATATATTAACTCCCGTTTGACACGTGACATATACAAATGCTATACTTTAAAAAATATGACATGAATGAATTTTTTAAACATGAACTTTCACTTTAAAACCATCCCGGTAACAACTCAGAATTACTGACTCCGGAGGAAGTATCCCCTTGTTTTCACTATAAAACAGGTGACCCAAGGGAACATCCTCCCCCCCCCTCCCCTTGCCCTGGGTCAAATAGCCCAGAGCGAAAAGGGCAGCAGGACGGAGTCACTGCCTGAACAGAAAGCCTGCATAAGTATAGTTGCAACTGTTTAGTGAACGACATTCTGAGCAGCAGATAATGGACCTAAACAAAGCAGGTCTCCAAAAATGGACTCAATATTTCTGAGATAAAAATTTGTGAATGTGGATGGCTGAGACCAATATGCAGCCTTCATTAAATCTGTAATAGCAACACTATTTGCATAAGCCTAAGATGTAGAAAGAGCTGTTACTTAATGAGCCGAAATCTTACGCACAGACTGCTGAGTTGAAGATAGATTATCATAAGCAGTACGGATAGTTAATTGAATCCATCAAGCCATAGAATGGACCGAAATGTCCTTTCTATTAGGCATAAGAGACAGAAAGAAGCGTTTACGTCCCTTTCTGATAAACTGAGATCTTGTTTATAAATACATAAAGCTCTAACCGGACAGAGTAAAGGCCTGTGCCCGTCTGAAGACGGAAGGGCTTTAATAACAATAGGTTCTGGATATTATTAGGAGCCTGATTCTTAGCCAAAAAACCAACATTAGTAGAAAGGTAATAGTGTTCCCGTCACTACGATAGTGAGAATCGTCCACCGATAGTGCATGAAGCTCACTGACTCTTCAAGCAGAAGAGAAAGCTAAGAGAAATGCTGTCTTATAAGACCAGAATTTGAAATCTACTGACTCAAGAGGCTCAAATGGTTTTCTTTTAGTTAAGAAGAACCCAAGCTAAATTCATTTAGGAATTAATCTAAGGGTTCTAGGTCTATTTATCGAAGAGTTTCTAACTAATTTAGATAAAGAGACATTAGATTCAATTGTAAACTATCATGGTGTGCATAGGTATTAGATAACATAGACCTATAACCTTTAATAGTAACAGGCTGCACTTGATCTCGTCAAACAAGTATACTAGAAAGTTTGCAATGTCTGGTATGGAGGGATCAAAAATATCAACAAAATGATCCCTACATCCATGACGAAAGACCTTCCACTTAACCGCATAGTATAGCGAAGAGGAGGTCCTCCTACAGTTAGAAATCGCGTCCACTGCTCGTCCTGTACAATGCTTGCCATGCAAGAAGGACCGCACAACGGAATACGTGAAGGTTGAGACCTTGCGGGTTGTGATGAAGTTGACACGATTTCCCCTGCGAAAGAAGATCCTCTCGTGGAGGAAGTTTTCACGGTAAGTCCCACAGTAGACACCTGAGTAGATTTATCCACGGTCTCTGTGGAGACAGAGATGCTACCAACAGAATTGTATTGAGATTGTTATCTTAAGCAATATTTGCTGAATCAACAGCGCTGGAGGATACGCATATCCTTCCGTCCCACGAGATCGATAGAGCTTCTACTGCATATGCTCGGGGATCCAGACATGGTGACACATACGTCTGCAATTGATTGTTGAGTTGTGTCACAAATAAGTCTATCATTGGCCGCTCCCATTGGTAGCAAATCTGATTGAATACCTGTTTGTTGAGAGTCCATTCTGACGGCAACAAGCGACCCTTCCATGAAAGGGAGTCTACTAATACATTCAGACGACCCGGAATATGACGGACCGAAAGCAGAACTTGGTGTTCTAGAACAACAGAAGGATTCTTTCCGTTAAATTGAATAACGGAACGGAATGAGTGCCTCCCTGGTTCCGGATATACGCAACTACTGTCGTATTGTTGGACAGGATTTGGACATGCGCTTTCTGAATAATGTTCATCCAATGACATAGTGCAAGCCAAACTGACATCATTTCTTGGATGTTAATGTGCTTGCCTAGAACTGCGGAACCCAAAGACCCTGGCACTTCGAATCCGTTGGGATCAATGTTGTACCCCAACCTGTTTGATTGGCATCCGTCATAATCATAAAACTCGGATCCGGCAACTGCAGTGGAAGTCCCTGAGACAACCACTGAATGTCTGCCCAAGTCTGAATCTCTTGTTACACTTGATTGACAAGAGAACGTCTATATCGAGCAATTCATAGATTGCCGAAAGGTTGCCGTCGAAGAGAAGCTTCTCCGAGACCGAAGCGACTCTGAGAGAGTTCTTCACCTTACTATCCACGCGCGTGGATGTAGCTAGGGCTGCGTCACGTCTAACCAACTCCAGGTTTGCCACTGAAGGGCGGAGTTATACGTGGAAAAGCTACTGCCCTTGAAAGAAATCTCATTGAGGATCATATCCTGGAATTCTTTCCCTTGAAGACGTAATGATAATGCCTTAGTAAGGTGGTCTGCATATGATAAAGCGTCTAAGTTAAGACTGTTAGACATTATTGTCGTTTCCAACGTCATGGTTGGAATTGACATAGACGGCGATATAGACAATTACAAGTCTTCAGCCTCGTCGTCTAGCCGCAGAGGAACTCTCGGTATGCCCTGTCCTGCCGTTACAAATTTATTCCTTGAATTGATGAAAGGCAGATTTAGAGCATTTGCGGACAAGAAACCAGACCTTGCCTGTTTTGGTAGCAAGCTTATATATAGCGTCGTTCAATAATTCGAATGTTCTTGTGACATTATTGGACTGTGTCGGCAACTCAGGGACGATGTCCCTGAACCGATCAAAAATAAATTCTGTGTCCAATGATGCTATTAGTTTCTTATTCCGCATCGCAGCATTCTAGTCCGATGGAACAACCTCTGGAAGATAATGCCGGAAGAAATCTATGGCAGCTTCTGTTGTTCCGAAAGGGGAAGCTCGAAATCCTCCGAATCCCTTTCGCCATCCTGTCAGACTCTATGAAGAGCTTGGTTGCCCATACCTGATGCTTCAGCGGAGCATACCGACACAGCGTCGTCGGATTATTCCTGATCTGACAGAGATTCTGTCGTTTACTGGGATGCTGCGATAAGTTGTGCTATTTTGGATAGCACGTCCGTCACTGAGGCCTGTGGAGAAGCGGTCTTACGTTGCTTTGCCGCTGGAAGCTCCGTGTACATTGACCCGTGCATATTTCTATTATGCGAGTGTCTGGAGTCTACAGGCCTCATGTCCCTGGCTACCGGAAGGCGTGACCTGTTTGCCGTGGAATCCCTGATTGGCGAAGCTGGCTGGATATCCGTGGTCACGTAGCCAAGGTGCGGTCGTGTGCGCTGCCGTGAGGATGAGGAAGCCTTATCGACAGTCTCTCGGACTGTCTATATAACGGAGCGTCCCGAGCGGCGGACGTATGCTCCGAATGCGAAATGTTTTGTACCACAACATCTGGTCCCAGAAGTTGTTGTACGAGAGAGGGACCTCTCTCGCAGCCCGGATGGACCTGGACGAGCTAGGAACCGGACTAATAGGCTTCCTCCGATCTTTCCTCTGATCCGCCGTCACTGGGTGTGCACTTTTGTCTAATTATAGTGCTTGCATCACCCAAATCTCCTTCTGGACCGCAATGGACGAACCTGGCTGCCGAACCATTCGATGAATGGACGCTACACCAGGCGAGCTAGCGGATGTCAACGCCGTCGATCCTACTAGGGACCTCTTAGGCGATTGACATATTTCCATGAGCACTTATTGCCGCTAGCTCTTCATTTAACTATGACGACAGAGGCACACTTGAAAGACATCACGGTAACTTTTGCGAACAAGAAACCAGACTTGCTTGTTTAATAGCAAGCATATAAAAATATATATAGCATCGTTCAATAATTCGAAAGTTCCTGTGACATTATTGGACTGTGTCGGAAACTGAGGGACGATATCCCTGAACCGAACAAAAAATTCTTGTGTCCACTGATGCTATCAGTCTCTTATCCGGCATCGCAGCATTCTGGTCTGACGAAACAACCTCTAGAAGATAAAGCCGGATGACATGTACAGCAGCTTATGTTGTTCCGAAAGGGAAAGCTCGAAATCCTCCGAATCCCTTTCGCCATCCTGTCGGACCCTATTAAGTTTTCGGACGTCCGTACCTGATGCTTCAGCGGAGCGTACCGACCCAGCGTCGACGGATATTACATGATGCGACAGAGATTCTGTCGTTGCTGGGATGCTGCAATAAGTTGTGCTATTTGGGATAGCACATCCGTCACTGAGGCCTGTGCAGTAGCGGTCTTACGATGCTTGCCGCTGGAAGCTCCATGTACGTTGACTCCTGCATACTTTTCTTATGCGAACGTCCGGAGTCTACAGGCCTCGTGTCCCTGGCTACCGGATGGCGTGACCTGGTCGCCGTGGATTCTCTGATTGGCGAAGTTGGCTGGATATCCGAGGTTACGTAGCCAAGGTGCAGTCGTGTGTGCTGCCATGAGGATGAGGAAGCCTTATCGACAGTCTCTCCGGACTGTCTATATAACGGAGCGTCCCGAGCGGCAGACGTATGCTCCGAATGCGAAACATTTTGTACCACAACATCTGGGGCCAGATGTTGTTGTACGAGAGAGGGGTCTCTCTCGCTCGCAGCCCGGATGGACCTGGATGAGCTAGGAACCGGACTAATAGGCTTCCTCCGTTCTCTCCTCTGATCCGCCGTCACTGGGTGTGCACTTGGTTGATTTATAGTGCTCGCATCACCCAAAACTCCTTTCTAGACCGCAACGGACGAACCTGGCTGCCGAACCATTCGATGAATGGACGCTACACCGGGCGAGCTAGTGGACGTCAAAGGCCGTCGATCCTACTAGGGACCTCTTAAGCAATTGACGTATTTCCATGAGCACTTTGCCGCTAGCTCTTCATTAATTGTGACGACGGAGGCACACTTTTGGAAGACATCACGGATACATCACCCTGTTCTTGATCATCTGAAATAGAGATTGATAAACTAGAGTGACCCTGCGGAGAAAGGACCGGCATGGCCATTTCCCCGCTAACATACCGTGACACACGCTTCCCATGTTGTCATTGAAATTAACACATACTGAACAGGAGTTAGTGCGAGTACACTGACTACATTTATACAATGATTATGAAAGTCAGAGGAAGATTTCCTCTTATTACAATTGAACAATATCCTTTCATTGTGAAAAGAATACAAAGTCCTAGTACTCGCACCAACCCCTGAAAACAAAAATACATAATAACATGATCCATTAAAATAGAAAAAATAATTGAAATCAAAAAAACATTTTTTGAAAAACTATTTTTTCAGAAAAGCCCAAGTTTCTGAAAAGTAACGTTGAGCCCCAATGGATCCCAAGCCTAAGTGTGGACAAAAATTTTAAAAATATTTAAAAAAATTAATGCAACACTTACGAATAATAATAATGTATCCAGTTATGATTAAACTAACACAAAGAAATCCCCCTCCACAGAGGCTATTGTCAATGTAAACAAGAAGTGTAAAAACACCAGAAACATGACTCCAGGCACTGATAACCCTGGCCCGAAATCAGTTACCAATAATACACTATCTGATGCAAAACAGAGACTTCCAGGGAAGAAACTGCAGAACATCAGATGGTAGATGCAGAACACTACGCCTAAACACCCATGGGTGAGGACGTAAACATGGGGAAAAGAACAGAATTCATTCTGTTATCCAGCTAAAACTCCCAAGAAATTTTAGTAATAATATTACAGAAAATATGCCAAAAGCATGGGAGAATAGCAAGGGGGGACTTAAAGGAAAGGGAGAGAGGAAAACACTGAACAAGCAGTGTAACTTTATAGCAAGAATGACCACAACAGGCCCATGCCTCGAAAATAGGTAACTTAACATAATTTCATTAAAAAATTTTAAGTTACAGCCCTGATTATTTTCTGTCACTCATTTTTCCTCTCCTCCTTCTATTTCCTCCTTAGATCCACCATTTCTCTAATATTTATGTGTCTGGCATCATTTAAACTGAGATTTACAAGCACAAAGATCAGTCAGATGTGAACTGATGAAGGGCCAAACAAAGAATGATAAATGACGCCAATTCCGGGACCTCCTTGACACTGCACATGCGCAGTAGAGGCCAAGTATGGAGGGCCATTCAGGACATGATTTCTTTGGTTTTAGATGCAAATTTTGGGGATTGGGGGGCAAAATTTGTGTTTGGCCCTAGATTTTTAAGAGTTAGCACCAGCTATGTCTGGGTCATTGGTACAGTATAAAAATATGCCTAAGTGTGGACAAAAATTTTAAAACATATTTTAAAAATTAATGTGGGGATTGGGGGGCAAAATTTGTGTTTGGCCCTAGATTTTTAAGAGTTAGCACCAGCTATGTCTGGGTCATTGGTACAGTATAAAAATATGCCTAAGTGTGGACAAAAATTTTAAAACATATTTTAAAAATTAATGTAACACTTACGGACAATATTAATGTATCTGGCTATGAGCAGAACTAAACAAAAGACAAGTAATCACTATCAAAAGTAATCGTTGTCAATGTAAAAAAAAGTTACAAAAACCGGAAATATGACTCCAGGCACTGGAAACATGGCCCAAAATCAGTTACCAATTTAAACACTATCCGATGTAAAACAGAGACTTCCAGAGAAGAAACTGCAGTACATCGGATGGTAGATGCAGACCAAAACACCTAACCACCCAAGGGTGAGGACGTAAGCATGGGGAAAAACAGAATAATTATTCTGTTACCAAGCCTAAACTCCCAAGAAATTTTAGTAAAAACAAGAGGCCCCACGGGGCCTGAAGTGCTCATCTTGTACAGAACACAATTTAAAAAGAGTCCAAGAATGAGTCTACATTAAGCAAGCCATCTCCATAGGCTACACTGTCAATCCTTGAGTCCCTCAGGAGTGACAAAAATAATCTGGGCATCATGCCTTTTCTTCAGTTGATCCTAAGTAAAATGTAGTGCTCCCCTATGAAGCCCCTTGATACAACCTATGTGGATTAATCTTAGTACCTCTAGAGGGTACTGAATACAAAATTTTTAATTCATCAGCAAAATGGCTAATTCCGGCTCCCATAGAGAGCCCAAATATTAACCCAGGCTCTTGATTTGAACACAGTTAAATCTGACTTCCCTAGAGATGTTGTGTACCGAATATGAAAGCATTCTGACTGTTCTTCGAATTGCACTAAGTTCAAATTTGGGCTACCATAGCGAGCCCAAATATTAACCTATGGATCCGATTTGAACAAACTTGAATCTGACCCCCCTAGAGATGTTGTATACCAAATGTGAAAGCATTCTGACAAGTGAATCTGAAGAAGAAGATTTTTGAAGAAATTCCCTCATATTGTACTAAGTTAAATTTCATGTTCCCATATGGAGCCCAAATATTAACCTAGGCACTCGAATTGAACAACCTGGAATCTGACCTTCCTAGAGATGTTGTATACCAAATATAAAAGCATTCCGACTGGTGGATCTGAAGAAGAAGATTTTTTAAGAAATTTCCTAATATTGCACTAAGTAAAAATTTGGGCTACCATAGTGAGCCCAAATATAAACCTAGGGATCTGATTTGAACAAACTTGAATCTGACCCCCATAGAGATGTTGCATACCAAATAACAAAGCATTCTGACTGATGGATCTGAAGAAGAAGATTTTTTTAAATTACCCTCCATATTGAACAAAGATAAAATTTGGGCTTCCGTAGGAGGCCCAAATATTAACCTAGGGACTTGGTTTGAACAATCTAGAATCTGACCCTCATAACAATGATGTATACCAAATATTAAAAGATTCTGACTGGTGGTTCTGAAGAAGAAGATTTTTAAAGAATATTCCCCATATTACCCTATGTTAAAACTTCGGGCTCCTGCAGAGAGCCCAAATATGAACCAATGAGCTTTATTTCAACAAACTTTTATCTGACCCCCCTATGAATGCTGTATACCAAATATCAAAAGATTCTGGTGATTGGTTCTGGAGAAAAGATTTTTTTAAATTTTTGCAAATATGCTGACTCAGCATTTTTTCGATGCCCATTACAGAACACCCTAACATAACCGATGGCAATTTTTTTTTACCATTCAATTCTACTGGTCATAAGGATACTTCATACCAAATAAAAGCTCTCTGTTCCGTGGGGTTTGGGAAATATGGGCGTTTGAAAATATTTCTATTTTTAGCTCCCACGGTTCCCATGGGGATGCAGGAATTTTTTTTTTTTTGCATGGGTCAAGTACTTATGACCCAATACTACCACAAACCAAATTTGGTTCATACCGGACCATCGGTTCAGAAAATAGAAATTTTGGGCGGGGCCAAAAATCTTACCCCTCCTATTACCATGCCAAATATTACTTCACGAACTTCATTTGAACAAACTTGATTCTACACCTCATATGGAAGCTCCATAGCAAATATCAAGTCATTGTACACACTGGTTCTTGAGAAGATTTTTAAAATATTTTGGAGCATTTTCCCCCACGCCCTCCCTATGGGGCTGGGCATGCTGAGTTGAACAAAAATGAAATGCCCCTTTGGGACCATCACTCACACAAACTTTCACTTGAATTGGCCCAGTGGCTTTGGAGGAGAAGACCAAAACATGGTGTTGACGAACGATGGACGCCGGACGGAGAGCGATGAGATTAGCTCAGCTTGACTTTGTCAAGATGAGCTAAAAATTACAAAAATTATGCGAAAAGCATGGGAGAATAGCAAGGGGGGAATAAAAGGAAGGGAGAGAGGAAACACTGAACAAACAATGGTAAATTCATAGCAAGAATGACAACATCAGGCCCATGCCCCGAAATTAGGGAACATGAAATAATTTCGTAAAAAAATTATAAGTTACAGCCCTGAACACATCCTGTTACTGTTTCTTCCTCTCAACCTTTTATTTCCTCCTAAGATCCACCATTCCTTTCATAATTATGTGTCTGGCATCATTTAAACTGAGATTTACAAGCACAAATATCAGTGAGATGTTACTGATTTAGGGCCAAACAAAGAATGACATTTGGCACCAATTTCGAGACCTCCTTGACACTGCGCATGTGCAGTGGATAAAAAGTATGGAGGACCACATAAGACATTGAAATTTCGGATTTTGATGCAAATTTGGGGGATTACGGGGTAAAATTTGTGTTTGGCCCTAGAATTTAAGGAGTTAGCACCAGCTAAGTCTGGGTCATTGATACAGTATAAAAATAAAGAAATTTTGGGCGGGGCAAAAATTCTTGTCCCTCCCATAACGCTGACAAACATTGCCCCTCAAACTTCTCTTGAACAAACTTGAGTCTACACCTCAAAAGGAAGCTGTATACCAAATATCAAGTCTCTGCTACAGCTGGTTCATGAGAAGAAGATTTTTAAAAAAATTGAGGCATATTGGCCCCATCCCCTCCTCAGTATGAGCAGAAATCCAATTTGAAGAAAAACACAAATGCCCCTACATAACCACTACTCATGTGAAATTTCATTAAAATGTGGCCAGTGGTTTGGGAGAAAAAGCCCCAAACACCACCTTCACGACGGAAGACAGACGGCAGACAAAAAGTGATCAGAATAGCTCACCCTGACTTTCAGTCATGTGAGCTAAAAATTGATAGCTCCTACCTAGATGTAACCCCAAACAAGTGTACCAAGTTTCAAACTGATCTGATCATAAATGTGCCATGTAGGGCGTGCCAAAGGAATATACTGATGCCTGACTAAACTAAGTTCAAAGTGTTGCCAGCAGGTAAACTATGTTCAAAGCGGCAAAATTTTTTGATGAAAATGGAAGAAAATCGATAGCTCCCATCTAGAGGTCACCCCAAACAAGCATACCAGGTTTCAAAGCAATACAATCATAAATGTGCCCTGTAGGGTGTGCCAAAGGGAAATATTGAGGTCTGACTAAACTAAGTTCAAAGAACGATGCCAGCGGCAATATGTTTTGATGGAAATGGAAGAAAATCGATAACTCCCATCTGGAGGTCACCCCAAACATTCCATGTTTCAAAGCAATCTGGTCATAAATGTGACCTGTGCAGTGTGCCAAAGGAAAATGTGGACGTACCTACATATGATGACAGAGAGAAGTGACGGCAATAGCTCAGCTTGACTTTGTCAAGTTGAGCTTAAAATTCATTTTGTGCCTCAAAAACATAGCTTTTTCCAGGTAAAAATTGCATAAATAATAAAATTTTTGTGGTGATGTTTCTGAAATGCACTGATCAATTATAGCCATTATGTTTGGTGAAGAATTAATACAATCCGATATAAAAACCAATGATACTTTAATGATGATGATAAATCTTACTCGTGTCTCTGATTTCTGGGCTGCATGAGGAACAATTATAGGTCCCTCAAGATCACAGGATATTACATCACCTCTGTTTCCCAGAGTGAACACTGTTGATCGATTTTTCAATGATGGCTTGGAAGAAAAGAAACCTACAAAATAAGAAAGCATAACAAATCTATGCAAAAAAAGGCTGATGATAAAATGGATGACTCAGTGTATGCATTTCAATATGACCTCAAATGGATTCAAGCCAAATTACATCTATTTCTTTGTCTCCCAATGGATTGTTGGTAGCTATACATGAAAATCTGTAAAACCGTTACAACAGTTCATCCATTTCTAAGGGTTTTGTGTTGATTGCTCGGAAGTTGTATAAGTGTTCTTAATCCTTAAAGGGACAATAAGCCACAAATTTGAAAGAGATAAGTTGACCATTTGAGAAAACAACAACTTTTGTTATGCAAAAGTACCCTTATGTTTTATATATCCTTCCTATGAATGCACCCGTATAGATGAAATAAATCAACTTGAAGGTGAGAATTTACTGGCTTTATCAAAAAACTATGCCATAGTTTTTCACCCTGACATTGTTACCTGATCACTAACAGAAATTTTTGACACAGCATCAAACCTGAATATAAGCAACCTGTCATTTGCAAAACGAGGTTCCCAGAGGGTGAATTTGCTGATGCTATCCCTTAGAGTGGGCCAATTTATCCTCTAGGTACAACTTTCTGTTTTGGCTTGCGACCTTGATTCAGACTGAGGTTCACAGAGGGTAAATTTTGTGATGCTGCCCTGCTGAGCAGAGCAGCATCACCAAATTCACCCTCTGGGGACCTCATTTTGAAAATGACAGTCTGCTTATTTTTAGGCTTGCACAGCGTGAAGTGCAATGTAATTTTGGTCAATTTCGTTGAAATTAGCCACCGGAAAGACAACTGAGATGCTTGTATACACTTGTTTCTATTTATAACATATGTGTCAATGAAACCTATCTTGGCTTGATTGGTGGATCTGAAGAAGATTTTTAAAGACATTTTCTCGTATTGCACGAAGTTAAACTTTGGGTGCCAATGTAAAGCCCCAAAATTAACAAACTTGAATCTACCATTTTTAAAGCAAGCCAATAAATAAAGTAGTCCAGAGAATTGAGACTCTTTATAATCATTTAAAAGTGTCCGAGTATTGTATATTAAAGCCCGTTTGACACTTGACATATACAAATGCTTCACACCGAGCTACACTTTAAAAATAAGACATGAATGAATTTAAACATTAATATTACACTTTAAAACCATCCCGGAAGCGACTCAGAAATACTGACTTGGAGGAGGCATTCCCTTGCTTTTCACTATAAAGCAGGTGACCTAAGGGAACACCCGCCCCCCCCCCCCCCCTTCCCCTTGCCCTGGGTCAAATAGCCCAGAGCGAAGAGGGCAGCCGGATGGAGTCACTGCCGGAACAGAAAGCCTGCATAACTATAGTTGCAACTGTTTAGTGGACGACATTCTGAGCAACAGATAATGGACCTAAACAATGCAGGTCTCCAGAAATGGACTCAATATTTCTGAGATAAAAATTCGTAAATGTGGATGGCTGAGACCAATAAGCAGCCTTCATTAAATCTGTAATAGCAACACTATTAGCATAAGCCCAGGAAGTAGAAAGAGCTCTTACTTCATGAGCAGAAATCTTAAGCACAGACTGCTGAGAAGAAGATAAATCTTCATAAGCAGTACAGATAGTTAACTGAATCCATCTAGCAATAGAATGGACTGAAATGTCCTTTCTATTAGGCATCAAAGACAAAGAAACGTTTCCGTCCCTTTCTGATAAACTGAGATCTCTGTTTATAGATATGTAGTGCTCTAACAGGACAGAGTAAAGGCCTACGCCCGTCTGAAGACGGAAGAGCCTTAATAACAATAGGTTCCGGATATTTATTAGGAGCCTGATTCTTAGCTAAAAAACCCACATTAGTAGTGAAGGTGATAGTGTTCCCAACACTACGATAATGAGAATCATCCACCGATAGTGCATGAAGCTCACTGACTCTTCTGGCAGAAGAGAAAGCTAAGAGAAAAGCTGTCTTATAAGATAAGAATTTGAAATCTACTGTCCCAAGAGGTTCAAATGGCTTTTCCTTCAATTTAAGGAGAACCCAAGCTAAATTCCACTTAGGAATTAATCTAAGAGTTCTGGGTCTATTTATCGAAAAGTTTCTAACCAACTTCGATAAAGAGACATTAGATCCAATTTGTAAACTATCATGATGTGCATAGGTATCAGATAACATAGATCTATAACCCTTTATAGTAACAGGCTGCAGTTTGATTTCGTCAAACAAGTATGCTAGAAAGTTTGCAATGTCTGGTATAGAGGGATCAAATATATCTACAGAATGATCCCTACACCAACGACGAAAAACCTTCCACTTAGCCGCATAGTTTAGCGAAGAGGAGGTCCTCCTACAGTTAGAAATCGCGTCCACTGCTCGTCCTGTAAAGTGCTTGCCATGCAAGAAGGACCGCACAACGGAAAAACGTGAAGGTTGAGACCTTGCGGGTTGTGATGGAGTTGGCGCGATTTCCCCTGCGAAAGAAGATCCTCTCGTGGAGGAAGCTTCCGCGGTAGGTCCCACAACAGACACCTGAGTAGATTTATCCACGGTCTCTGTGGCGACAGAGATGCTACCAACAGAATCTTGCATTGAGATTGTTTTATCTTTAGCAATACTTGTTGAATTAACGGCGCTGGAGGATACGCATATCCTATCATTCCGTCCCAAGGGATCGACAGAGCGTCTACTGCAAATGCTCTTGGATCCGGACACGGAGACACATACGTCTGCAACTGATTGTTGAGATGTGTCGCAAATAAGTCTATCATTGGCCGTTCCCATTGGTAGCAAATCTGATTGAATACTTGTTTGTTGAGAGTCCACTCCGACGGCAACAAGCGACCCTTCCGTGAAAGGGAGTCTGCTAGCACATTCAGACGACCCGGTATGTGACGGACCGAAAGAAGAACGTGATGTTCTAACGCAAACAGAAGGATTCTTTCCGTTAGATTGAACAACGGAACTGAATGAGTGCCTCCCTGATTCCGTATATACGCCACTACTGTCGTATTGTCGGATAGGATTTGGACATGAGCATCGTGAATAATGTCCATCCAGTGACGTAACGCAAGCCAAATTGACATCATTTCCTTGATGTTTATGTGCTTGCACAGGAATTGCGGATCCCAAAGACCCTGGCATCTCGAATCCGTTGGGATTAATGATGCACCCCAACCTGTTTGACTAGCATCCGTCATAACGGTAAAACTCGGATCCGGCAACTGCAGCGGAACTCCTTGAGTTAACCACTGAATGTTTGCCCAAGTCTGAATCTCTTGTTTCACTTGATCTGACAAGAGAACGTCTACATCGAGCGAATGAATTTTCACACTCCAATTCTGAGTCAGGAAAATTTGAAGAGGACGTGTGCGTAGCCGCCCCATCGGAATGAGATCCGCGGCGGCTCCGCACAGACCTATCAGTCTCATAAATTCTCTCGCCGTGACTTTGTCTGCGTGCAGACAATAGCGAGCGTAACAACTGACTAATTTCGCTCTGGTTAACGGCAGACGAACGAGATTGTTGTGCGTCTTGAAGCTCATTCCCAGATGAGTGAATGACTTGGACGGCACCAGATCCGACTTCTCCTCGTTTACTATAAAACCGAGACGTCGGAGCAATAGAAGAAGATTCTGAACATCGTTCTGAAGCGTTAACTCGTTGCCGTACCTCTGAAGAATGTCGTCCAGGTAGGCCGACGTTACCGCAGACGAATGGGCTCGGAAGTAGATCATTACCGAGTTCATTACCCGAGTGAAAGCCCAGGGTGCTAGATTCAATCCGAAGCACATCGCCCGGAATTGATACACCACTCCCAGGACTGCAAAGCGTAGATACTTTCGGAATGTCGGATGTACCATGACGTGAAAGTACGCATCTTTGAGATCTATGCTCGTTGCATAATCGTTCACCCGAATACTCGCTCTGACCGATCGAATCGTCTCCATATAAAACTTCGGAGCGACGATCAGCTTGTTTATCCAGCTCAAATCTATGACTGGACGGAACGAGCCGTCTGGTTTCGGAACCAGAAACAGATGGCTGTAGAATCCCAGAGATTCCTGGTTTTCTACGACCTCTACCGCGTTCTTCATTAAAAGAGACTGCACCTCTGATAACAGAGCGTCTCTTTTCTGTGGATTTGACGGAAGATGAGTCCACTTTGGACTTCGAGTGAATGGAGGCTTTCGTTTGAAGGATATCTTTAGACCTTCCGAAGTCACTCCTCTCACCCAAGGGTCGTCCGTAATCGACGCCCACTCTTGTGAAAAACTCGACAACCTTCCGCCAACCGGAACGCGATAGAGGTTTAAGCCATCACCTCCTGGACCTGCGAGGCCTGCGGTAGGAGAAACCACGTTTTCCACGACCCGCACCTCGCCTCGTCGACCTCGGGGCGTCCGACCGATTGTCCCGGCCTGAAGGACGTCCCGAACGAGAGTCGCTATCCTGACGGTCTCTCGAATAAGACCAAGAGGACGCACCGGAACCTCTATAGGAACCTCTCTTGGGCGCATTAGACCCAGAAGTGCCTGTCTTATTCGTGTCTGCTGTATCCGACTTCTTAGGAGCCGATCTGAACAACAGAGAATCATTAGCTTTCTTTTTAATTTTATCATAAATAGCGGAAAGCTTGCCGTCAAAGAGAAGTTCTCCTGAGACCGAAGCGACTCTAAGAGAGTTCTTCACCTTAGAATCCACTAGTGTGGATGTAGCTAGGGCTGCGTCACGTCTAACCAACTCCAGATTTGCCACTGAAAGGGCGGAGTTACACGTGGAATAAGCTACTGCCCTTGAAAGAAGTCTTAAAGAGGATTGTATATCCTGAAACTCTTCCCCTTGAAGGCGCAGTGATAACGCCTTAGTAAGGTGATCTGCGTAAGATAAGGCATCTAAATTGGCTCTGTTAGACACAATAGCTGTTTCCAACACCGCGGTTGGAATAGAAGCTGACGACGGTAATGATAGCTCTAAGTCTTCCGCCTCGTCGTCCATACGCAGAGGAACTCTCGGTATACCCTGTCCTGCCGTATCGAATTTATTCCTTGCATTAATGAAAGGCAGGTTGAGAGTATTAGCGGACAAGAAACCTGCTTTCCCCGTCCTGGAAGCAAGTTTAAATATAGCGTCGTTCAATAATTCAAATGTTCTAGCAACATTATTGGACTGCGACGGAAACTCGGGAGCGATGTCCCTGAACCGCTCAAAAAATTCAGAGTCCAATGACGCTATAATTCTCTTGTCCGGAAGCGCAGCAGTCTGGCCCGACGGAACAACTTGAGGGAGAAAGTGCCGGATGAAGTCCACGGCAGCTTTATGTTGTTCCGAAAGGGATAGCTCCAAGTCATCCGTATCCCTTTCACCATCCGGTCGGACCTCACGATGTTCCCGGTCGTCCGCCCCCGATGCTTCGGCGGAGCGTACCGACCCAGCGCCGTCGGATAATTCTCGATCCGACACCGTTTCTGTTGGCTGCTGGGATGCTGCGATAAGCTGTGCTATCTGCACAAGAATGTCCGGCGTCGAGACCTGCGGAGGCGCAGTCTTTCGCTGCTTCGCCGAAGGCAGCTCCGCATCAGATGGCTCCCGCATACTTTTCCTATGCGAACGTCTGGAGTCCATCGGTCTCGAATCCCTGGCTGCCGGATGGTGTGACCTGGTCGCTGAAGAATCCTTCATCGGCGAAGCTGGTAATATATCGGCGGTCACGCAGCCAAGGTGCGGTCGTGTGCGCTGACGAGAAGAGGAAGCCTTAACAGTCTGTGCGGACTGCTTATACAACGGAGCGTCCCGAGCGACGGACGTATGCTCCGCTAAAGACACATTTTGTACCACAACATCTGGTCCCAGATGTTGTTGTACGAGAGAGGGACCTCTCTCGCTCGCGGCCCGGCTGGACCTGGACGAGCTAGGAACCGGACTAAAAGGCTTCCTCCGTTCTCGCTTACTATCCGCCGTCACTGGGTGTGCATCTATTATGTTTATAGTGCTCGCATCACCCAAAATTTCCTCTTGGACCGCATCGGACGAACCCGGCTGCCAAACCATTCGGTGAATGGACGCTACACCGGGCGAGCTAGCGGACGACATTTGTCTAATCTCCATGAGCACTTTTGCCGCTAGCTCTGAATTCATTTGTGACGACGGACGCACACTTGAAGAAGATAACATGGAAACATCACCCTGTTCTGGTTCCTCTGAAATAGAAACTGAGAGAGTAGAGTGACCTTGCGGAGAAAGAGCCGGCATCGCTCTTTCTCCAGAAACAACATATCGTGACACACGTTTCCAATGTTTCTCATCCCAATGTTCACATATAGGACAGGGATTAATGCGAGAACACTGACTACAATTAATACAATGATCATGAAAGTCAGAGGAAGATTTCTTCCTATTACAATTTGAACAACGTCCCTTCATTGTGAAAGAACAACAATAAGTCCTAGTTACTCGCAAAAACCCCTGACACAAAGATACATAATAACATGATCCATTAATAAATGAAAAAACAATTGCAAAACAAAATAATTTTGAAAAAATATTTTTTCAGAGAAGCCCAAGTTGCTGAAAAGTAACATTGAGCCCCGATGGATCCGATGGCAAAGTGTGGTCAAAAATTTTAAATTTATATAAAATAATTAATGAGACACTTTCGGATAATATAAATGTATCTTATAATGAGATAAACTACCACAAAGGCAAACAGCCCCCCTCAAAAAAGGCTGTTGCCAATGAAAACAAACAGTGTAAACACACTAGAAAACATGACTCCAGGCACTGAAAAAACTGGCCCGGAATCAGTCATCAATTACACTCTATCTGATGCAAAACAGAGACTCCCAGGGGAGAATCTGTAGAACATCAGATGGAAGATGCAGAACACAAACGTTATACACCCATGGGTGAAAACGTAACTATGGGGAAAATAACAGAAAACATTCTGTAACCAAGCAACTCTCCCAGGAAATGTTAGAAATGAAATTTCTCAAAAATATGCCAAAAGCATGGGAGAATTGCCAGGGGGGACTTTAGAAGGCTAGGGGAGAGGAAACACTGAATAAGCAGTGCAACAATTAGCAAGAATGACAACAAGAGGCCCATGCCTCGAAAACAGGCAACTTAACATAATTTCATCAAAAAATTTTAAGTACAGCCCTGATTATTTTTTGCCACTTCTTTTTCCTCTCCTCCTTCTATCCTCCTTAGAATCACCTTTTCTCCAAAAATTACGTGTCTGGCATCCTTTAAACTGAGATTTACAAGCACAAAGATCAGTGAGATGTTGACTGATGAAGGGCCAAACAGAGAATAATAATTGGCGCCAATTTCGGGACGACTGCGTCACTGCGCATGCGCAGTAGAGGCGTAGTATGGAGGTCCTTTAGGACATGATTTCTTTTTGTTTTGGATGCAAATTTTGGGGATTGGGGGGCAAAATTTGTGTTTGGCCCTGGTTTTGTTAGAGTTAGCACCAGCTAAGTCTGGGTCATTGGTACAGTATAAAAATATAGAAATTTTAGGCGGGGTCAACAATCTTGCCCCTCCCATTACGAAGGCAAATATAGCTCCACAAACTTCGTTTGAACAAGCTTGATTCTACACCTCCAAAGGAAATATCAAGTCATTGTACCCACTGGTTCATGAGAAGAAAGTTTTCTTTAAATTTTGGAGCATTTTTTTCCACCCCCACCCCTTAGAGTGTGGCAACTTTATTTGAACAAACTTGAATTGAGATATAAGGAACAGGCACATCAGATTTGGATCAATTCTCATGTAATGCAGCTTCCAAATCGGCCAAATTCTGTACAGGCAGATCCCTTGCTTGCACACGATGTCCAAGAAAGTCCCAGATGTGTTCTAAGGGATTCAATCAGGGCTCATTGCAGGCCAAGGTAGTGTTGTAATAGCATTGTTGTGAAGGAATACTCTCACAGCATGGGAACGAAGTGGCCTTGCATTGTTGTCCATGAATTCAGAGCAAGTAGCCAACAGGTGATTATCAAATGGAGGCATGACAACCGCATTGAGAATATCCCGGATGTACTGATGACCAGTGAGATTCCCATGTACAGTCACCATATCAAGTTTACAATCATGAGAGAGGCATCCCCAGATCATTACTGATCCTCCACCATAAGGAAGAGTAGGTCTGATGTTCCTGGGCACATAAGCAGTATTTCTATGCCTCCACACTCTCATGCAACCATCTGTGATGTGAAGCAGGATCCTACTTTCGTCTGACCAATGGACTCTCCTCCACGTCCTGAGATTCCAATGTTGTCATGCCAAACACCACTCCAAAAATAGTCTTTGATGCTGGTCGGACAGAGTTGGATGCTTGATGACCCTTCTGGACCTCATACCCAGTGCTTTGAGAAGGTTTCGGACAGTTCTGTTGCACAAATGCCTGTTGGGAAGCCAAAGACTTTTCAAAACCCCACTTGAGGCAAAGAGTTCATGCCTAACGAGGCGTGCCAGACTCTGATCTTCCCGAGAAAAGGTCTTTTGGGGTTGTCCAGTTCTTGGTCAGTCCTTAACATTGTTGGTTAGTTGATGTTTTCAGACAAGTCTGCTGATGACAGAATGACAATAGCAAAGTTGCCTTCCAACAGCTTTGAATGACATGCCTGTTGCATGCATGCCAGTGATTTGCCATCTTAGTGCCTCTGACAGTCTCCTCCTCGCCATGCAACATTTATTGAAAAAAGAAGTGACAAATTTTCTTGCTTTATACCCAGATATTGCATGTGGATGATAGCATGCTTCACAGGGGATGTGTTTGGGGGTACGCTATCAACCAGAAACATCATGTTTCACTAGATGAAATGTACTGCAAGACACCAATCCTTAAAACATAATAATCAGAAACAGCAACTTCACTATCATAAAACATTTCAGGGGGTGAATTATTAAGTTCCAGGTGTATATAACTGGGTGAAATCAGAAAAATGATGGGCTATGTAGTTTTAGTCCATGTAATCCTTATGGAAATGGATTATTTTCCAGAACTTTCACCACACAAGTCTGGTGGTTAGCAGTGATTTCGAAGTATTTTGGCAGTCTATGAAACACAAGTTTTTACTGATATGGGTGATTCTGTTATTCTCACTGAGGAATGGACTGCACAAAACGATCAGATAAATTGTCTGGGGAGTTGATTTGGTGGAGAGTTTACCAGGAACCAAGAAACACAACCCCGCATTGACATTCTAATTGCAACTTTGCAGGGTTCAATCAAGTTATTCACGTATTTTCACGGAATTTAAAACATCGGAATCGGCATCGGTATCGGCCGATTATTAAATTTTTAACATCGGCATCGGCCGATGGTTTGTTTACCATATCGGTTCATCACTAAAATATTCATAACTCAACAGAGGCCTCATGTTCTTTGTATGCGCTTCCTATTCAGCTGGTAGTAAAAACTATTTTTGTCCATATGGATATGTTCAGTAACTGTCTGTCATTGATCCCTATACATCTGAATTGCTGGAACATCAGCGAAAAATGATAAATTTTAAGTAATTTGTATATTTTTTATACTTACCAATGGCCCAGGCTAGCTGGTGCTAACTCAAATTAATCCAGGGCCAAACACAAATTTTGCCCCCCAATCCCCAAAATTTGCATGCAAAACTGAAAAAATTAAGTTCTAGATAGTCCTCCATACTTTTGTGATCTGCGCATGTGCAGTATCCAGGAAGGTACCGAAATTGGCGCAAATCATCATTTTTTGTTTGGCCCTAAAGTCAGAAACAATGAACTGACATTAAAATTTTTTAGTAAATTTTGTTTCTTAACATACCTACCACAATTGTTTACAATTGGCTGTAACATAAGTGCAAGCCCTACTTCGGAACTAACTCAAGCTTTTAGAATCTTTTTTTCTTGGAAAAGTACTAGAGTGCAAAAGCACGAAAAAGATCGAAAAAAGGGTCGAGCGAGACCAGCGCTCGAAATTACAGGTACTCTCTCTGCACACCTCTTGCGTTTACAGAGCGCATGCGCAACAACCGTGACATCAATTCCGTATTTCCGCCAACGAGAAGTTTGTGATTTAGCGGGGAGGCATCGATATCAAAGATATCCCCAAGGAGGGTGGGCCTCCGGTAAACAATTGTGGTAGGTATGTTAAGAAACAAAATTTACTAAAAAATTTTAATTTCTTTTCAACCTACTCACAAGTGTTTACAATTGGCTGAATAAACAATAGGAGGAGGTGAATCACATAACCAATACCAACAAGAGTAGCAGAACGTAAGCAAGGATGGCAGAGAACAAAAACGAAAACCTGTAATGAAGATAGAGAGAAGGCACCTGAAAAGAACAAGGCTGAGCGAAGCGCAACCTCGACAAAAACAATTTTAACAAGGGTGCACAACAGCCTGAGCAGCAACGAGAGGGCCTAAAGAATAAAGGTCCTCAGATTGCTGCTGAAGGTGGCGGAGATAAAAGGAGGAGAAGGTAGAAGCATTCCTCCAGTAAGCCGCATTCATAACATCACGGAGCGAAACAGAATTGGAGAACGCCCAGGATGTAGAAATGGCACGAACCTCGTGAGCATTAAGCCGGTTCGAAACAAGATCCGATGCAGACAAGCGAGAATAAGCCAGCTTGATTGCAAGACAGATCCACCTGGAAATAGAATGGGAAGAGATAGACTGCCTCTTAGGAATGAGAGACAGAAAGAATCTCTTCCGACCCCTCCTAATGAACTGAGTGCGAGTAATGTAAGTCTTGACTGCACGAACAGGACAAAGAAGAGGCCTCCGTCCATCTACAGCAGGGAGAGCCTGAATGCAGATGGGAGGAGGTACCGAATCGGGGAGTTGATTCTTAGCCAGAAAAGAGCAATCAGTAGTGAATGTGACACTGTTAGCCTCATTTCGGAAGAAGGCAGAATCAACAGATAGCGCATGAAGCTCACTGACTCGACGAGCAGAAGCAAACGCTAGAAGAAAAGCCGTCTTATAGGTGAGAAAACGCATGTTGGTCTCAGATAAAGGCTCGAATGGTGCCCCCTCCAAATAGTGCAACACCCATGCCAAGTTCCACTTGGGTGTAAGACGCAAAACTCGAGGCCTCTTCAAAGAAAAGTGCCGAATAAGTTTGGAGAGGAAAAGATTACGACCGATACACCGCTTTCCCACATAAGAGAAAGTATCAGACAGCATAGACCGATAGCCCTTAATCGTAATAGGCTGGAGGCCCTTGGAGTCAAAAAGAAAAACCAGAAAATCCGCAATTTGAGCGATTGACGGATCACGGTAATTCACATTGTGATCTGAACACCGGCGGCAGAAAACCTTCCACTTGACGGCATAAGTCATTCCAGTGGAAGGTCGCCGCGATGCAGAAATGCACTCCACTGATCGTCTCGAAAAACCTCTACGTCGGAGATTGGACCTGATAAAAGACAGGCGTGAAGGGACAGGCTCGCCAGGTTGATACTTCCTGGGATGACCCTGTGAAAGAAGATCGCGACGTAGAGGTAGACGAATCGGTCGATCGGCCAATAGAGGCCGCAGCAGATTGATCCACACCCTCTGTGGAGACAGGGGTGTGATCAGAATGATCCTGCAACTGCAAGCATGAATCTTCGCTAAAACTTGAGGAAGAATCGGTGCAGGAGGAAAGGCATAGCCGACCCAACCTGTCCAGTCCAGAGACAGAGCGTCTACTGCAAATGCCAGAGGATCTGGACAAGGGGAGACAAAAGTCTCTACCTGATGATTCCAGCGAGTAGCGAAAAGGTCGACCTGAGGACGACCCCACTGCTCGCAAATCGCCTGAAACACCGACCGATGTAGCATCCATTCGGTTGGAAGGACACTATCGCGTCAGGACAGGGAGTCTGCTAGGACGTTGAGACGCCCGGGAATGTGTCGAATAGACACCCAAGCGTTCACATCCCGCGCCAACAGAAGAAGATCCCGAGACAGCCGATACATGGGAATCGAATGTGTGCCTCCCTGATTCCGTATGTAGGCCACTACTGTCGAATTGTCCGAAAGAAGTAGGACAACATGGTCCGACAGATGAGGGATCCAAAGCCGAAAACTCAACAGAAGAGCAAGGAGCTCCTTCTGGTTGATATGAAGGCCCACCTGCTCGCTGTCCCACTTGCCGTGAGTAGACAGACCGAGAGGATCCAACGTCGCACCCCAGCCCCGATCGCTGGCATCCGCAGTAAGGATGCAATCGGCCAAAGGAAGATCCAACGGAACACCCTGTGTCAGCCAGGGAATATCTGCCCAAGGGCGGAGGTGACAAAGCAGAGACCGAGGAATAGTGAGTTCCAGGTCCAGCGGATCTACATTCGGACGCCAATGATCCAACAGGAAGTGTTGGAGAGGTCGGACAAACAAGCGACCGAGCGGAATGAGATCTGTCACCGAACTGCAAAGGCCCAGTATCCGAAGGAAAGTCCTGGCCGAGACCGAGGAAGATTGAAGCAGGTCCCGAGTCAAGGCGGAAAGAATCGTCGCCCGAGCCTGGGGGACCGACACTACATTGTGAAGACTGTCGAAATCCATCCCCAAATGACGGAATCGCTGAGAAGGAAGAAGATCCGACTTCTCGCGATTGACTCTGAAACCCAGCGACGCTAGCAGGCAAAGAAACTGCCGGACATCGAACTCCAGGACAGCAGCATCGTGGTGCCGTTGGAGGATGTCGTCTAGGTAGGCTGACGAAGTCACTGCCGACTGAGTGCGGTGGAAAGCAAGCACATGTGACATCAGTCGGGTGAAGGCCCAAGGAGCCAGGTTCAAACCGAACGGGAGAGCTCTGAATTGAAAAACTCGATCCCGAAACGAGAACCGAAGGTATTTCCGTGACGCCAGATGAATGGGTACATGGAAGTAGGCATCCTTCAGGTCGATACTGGCCGCAAAATCGCCCTGATGAACTGAACATCGAACCGACCGGAAAGTCTCCATACTGAAACGAGGAGCAATTATGTACTCGTTCAGGGTACTCAGATCGATGACAGGACGATATTGGCCATTTTTCTTCGGCACCAAGAAAAGTCTCGAGTAAAACCCCGGTGAAAGGGTGTTCCTGACCACCTCGATCGCCCCTTTGGTGAGGAGATTGTCGATCTCCAGCACCAGAAGGTCCCGACGCAGAGAATCTGAAGGAACCTAAGTCGGAAGGGGCACCCGAGATAAACTGGGGTGCCGATGGAAGGACAGTCGCAGACCGGATTGAATGACGTCGAGGACCAAAGAGTCCGACGTTATCTCTGTCCAACGGTCGTAAAACAGCGACAGCCTTCCCCCGACTGGAGGCGAATCGAGGTGAGAACCTTCACTTGCGGCCTCGACGAGGCCCCCGAGAGGAGAAACCACCTCGGGAAGTGACAGAGTCCTGAGACTTTCCAGCCTGAGGCTGCCAGCGAGCCTGGCCACGTCGGCGCTTCTTATGAGCAGAAGGAGCAGACGGAGCCGAAGGCGTAGCCGACGAGGCAGACGCAGCAGCACGCTTGGCGGGCCTGGAACGACCCCCACCCGCAGCAGCAGGTGGGTCAAGCTGTCTCAGCAAAAGCTGGTCCTTCAAATGACGAAGAACTTCGCCACGAACAGCTTCCACGGAACCATGGAACAACTGAGGTCCCACCAAAGAGGCAGACCTCAGAACAGCACGTTGCTCAGAAGGAAGGGATGATAAAGAATCCAAAACTGCATCCCGGCGTGCCAGCTCCAAATTAGCCGTGTTACAGGCGTGAGTGTGAGTCAAGTTCATAAGAGCCTGTGACAAAATGCGAAAAGGCGCCTGAGCGTCATCAAACTCCCCTGGTGGAAAATATTCAGCCAGAGCAGCGACGACATGGTCCGCGAGAGATAACATACCCAGCATCTCTCGGGACAGGCCCACCATAGACTCAACTACCGACATCGGGAGAACTGCCGACTTAGGCTTAGTCAACCCGAGGGAAGAAGAATCCTCATCCACAGTAGTCATCCCTTGGAAGACTGGTGGAGAGACGGAATCGTACACACGAAACCGCGATGGAGGCAGAAAGGCATCAGCTCTAGAAAAGAAGGAACCCTTGAGGGCCTTAGAACGCATTTTGGCGTCTAAGCCCTGGAAGGACTCAACCACCTGAGCCGATTGCAGAGGACGCAAAGCCCCGGAGCTAGAAGGCTCAACAGGGTTACGGCGCTCCACAGTGGACCGTGGCCGGACGGTCACAGAAGGCTGGTCGGAAGGTTGAACGTCCGGCAATAAGCCAAAGACGAAATCCAAAGCCTGCCCCAAGACTGACGAGGGGGGCCCATCACCTTCAAGATACTCGTCATCCTCCGTAGCAGAGGAGACTTAGCCCAACTCGGGCTGACCAGCAGAAACCTCCTGTGAATACTGTGCAGTATCCAAGGGGCCAGGCGAGACATCTCGGCGACCGACCAAAGGAGGTTGTGCCTCAGGAGGCACAGGGAGGCCAACTTGAGGGTTGCCAGAAAGCAACCGGGTGAGCGCCAAAACGGCGTGGCGCAGGTCACCCTGAGAATCCGTCGCAGCAGAATCGCCCGACGGAGTGTCCTCCCAATGGACCCTTCTGGTAGAAGAACCCAAATCCTCAGAAGAGACCGACGGCGAACGTCGACCAGCAGACAGAATAGGAGCATGGTGAGAAGACACCGGAGGACAGTCCCGATTGTGACGCCCAGGGGCCATCACTGACCTCTGCGAAACAGAAGGCCCTGCCTGCAAATCCTCTAAAGAGACCGACGGCGCACGTCGATCGGTAGCTGGACCTAGGACACGGTGAGAAGACACCGGAGGATTGTCCCAAGAATGACAGGAACCTGTCATTGGCCTCTGCGCAGCAGACGGCCCCAACTGCCTATCCTCTGAGACCGACGGCAAGCATCGATCGACACCCAGACTCGGAACACAGTGAGGAATCACCAGAGGAAGGTTCCGAGAGTGACAGCTAACAGGGGCTGTCACTGACCGCTGCCGAACAGCAGGCCCTGGATGCCAACGTCCCAACACCAGCCCGCTAGGCGGCACACTAGCAGGCAAAGGTGGAACAATAAACGATTCACTCGAGGGACGAGGAATCGCTGCCGAAGCGACCGGCCGGCTCAACCGACTAGGAGCAAACCTAGCCAGATGAGACGGAGCAGACAGCAAACCCGCACAGCCCCGCCGCGAGGCTGGGGGAGGCTGAGAACACACAGACACACCAGCAGACACAGCCTCGGTCCCCCGAGACTGTAGACCATCCCCAGAGGAGATGGAAGAGCCACCATCAGACAGAATAGGATCTGGAGTAGCAACCTCCTCAACAACGGTCGACGGTGTAGGAGGCAGATCGTAGAGGGTTACCGAGCTGACCTCGGAAAAGCTCTCAACGAAAACAGACGCCTCAATAGTGACATCAGAAGACAAAGAGACCACGGTCTCCTTGTCAGGTATCACTGAACTAACACCGCCAACAGTTGCAGAGGAACTCGCCACAGAAGTCAGATCCGAATCCTGTGTGACAGAGTCACCACGTGCACCAGCAGAAATGTCTGCTACGGCACGGCTACTCTTACCCCGAGAACGAGGGGTTCTAGCTCTGGAAAGAATCACCTTGTTCACAGAAGCCCAAAATTTAGAGGACCAAACCCCACAGATACCACATGATTGGGCCTGAGTGCAATTGTTGCAAGTGACACATGTGGCATGAGAATCGTCCACATGTTTCACCTGCAAACAAGAGGTACAAGGAATAGTCTTAGGCATGATATCAAAACAATAATCAAGCTTCCCCCCGACGGAAAACAGTACTAAGGTCGTATTCACACGTGGGGGAAAGACAAGATAAAGTGTGAAGAGAACAGCAATAAAAATACAAATTAACATTAAATAATAATAATAATTTGGTAGCTTGATAAAAGGATACAATCCAGAAGCACACTAAATATGAAGAATAAGTTGTTCACGAAGAATACATAGCATAATTAGCACGAGTCACAAAAATTTCCGACCATGTACAATGGTGGAAAATAAAGGAATTGACGTCACGGTTGTTGCGCATGCGCTCAGTAAATGCAAGAGGTGTGCAGAGAGAGTACCTGTAATTTCGAGCGCTGGTCTCGCTCGACCCTTTTTTCGATCTTTTTCGAGCTTTTGCACTCTAGTACTTTTCCAACTCGTTTGGAAAAGATTCTAAAAGCTTGAGTTAGTTCCGAAGTAGGGCTTGCACTTATGTTACGGCCAATTGTAAACAATTGTGAGTAGGATGAAAAGAAATCTGTGCTTTTAAATCTCCTTTTTTGAGGATGCCAGACACAAATCAATGGTAAAATTGGTGGATCTAAGGCTGGAAGTTACTTTGGGCTTATATCTCAGCTGATACGAAACTAATCAAGTAATAACCTCTAATTGTTTTTTGTCAATAAGAACTAAAATATGTCATGACTATTACATCAGTATTGCAATGATGCAAATGTGTACATCATAAACATATTCTTTTTATGCAGACATAAAACTTGTCTTTAAAAAGCAATTGTATGATAGTGTGGTGTTGGAATACTGAAAATATCAAGAAACAAATTTTTGCCAAGCATTGAGCATTTTTTGCAAATGCCTCCCTCAAGATAGCAGAAGCTGGGATACTTTTCTGTTTGTGACCAATGAGCAGTCCAGTAATCTTTTGTATAGAGATCAGTGTTGTTTACAAATCAGTCTCGCACTCCAGCAGTAAATGTCACAATGTGTGAATGTGTTTGTCAATATGGCACAAGTACCCATGCGGATGGATAGAATAAGAGGCACAGCCTCGAGTTCTATCCTTCTGCAATGGCGAGAGTGCCAAATTGACAAATGCATTCACACATCATGGCGTTCTATGGTTATTACATGTCACTATGACAAAGAATCCGTTAATTTAAAAATTCAAACATCACACACAGAAAATTTAAAACTTAAAAACTCTTTGTTATTTTTCCAATCTACATTCAATTTATCAGCTGTTACCGCAACTTCTGAATTGATCTGGGTCAGAATTTAACATTTTGATTGGCCGATTATGAAAATTGGCAGAGTTTAGTTCTTTTGATGGATCCATTATGTCAGGTAGAAAAACAGTTGTTCAACAGAAGTGAAACACACAAGCTTGAATATAAGCAACCTGTCGTTTGCAAACTGGGGTACTCAGAGGGTGAATTTGCTGATGCTATCCCATACAGTGGGCCAATTTATCCTCTAGGTACATCTTACTGTTTTGGCTTGAGACCTTGAATCAGACTGAGGTTCACATAGGGTAAATTTTGTGATGCTACCCTGCTGTGCAGGGTAGCATCACCAAATTCACACTCTGGGGGCCTCATTTTGCAGATGACAGTCTGCTTATTTTCAGCCTTGGGAACACGTTTTGTACGAATTTGTAAATATGGAACTGGAGGAAAAGAAATAGGCATGTAATAAATCACCTTTCTTTGCTGTATCTTCCACACCCATTAAATCATCTTTATCAGCACCTTCCTCAAACTACAAAAGGAATTTCAAATTATCGTCAGAAAACTAAAAGAAATGTGAAAGACATGAGAGTGTTAACACAGTGGAAACCTTTTAATGGAATCACCACTTGGATCATAACAATTATTTAGTTAACAGGAGTTTTAAATTAACAGGGTTTAGGTCACTTCGAGCTCTGGCAAACAATATATAATAGATTAAATGCTTGTATTAGATGCAGGGAGGTGAAATAGGTATATAAACAAAGAAAATTCAATGATTATTAGGGTAATATCTGGACATATTGCAAAACTTTTTAGTAAATTAACAGAAGTTTACTCTTTAACCCATATACAACTGGCTGGGAAATTTGTACTGAAGGAATGGTATTTTGTGTTTGGAAGTTATATACAATTAACAGGGTTATTCAATAAAGATATATCCAACAAGGGCAACGCCCCCGGTCCCCCGACCAAGATGGCAAATTCAAGGGAGCTGTTAGGATGCAATTTGTTCGCAGAGCATGGCCATTTTTTAACTTGACCTGTATTTCCAACCAATTAAACCACATACTTAGTTTCATTTCAATCAAATGATCCAAAGTAAAGTTATCATCCGGACAACACAAAAACCGTATTTTCTAAGTCGAAAAAGGGGAATAAATCCAGTAAAAATCAGTGGAGCGTGCCCATTTTCGAACTTGACCTGCATTTCCACCCAAATAAGCGGCATACTAAATTTCGTTTCAATCAAATGATCCTAACTAAAGTTATCATCCGGACAACACAAAAACTGTATTTTTTAAGTCGAAAAAGGGGAATAAATCCAGTAGAAATCAGTGGAGCGTGCCCATTTTCGAACTTGACCTGCATTTCCACCCAAGTAAGACACATACCAAATTTAGTTTCAGTAAAATCATCCAAACTAAAGTTGTCATCCGGACAAGGGTGTGACAGACGTACGGGCGGACGGACGGACGGACGCACGGACGGATGGATGGACGGACGGACGGACGGACACTGCTGATTACAATAGTCCCCCGAAGGGTCGGGGGACAATTAAGTGGCTCCACTGTACTGAAATACTTTTTTGACATCTGGACTTCTTTACATGTGGTTAATCACATTCAAGAACAAACCTCACAACTTTTGTACCAACATTTTTGGTAGAGCAACAAACTAAGAACTAGAATGAAGATGTTGAGGGGACATTAATGCCACCATCAACATGACAAAGTGTAGAAGCAGACGTGTTAACTTCCAGAATAATTTTTCAGGGAACCTGAGGATGATTTTCAGGGAAATGGGATGGATTTCAGGGAAAAGTTCGCACGGGGACATTACGTGTACACTCCATATAAAACCGCACTTCGCGTACCCCACTTTTTGTGTAGAAAAGTGGGGTACCCAAGTGCGGTTAGGAGAGAAGCATTACATAATCAATTAGTGCTCGACGAGAAATTTCTTCCAGAGTCTGAACCTGATTAGCAATATTAGTCTTCAGTCATTGAATTTCTAAAACCTGCATTTCATAAAATAATGACATAAAAATATTATATCTGTTTTTTCCAGATCATTGTACCCCGGAATAATGTCCGCTTTTAAACAATTCGCCCAGTATTTTTCGAGATATTTAATTTGTTTCCGTATTAAAATAAAATGTTTTGCCGATATGTCATTTGGATTCCCCCCTGTATAATTAAAGGTAAGTTTATCGCCATCGAACATGATCTTGTCCACCTTCATTCTCGAAACATTTCATCGAGACATTTTTAAATAAAATTACCGAATAGAGGAAGTATTTTAAAATAAAACAAATTCTGTGCGTTGCTATGTTTTTTTAGAACAATAATGTGACAGTCTCGGCGATACATCCTGTCTTTACGAAGTGCGGCCCCTATTTTTCAGACTCGGAATCATTACGAACTCGGCATATGATTTAATATCATTGCAGATAAGCTGCTTCACGTTTACCTCGGTAATTATTTTTGACGAACTAAATTGAGAATGAAACAGAATTAATAAATAAATCCATCTGCTCCTTCCGGTCATTTTCGTAACAACTCGGGTGGATTTTTTCAAATTACGTTCAGTCTTCGGAATCATGAAATTTTAGAAGAAGAGACATACGAATCATGGCCTACGGTAAACAAATTTATAGTGTAGTTTAGGAAGTGGAAGGCACCCACAATGGGATTTTCTTGTCAACTTCCAATATCTGAAAAAGGCATGAAAAATTGGTGGCGTCACTGGGGGCCGGGGAGGGGTAGGTATTTGCCCCTTAAACACAGATTTTGCCCACATTTGCTTCCCACGTCCATAACACACACACACACAAACTCTCTCTCTCTCTCTCTCTCTGTCTCTATCCCCCCCCACCTCACCCCACCCCACCCCCGTAACCATGGCGTATTCACGCCTCCCGTGAGTCAACGATCGACAGTATAATCTCTCCACTTTTAAATCTGATCTGCCGCGCCTGGAAAAATTCTCCCTTAAAATGTTATATATTTTCCTTTTTTTACAGCTTGTGGCCCTCATTAACGGGGGAGGGGAGCATTCCAATGAGGGGCCATAAACTATGTGACTGAAACAAAATATGGAAATTCACTAAATTCACAACGCCAATGGCCGAATTTGGCCAGAACTCAGGCTATACAAAAATCTGCATTCAAATTTTATTATGTTTAAGTTTTTGTTTCAAAAACATAGCTTATGACCCTTCATTGGAACGAGCTAGTGGATTTTGAGTCCTTCCATTGAGGGGTCCCAAGCTCTGTTTTGAGACAAAAAAATTCAAATTTTTAGTTGTTATTAAAGAATTTATCTTGCAAGTGCCACCTGGTCCTGTAGGCGGGTGGAGACTATTGGATCACCGGATTTATCTTCCTAGCATTTGGTACGTTTTTTCTTGGAAATAGTATGTTTATTTTCGTGGCTGGAAACTGGGTAGACTGATAACATTTTGGCCAGACGCTGTCGTCTGTATGTTGGTGTTTTGGTAATAATAATTCTCCCCAGCTAGCATGGGTTTCTTTTCAATAGATGCTTCAAATGCTTCGGCCCTTTGACAGATTAATAAGTAAATTAGCCTTAGAAAAGGTGTTGAACATATGACATACCAGTATACAATTATGCTCAATTAGTTACTTCTGTTCAGTGGCGTGGTAAATTAAATCCTTTGTTTGTTGTTAATCTCCAAGAAAATGTTAAAAGAAACGAAACACTTGCTATGTTTCATCATATCACATCCCCCAAATATAAAAATATTCACAGGAAACATTTTTAAAATCTCCTGAAAGTTAGTGCTTGCGCGGTCTCGAGTCCAATGATATTAGCTACAAATAAGAGACATCATTAGTTGAAACTTTGGATATTTAGTGCTTAACACGATGTCTTGATCAAGTAGTCCAATAATATTAGCTATGAACACGCGTCTCATCAAGCTTTATTTATTTTTTATTATTTGTTGCTAATATTATTGGTGGACTGTTTCATTATCCACATCATAGTATGATGCCGCAACACTACCACCGAGTTAGGGTGAGAACGGTTTGAGTTTCGCCGAATTGAATAGAGCATGCGTTTTGGCCCTAATCTTTTCAAAATCAGCCCCCCCCCCCCCTCCAAAAAAAAAAGAATGGGAGCCAAAACTCGTTTTATCACCAATATCAGTCACCGCTGATATGACCGATTCCCCGGGTTGAATAAGATGTCACAACGTTGTTCTCATGACCATAAACTCAAGTAATGTATTCCTGGGTGGCGTCATTTCGTTCCCGTGGGGACACACTCCATCGATCGGAATGGTCCCGAGTTGAATTATGATACCGTGTTTTGAAGTAGCTCCAGGAAAAAGATGAGAGAAGCATGGATCGGGTTTACCCAAATTGGATCTGATCCGTGTTTTGAAGATAATCTCCCCCGGGTTTGGGGTTCCATAGCAGCTGTCAGATAGAATAAAAAATGTGTTTTAATTTTTACATTTGGGGGGATTATCATGTTATATCCCGGGCGAAAAGCAGATAAATTGCCAGTATGTTCAAAAAGAAAAATGTGTAGTTATCTGTACCCGTCCATTTCGGTTGAGAATCAGAATGTTTTTTTCAACAATAATGACCTCGATTAAGCGAGTTCAGACTATTTTATATCATGTAAATCCAATAGATGGAAGAGCCACACTGCTTCACGGGATCGTCAAAATTCACATTTTTTTAAAAGATTTATTAGAACACAAAACGTGAATTATTGGACCGATTTTCACATTTAAAGGATTCTTTTGATCCAGAAAATTCTCTCCAAAAATATTTCAGGCACAACTTATTATGTAAATTGCGAGGTGTTTTCCCAATCAACACTGATTAATGAGTAAATAACTGCTGTTATATAATCTTACATAACGCACTCAGTCGACATTGGAATAATTTTTTTATATGGAGTGTACACGTAATGACAAAACAAAAGAAAAAACTTGCAAATGGACCACCATTAACACCAGGTTATATACACATCTAGTTGTCAATTATGCTGATGCATTTATACTATGTTAAAAAATCATAAAATAATTGATGATTTGGTCCCTCCCCATCCTCTTCTTCATGACCCCACCCCACTCCCACTCACCCACCCACAGAGCACCACCACCTGTGGATTGCTTTTATCAAAGTCTACTAAGCTAATAATTTCCCAAGTCTGGAAATGTTAACAGGAAAAGATGTCCGAATGTTCAGTTACTGCAAGAAGATTAATACTTGGAAAGTATCTTTATCAAAATCCTTCTTGCATGTGTGGACGCTTGTGCCCTGCACAACACTTTTCTTTTCATAATTGAAGCATTTTTTTTTTAATTCCATTCGAAAATTTCTGGGTACAGACGGCCAACAGTTAAACAGCACAAAGGAATAAATGTAGGGTTACAAAATAAGGCCATTGTGTATAAATATGCAGTCACAATTTTTCGGCATCCTAAGCCACTTTAACCTATTTTTAAACTGTGTTAAATAGTTGAGGTCAAGGTGTTGTTTACGTTTTGATTTGGAATTTTAAGGGATGAGAATTAAAGCTATTCTATGGATAACTAAATATATATTATTTAATTCCTTTTCCTATATTTTATTTACCAAAAAACTGCATTTAAATGAAGGTGGAGTTTTCAATTTTTTTAAAATAAGTCACCTATTTTCACATCGACACTCACACATTAATCACGAATCTCCGATTATGAAGAAATAAACAGAAATAAACATGAACATAGTTGAAATATATATCATAAAATACCCTTTTCTTAAATAAATTTAACTTAAATCCATATTTTACTGCTTCATGAGTTTTTACCAGAATTTGAAATGCATGTGATTTGACTCCAAACGTTTTACATAAGTTACAATGAGAAAGAAATATTCAACTGTTGTTTTCTGGGATTTTTGGTCCAAAACTGATTCCCGGCCAGGAGGCCGGGAACTACACTGAAATTTCGGGATTTTCCTGGGCATTCTGGGAGAGTTAACATGTCTGTGTAGAAGCCCCAAACTATTTGTATTACAATAATATGCCATTAGTAACGAATTATTCACATAAAAACACTGATAAAAACTGAAAATAAAAACTTAGCATTCCTTCTGAAATGACAAGTAATTTTCATATATTTCAGATCATAATGTAAAAAATACCCCCAAATGTCAAAGATTTGCACAATCAAGGTACATAATTACCAATTTACTGGAAAGAAAAAGCTGAAAATAAAACCTGACTTTCCTTTCGAAATTAAAAAAAAATTGAAAAATACTGTCAAAATCTGAATCATTTGACAGAGGAGAGTAAAATCATTGTGCAGAAATTAATAAAATAACACACTTTTTGCACATCAATGACTTACACTAAAATTGAATTTGCCAGCAGCTTTTATTTTATGGTCATAAGAAAAACTGTCAAATTTTAAATCAATCTGCCAAAGGGTCATAAGGTTATGATGACTAAAAAAAATAAGGGTCATAAGGTTATGATGACTAAAAAAAATTAAGTAAGCTTTTGCCCAATCAAGAGCCATAACTTTTAAATTACATGCCTTAGAAGTCTGAAAATCAGACTTGGCCTTTATTTTATGATCATAAAAAATTATCAAATTTCAAATCAAATCAATCCACCAAAGAAAAATAAAGTTACCCTCTGGAAACCCCAAAATAATAAGGTTTCTGCACAATAAAGGGCCATAAGCAGTCTGTAACCTGCAGAATGAGGTTCCCAGAGGGTGAATTTGGTAATGCTACACTGCACATTTACCCTCTGTGAATCTCAATCTGTATCAAGATCTCGGGCAGGAAGAGGATAAACTGGGGGATTCTGGCCCACTGTATGGGACAGCATTAGCAAATTCACCCTCTGGGATCCTCATTCAGCAAATGATAGATTGCTCATTTCAGGCTGGGCCATAACTATGGAATTAAAGGTGCTAATAGTCTGAAAATTGAACTTAACCTTCATTTTGTAATTATAAGACAAACCTCAAATTTCAAATCATCCTGCCCAATGAAGTCAACAATATCCCACAGAAATAGAAAAATAGGAAAGTTTTGTTCAATCAAGGGCTATAAGTATTTTTGCAAAAATTCTAAAAATTGAACTTGACCTTTTTTGACTAAGATCATATGCTTAGCTGGAATATTTGAAAACATTCATCCAAATGAACTAAAGTTATTGTACAGAATGCACTTGCAAGTACACACATAAAGATGGACAGAGGTACACTATATTCTGCACTATTTGTATAAATTCATGTGAATCCTACTTCAAAACAAGAGGCCAGAAAGGGGCCTTAATCACTCACCTGACAAAGTGGAACAAAGAAGTATTTGGGGTCACATTGAGTTAGACATGGTTCATCAACACTACAAAGGAATGAAGTGATGAAAGGCAAATTTTATGGAAAAACACTAGGGAATGGACTTGGCCAACTTGAATCTAATTTGCTGCCCTCCCCCTGCCCACCCCCCAAAGAGAGCCCAAATATTAAGCCGGGGACTCAGATTGAACAAACTTGAATCTGATCCCCCTTGAGATGTTATATACGAAATATGAAAGAACTCTGACTGGTGGATCTGAAGAAGAAGGTTTTTTAAAGAAATGTCCTCACATTGCTCTAAGTTAAAATTTGGGCTCCCATAGAAACCTAAATGAAAGTGTCAATGACACTGTAGCTTAACTTGACTCTGAATGTAGTGTTTGATGAAAAGGATAATGTTCAATGTTTATGAAATGATTATGGAATAAGACAAGAATTGTGATAATCCAGAATAAGTTAATTTCTGTTCCATGACAGATTCCATGCACATATATGGGACTTGATAATTATCTATAATTAGCTAATCTAACACATGGCTCCTTGATGGTGGGAAGAAATAATCTGTCATCTGACACTTGGCCACTTGATGCAGACCAGATGTGGAATGTAGACTTGAGATTTAATGTTGAGAGTAATATTGGTTCACCTATATTAAATGAATTCAGTGATGTTTATTTTTTCTAGAAATGATAAAAGCAATGCTATCAACATCTACGGAGTAAGAAAATGACAAATTTAAAGTAATTTGTATATTTTTTATACTTACCAATGACCCAGCTGGTGCAAACTCAATATTATCAAGAGCCAAACACAAATTTTGAACTCCCCAATCCCCCAAATTTGCATACAATACCGAAAATTAAAATTCCTATCTGGCCCTCCATACTTTTACAAACCTGCGGTACTCAGGATGAGACCGGAATTGGTGCCAACATCATTCTTTGTAGACGAGCCTACTAAAATAATAACTCAGCGGGGAGGTATGAGTGCCCACTCATGGGATGGCCATCCCCGTCTTGGCCATTGGTAAGTATAAAAAAATATACAAATTATTTTAAATTTATTATATTTTTATACTAGAACCAATGGCCCAGACTTAGCTGAATCATAAAAAGGCAGAGGGCCTAGGACTTAAGAATTAGCAAACCAAATACAGCTCCTAAGCCTGCATGCTAAGGTGAAAAGGAGATTAAATTTTTAAAGGAATTACATGTATGTCTATCTATACAATAATAGAGAAGACATATCATCAATAAGGAGCCATATCCAAGTAATTCCGTATATCTTAGCATGAATGATTATGCTCATTGGGTGTAACGAGCCCCCAATTTTAAGGCTAGTCCGCACTAAGCCACTTAAATTAGGATGGCGTATTCGAGAGTGAGAGACTAACCCCCACAAACACACGCCATATATATATAATAAGCAAGCTGTATCTAAGATCAGTAATAATCTACAGACAAAACAGCTTCACTCTTATCAAGCCAGAAGAGATTAAGAAAAATCACCCCCCCCACCTTTTTTTGAAGGAATATTCTTCAAAACAAAGAGGGAAGCACTCTGGAATCAGTGAAAAGCGGTACCAAATAATCTATATATATTCACCCAACAGGCACCCAGTTATTAATTATTATTAATTATTGGTGCTTAACGCCACTTCAGTAGCTAAGGCTATCAAGGCGATCCCGGTTATTAACAGCGCAAGCTTCTAATGTATGCCAGAGTCAGAATACGTAGATAGCTAAAAAAAACGGTGATATAATGTGTACAACCATACACTTGTCTGATTGAATCCCAATGGAGGGTATCTGTTAGAGCAAACACGCTTCGGAGGCAACCAAAAGACGACCCCGTTCAGGTGTACAATTAATTCCAATAATGAAACTCCAACTGAACCGTGCGAATATACGAGAATGTGAATTCTCCTGTGTACCGACTTTGGTAGAAACCTGGATTTAGAACATAGAACGAGCTATGGTTAACAGACCTGTCATGGACCGTCCCCCAAATAATTCATTGTTCCGTAGGTCCGTAACAACCAATGTATGCATAGACGGCCTAAAGGAAGTTCCATAACTGATCCAAATACCCCCAAAATTCTCAAGAGCTCTATAAATCAGAGCAAGAATTTTATAGAATCTATTCAACAATGCGTCTGCTTAATAAATATACATATTATGCATGCGAGCAACAGAATCCCGCATGTACTCATCTGAATACAGCCTGTATCCACGGTATGACTGAGTGATACAAGTGTAACCAGGAAACTGAATGAATGATATGACGTTAATGCAGTTAACTGAGTTATAAACTCATACGTTGTAAGAAAAGGCCAGACCGCTCTGAGAGAAACTTTTCAGAGTGGACTAATTGCCATATTGGAGAATGTTGCCCAGATAACCGATATGTCAACCACACAGGTACACGAAGGCTAGCATGCATATACTTGAATGTATACGAGGCTTACAGGAAGAAAACTATGTCATGCCTTGTAATCGCCTCTTAACACATTGGCAGGGGGTGGGGTCGACGAATAATTCCTATCAAACCCCCCTCCCCCACATTACTTGAATCGCTAGATAAGTAAGGCCGGCGGAGGAGAATTAAGGCTATACTGCTTCTGCTATTCTCAGTAAGAGTAATACAGCTAAAATCTTAAAGTCAAAGCAATTATAATAACAATAATCTGGCGCGATTCGTAACGATTTTGTGTTAGTTAGCAAATAGTATAGGAACTGCAGGGCTCCCTCACGTCTGACCGACTCCATAATGCCACTAAGGAAGAAGAGGGACGTGATGATCAAATAATACACCATATAGACATAAAATCCAATCCCTAGAGTATAAATATAATCCACAACAATAGATTGGATAGAAATGAAAAGGTCGACGAAAACAATGTTTCGACACCCGATCATAAAAACCTAGATGAACTCTTTACGTTTGATCCTTTTCGAAATATATTCCTGAAAAGGAGTTTAGTATAGGCGTTTGAAGAAATGCTCATTAATCACACTAGGTTAATATAGCGCCACCAACAGGGCTTATCGCCTCAGATAACTAACACCAAACCATACCGGTAGGAAGAGAATAACCTCCTCTAACATAACGGTATCATGTCCGATAGGACAATGAATTCAGCCTAGCTGAAGCAGCTAAAGGTCTTCCTATTCATGAAGACAATAAAAAGGCTGATAACTGCGGCCTTAGAAGCTCACTAAAGAGACTTACAATGGCAGCCATGATTCATAAGTCTTCATCTCCATGAAGACAGATATTTTGGTGTAAGTTGCGACCTTGAAAGCTCACTGAATAGAGACTTACAACTATTGTCGCACAAGGTAGGGAATGAAGAGCCACTATTTTAACAGCCCTAATTCCCAAAGAGACACTAGTCTCAAGAGATAATTATTTCAGTTATGTCATTGCATAATTACTGAAAAACACCGCTCATGATTCTAGCTAGGCTACTATGGTGTAAACAATAAGACTCAAGTCTATGACACAAGTCGAAAGCATTCTTTCCTTTAGCGGTATTATTCCCAAAAGACAGCGGTTAGAGCCTAGCTAACGAAGCTTAGAAGTCTTCATCTCTGTGAAGACAGATATCTCAGTGTAACTTGCAACCTTGAAAGCTCACTAAACGGAGACTTACAACCATCGTCGCACAAGGTAGGGAATGATGAGCCGCTATTCTAACAGCCGTAATTCCCAAAGAGATAGTAGTCTCAAGGTAGCTACGCAATTAGGAGTCTTCGTCTACGTGATTCATATCTGTGTCACTTACGGCCTTTGAAACTCACTAAAAGGAGTCTTACAACACTAGCCACTAATGTATGAGAAAAGACCGCTGTAACAGTACATAAGACTACTACGGCGTCCACAATGGCATTAAATGTCCCGACGCAAAGGTATACAACACCGAGAAGGAAAAGACATACTTATTCCCTCTAACAGCTTTATTCCAAACAAGACAGCTTTCTCAGCCTATCTATGCACTATGGAACCTCTATTCATAAGTCCATCGCCCGGTATGATAAGCTGTTTTTTGCCTAGCAAATGCAGACTTATATTCAGATGGAACAAGATTCTAAGAGCTTATGACTAAAATTTCATAGTCTTAAGGTGCCCTTCTGTGAGGGATGGAGACTCGCACTCCGTAGCCCTCTCACCATCCAAATGTTCCATCTGAAAATATGGTCAACTCCATCCGACTGAACGGATGACTGGACCAACGCAGCACCATCTGACAGCTCACCATCGGAGTCTGTTAATGGTAGTACCAGCGACTACTGGGATGCTGCGATACGCAGAGCAAGCTGTGGCAGCTGGTCCATGAACGAGGCTAGCAGAGCAATGATAATCCACTTGTTACCATAAGATGCTCACAGGACGGAGATCTGGCCCCAGATCCTCGACACATGTCCTGTATTAAAATGCCTCGAACGACTAGCTATCAACCCGAACATGCAAAGTTGGATAGCTAGTATGCGGTCAACGTGCTTCATCAATGAAGCAGGGGAAGATGTCATAGAAGCAACTGGATCCGGCTGCAGTGTGGAAGGAGCGTCCCGAACCGTAAGTGTGAACGGGCGTCCCAACTCACTTAAGTTTCTCGAATCAAAAACAGTCGACCCCGACTGCTGATGGAAAGGAGAGGGTTCTCCAGCTAGCGGTGTGCTCCAGACCTCGACGAGCGTTCCATTAGAAACTTGTAGGCATCTATCCCTAGAGTGCATATCCATGGAAGAAGAGGAAGCCATAACAACAGCCGACCCCGGCTGAAGTGCGGAACAAGCATCCAAACTCGTCACATTCTGGATGGATGCTCCTACTCATTGAAGTTTCTTACAACACAAAACAGTCGTCCCCGACTGTTAACGGGAAGAAAAATGCTCTGCGCTCACGATCTGTCCCCAGATCTCGCCAAGTATCCCGCTTAGAAACTTCTAGGCTAATCCCCTTTCATGCACTTCCACGTAAGCAGAAGAAGCCATAACTGCCGCCGGCCCTGGCTGCAGTGTGGAAGGAACAATCCGATGCGTGTTCCGACTCAATATGATTTCTCGCAACGGACACAGTCCACCCCGACTGTTAACGGGATGGAGAGGGTTCTCCAATCGGTGATCTGACCCCAGATCTAGCCGAGCGTCCCGTAGAGAATCTTCTGGCTTCTTCTACATGCACAAATGACCGGACCGACCCAGCACCGTCCAACAGCTTGCTACCGTAGTCTGCTGACGGGTGCCCCTTGCTGGGTTTTTAAGCTGATTGTGACAGCAAGTCCCGTTATGGAGGCTTGTGAAGCAGCGGCTTATATTCTCCACTGCATGTTGCTCCCGGATGGAGATCTGGCCACCGATCTCGTCGTCGAACATCCCGATGAATCAAGCCTCAAATCACTAGCTACTGGATGGACCGACTTCGAAGGCAAAGACTGGAGCATCTTCACTTGGCTGCATGAACATCTGGAGTCGGGTAGCTAGTGTGCGGTCGCATGTGCTTCACTAAAGTAGAGGAAGAAGCTGCAATTGCAGCCGGCCCCGGCTGCAGTGTAGAAGGAGTGTCCCGAGTGGCTAGGGAGGATGCTAGCTCCGACTCAGTGCAAGGTTCTCACTGCAATAGTCGACCCCGACTATTACTGGGTTAGAGAAGGCTCTCCCGCTCGCAGTTTGATCCAGACCTCGCCAAGCTTCCCGAAGAGAAACTTTCAGACTTCTTCCCCTATTTTGCCGTCGTCGCTGGGTGCGCTGTTGATTAAAAGGTGCTCGCTCTACCCAAATCTACACTCTCCTTGACCGCATCGGACATACCCGGTATTATGGTTCCCACTATTGGGTAACCACCTGACAGGTCGAGCTAGCTGCTGGAATAAGAGGCCTTATTCCTTATATTCAAGAGCACCTTAGCAGTTAGATCTGTTTACTCCTCTGACCACAACAACGGCAGCACATTCTGGGCAGCTGTCACAATACCATCACTATGTTCTTGTTCCTCCAGAAAAGAAACTGAAAATTCAAATTATCTTGCAGTGACTGCCCCGACATCGGAACTTCACCGCGAATACATAGCTTGACACCCGCTTCCAACATTAGTGTCCTAATGAGACAACTCCGACCACACAAGTAGGACCAGAATCAGTAGGAGTGCAGTGACTACAGGCAAGGCAGCAGGCATGTAAATCTGATGGAGACTACTTCGCCCTACACGGAGAGCAGTAATTCATAGATAAGTAATAATCCAACAAGTTCACAGCACTCCTAACATCTAACATATAATCATACAATATAAGGATACATGACGAAGACAATGAAAAATAATTTCGAAATAATTCAAAACAAATTTTTTCCAAATTTTTTTTTTAAAACGCCTAAGTTCCCTAAGGGAACCACACGAGACCAAGGGCATCCTGATAGAGCCTTAGTGTGGACAAACACCAAAATATTAAAGCTACACTACTGGAATATTAATAAATGTATCCTAATATAATTGTGATGAAATAAAACCCTGAATATTACCTGTTAAGGGCATTGTTAAAAGTAAACAACGTCAGGATAGAAAAAACAGAAACTAGACAAAAGGCACACAAAATGCCCAAATCAGTAAATAATTAAGTGATACCTGATGCAAAGCTAGATCTTCATGTGAAGAAAAAACAATGCATCCGGTAGGAGATGCAAGACAATAATGGCCCAACACCCCCAGGGTGACGATGTAACATTGGGGATAAACAAAATAAACATTCTGTACAACACGTTCAACTCCCAAGAAATTTAATAAAAAATTTCTATAAAAAACAGTCAGAAAGCTTAGGAGTTTAATCGGAGGATTCATGGAAGGATAGGGAAGGAACACATAACCAACAGTAAGTAAATCATTAGCAAATCTAATGACGTCAAGACGTATATCCCAAAATTGGGCAACATGAAATAATTTTCATATTATTTAAAAGTTACAGCCCTGAACATCTCAAAGTACCATTACCCTTGTTCACTTCCATCGTTCATTTACTGCCTTGAATCCACCATATACTTCATTGATTTGTGTCTGGCATCCATGAAAAGAGAGATTTAAAGCACAGATGTCAGCTGAGATGTTTACTGACTTAGCGCCAAACAAAGAATAAAGTTGGCGCCAATTCCGGTCTATACCTGAGTACTGCACATGCACAGTTAGTAAAAGTATGGAGGGCCAAATAGGACTTTAAATTTTTGGTACTGTATGCAAATTTTGGAGATTGGGGGGGTTCAAAATTTGTGTTTGGCCTTTCATAATATTGAGTTTGCACCAGCTAAGTCTGGGCCATTGGTTGTAGTATAAAAATATAATTTGTCAGACATTATCTGACTTGGATTACCTCTGCTAGTGATGGCCAGTTGTTTTGATGAGTTTGATGGCATCAGTAGCAACTTGGTCATAGCTGTGACAATGGATTGTTGATGACCTGACATGACAAACCAGAAGGTCTGTAGTCAGTGTTCCTTTACAAGATTCACTTATACCTAAGTGAAGAATGAACAGCTTACATAGAATTTAGATTCTGACTGGTGCATCTGAAGAAGAAGATTTTTGAAGAAATTTTCTCATATTGCACTAAGTCAAAATTCGGGCTCCCATAGGGAGCTCAAATATAGTCCCAGGGATTCGATTTGAACAAACATGTATCTGACACGCCAAGAGATGCCATATACCAAATATGAAAGGATTCTGACTGGTGGAGCCCAAATATAAACCCAGGGACTTGATTTTAACAAACATGAATCTGCCACCCCACTCCCCACCCTCCTAGAGATGTTGTATACCAAATATGAACAGATTCTGACTGGTGGATCGAAAAAAAAAGATTTTTAAAGAAATTTCCTCATATTGCACTAAGTTAAAATTCTAGCTCCCATAGGGAACCCAAATATACAGCCAGGGACTCAATTTGAACGAACACGAATCTGAACATCCCCCCCCCCCCCCCCCCTCCCTAGAGATGTTGTATACCAAATATGAAAGCATTCTAGCTAGTGAATCTGAAGAAGAAGATTTTTAAAGAAATTTCCACATATTGCACTAAGTTAAAATTTGGGCTCCATAGGAAGCTCAAATATTAACCCAGGAACTTACTTTGAACAAACCTGAATCTCACCCACTAGATATTTTGTATACCATATATGAAAGGATTCTGACTGGTGAATCTGAAGAAGATTTTTAAAGAAATTCCCTCATATTGCACTAAGATAAAATTTGGGCTCCCTAAATATTAACCCAGGAACTCGATTTGAACAAATTTGAATCTTATCCCCCTAAAGATAACGTATACCAAATATGAAAGGATTCTGACTGGTGGATCTGAAGATGATTTTTGATGATTTTTAAAGAATTTCATTCATATTGCATTAAGTGAAACTTTGCTTCCACAGAAATCCCAAATATTAACCCAGGAACCCAATTTGAACAAACTTGAATCTGACACGCCTTGAGATGTTGTATTCCAAATATGAAAGTATTCTGACTGGTGGATCTGAAGAAGAAGATTTTTAAAGATTATCCCCCATACTGCACTAAGTTATAATTCAGGCTTCCATAGGAAGCCCAAATATTAACCCAGTGACTGGGCTTTAACAAATTTCAATCTCACCTCCCCAACAATACAGTATACCAAATATCAAAAGATTCTTACTGGTGGATGTGAAGAAGAAGATTTTTAAAGAATGTTCCTCATATTGAACTAAGTTACAATTCCGTCTCCCACACGGAGCCCAAATATGAACCCAGAGACTTGAATTTGACCCATCTAGAGATGTTATATGCCAAATGTGAAACGATCTGACTGGTGGTTTTGAAAAAGATTTTTAAACATAATTCCCCACATTGCCCTAAGTTAAAAATTCGGGCTCCTGTATTCAGCCCAGATATGAACCAATGAGCTTCATCTTAAGAAACTTGAAAAATTTTTTAAAAATTTTTTGCAAATATGAAGACAAAAAATCTTGCCCCTCCCATTATAAAGGCAAATATTGCTCCACAAACTTTGTTTGAACAAGCTTGATTCTACACCTCAAAAGGAAGCTACTTACCAAATATCAAGTCATTGTACCCACTGGTTTATAAGAAGATTTTTTTTTAAAATTGGAGGATTTTCTCCACCCCCTCCCTCCCTATGGGGCTAGGCAAGTTGATTTGAAAAAAAAAATGTGATGTCAGAACAAGCAATCACCTCAAATTTAACTAAAATTGGTTCAGCAGTTTAGGAGGGCAGGTGCAAACATCATGTTCGCGAACGACAGACAATGGATGACAGATGGCGGATGGTGAGTGATTACTATAGCTCATCTTGACTTTCAATCAGGTGAGCTAATAATTTGAGGGGCACCTGCAGAAAGGGGCTACCTCTATTCTTTATCAGTGTAGAGATAGCCCTTTCAGCATCAGCATGGGATCTTCGAGGTAGCCCCTTTCTGCATGGAACCCGCGAAGTAGCTCAACTATTCAACTAATAAGGATACATTTGGAGCTGGGAGGTTTTGATTTTCTGATTCGGTTTCGGTTTGGTTTCAGGAAAAAACCTTGGTTTAAGTTCAGTTTGTCTATGTGTTAAGAACTTATAGTATATAATTCTTCAGGCCCCTCAACTTGAATGGGTTCAGCCTAACTTCCCTTTGGTCATCCTCATGGGCTCTAGGGGATCAGTTTCTAAGCCAACTGAGTCAGAAAAAAACATTACCTGGGGTAACAAATGCATAAAGTTCATCTGAACTAAGTTGTGTGCTCATGTCACATTTTCTCACATCTTGACCCATCAGGTGGATGAATCAATAAGGGAGAAAATATATCAATGAGAACAGAATGTATTTGCCCCTTTGCTGGATAAATGTCAATGGCATTTTTGTTTGGAGTAATGCTGTTCAGTTTGGGTCATACATTAGGTAAAGGGTTAACTGAAATATATTTAAATGGTACTCTCTTAACTCTAGCTGATACACACCTGTAATTTCATAACTCTACTTGTGTAGGCCTTGAAATAGGAGTAATACAGTTTACTCATTGTATCTACATACTCATCTCGAACTTCTTTGGCAATGTGTCTCTCATTGGACATCAAAAATTCATTGAAAAACCTGCAGATATATACAATAATTGTCGACAATAACAAAGCAGCAATTTGTGGTGCAATACTTAAATTACCACAATGATATGGGAATAAGCCAGGGGGTGTGTAAAGTAAACGAGGGCAAAAGTGTCTGCATAGGCTTATTTTCGAGAAGTCAAGCATGTAGGGGAATTTGGATGCAAAGTTGGCACAAAGGTGACTCGGTCAGGCTTGGCATTCTAGAAAATTATAAATTCATAGTAATCTGTATATTTTTTATACTTACCAATGGCCAAGACTAGCTGGTGCTTAACTCAAAGTTATCAAGAGCCAAACACAAATTTTGAACCCCCCAATCCCAAAATTTGCTTGCAAAACCGAAAATTAAAAGTCCTATCTGGCCCTCCATACATTTACTCTCCGCGCATGCGTAGACGTCAGGAAGTTACCGGAATTGGTGCCAACATCATTCTTTGTAGAAGAGAGTACTACATAATAATTCAGCGGGGAGGTATGAGTGCCCACTCATGGGATGGCCATCTCCGCCTCGGCCATTGGTAAGTATAAAAAATATACAAATTACTATGAATTTATAATACTTTTACACTGTAAACCAATGGCCCAGACTAGCTGAATCATAAAAAAGGTGGAGGGCCTAGGACTTCAGAATTAGTAGTCAACATAGTTCCAATCCTATAATCCAAGGTGAAAGGAAATTAAAACTAGAGGTACTGTGAGCAAGCTCACAAAGTGATACCCCCGCACCTCAGTTGTAGCCTTTTTGGTGTAAAGTTTCACAAAGACACAACCATATGATGTTGCAATTGAAATGTATAAATTAGATTATCTCCACTTGGAAATGTCAGAACGGAATTATATTGCTTCATGCACATCTTCATATGGAGTTCTTTGTTTGCGGGGGGTATAATTATTAGGAATTACATGTATTTCTTCCCCTCCCCCCCCACCTTTCTTTTGAAGGAATCTTTAAAAAGAAAGAGGGGAGCGCTCTTGAATCAGTAAAAGCAGTACCAAAAAACAATATAAATATTCGTCGAACAGGCACTCAGGTATTAATTTATTAGTAATAAATGGTGCTTAATGCCATTTCAGAAGTTAAGGCTATAGTGACGATCCCGGTAATTAATATTACCCACTATATAACATACATTTGAGATGGAATATGTAGATAGGTAAAAAACCGGTGATATAATATATAACATACACATGTCCAATCGAACCACAATGAATTTTCTCTGGAGAGTAAACACACTTCCGATATACAATAAATTCCAGTAACAACAATCCACGACGTGTACTATCGATATCTATGACCGTATACACGTGTGAATATACGATCTGAGTACCGACATTAATAGAAACCTGGATCTAGAAATGGAAGTAGGTATGATTAACAGACTCCGACACGGACCACCCCCGAAATAATTCATAATTTCTAAGGTCCATAACATACAATAAGCGTAAGCCTAATAAATATTATGTGCGTGAGCATTAAAATCCTGCATGTAATCAACTGATTACCAGTTAACTGGTTATGCAGCTTCCGAAGTACCCAAAGACTAGCAAATTATTTATGATGAAATATGCACTTGTACATGACATATAGACGAATAATCACAAGAAACCAACCAACTAAAAAGTGGATGTGCCCATGAGGTCGCCTTAGAACACAAGCCAGCTGCCAATCGAAAAGTGAAGAAATGCATGTATGTATTTAAACTCATACAAGGCTTGCGGGAAGAAAACTACGTCTTGCCCGGTAATCGCCTCTAAACACATTGGCGGTGTGTGTGTGTGTGTGGTGGGGGTCTGGGGGGATTCGAAGTCATATCGAACCCTCCTTACCCAATCGTTCTTGTGTTAGACATAACATAATACAGGAACCAAAATGGTTCCCTCACGTTTAACCGACTCCATTATGCCACTATGGGAGGAGAAGGTCGTGAAGAACAAAAACTCCCCTGATAAAGAAGGTCCTCTCATGGAGGAATTGATTAACTCCAGATTAGCCACTGTTAGGGTGGAGTTTTACGTGGTATACATAATTTCCCTGGAAAGAACTCTAAGAGAAGTACGAACGTCCTCAAATTCCTTTCCCTTGAGACGTTGCATCATAGCTCTTGTAAGGTGATCTGCATAAGACATAACGTCCAAATTCGCTCTAATTGAAGAAATTGCCATCTCAATAGTGTGTGTCTGAGCAAATAGTGAATGATACAGGTAAGGATTCCTCTAGATCCCCGGCCTGCTCATCCAAATGCAGAAGAACTCTCTGAACATCTTCCATGAATACGGAAGATGAAGATAAGAAACCGCCTTCTTCCTCGCACTCAAGAGGATAAATATTAAAATTTTTGAGTAAATTTTGTTTCTTAACATACCTACCACAATTGTTTACAATTGGCTGTAACGTAAGTGCAAGCCCTACTTCGGAACTAACTCAAGCTTTTAAGAAACTTTTCCAAACAAGATGGAAAAGTAATAGAGTGCAAAAGCACGAGAAAGATCGAAAAAGGGTCGAGCGAGACCGGCGCTCGAAATTACAGGTACTCTCTCTGCTCACCTCTTGCGTTTACCGAGCGCATGCGCAACAACCATGACGTCAATTCCGTATTTCCGCCAACGAGAAGTTTGTGATTTAGCGGGGAGGCATCGATATCAAAGATATCCCCAAGGAGGGTGGGCCTCTGGTAAACAATTGTGGTAGGTATGTTAAGAAACAAAATTTACTAAAAACTTTTAATTTCTTTTCAACCTACTCACAATTGTTTACAATTGGCTGAATAAACAATAGGAGGAGGTGAATCACATAACCAATACCAACAAGAGCAGCAGAAAGAAAAGCAAGAAGGGCAGAGAACAATAGCGAAACCTGTAATGAAGATAGAGAGAAGGCATCTGAAAAGAACAAGGCTGAGCGAAAGCACAAACCCGATAAAAACAAACTTAACGAGGGTGCACAACAGCCTGAGCAGCAATGAGAGGGCCTAAAGAATAAAGATCCTCAGATTGCTGCTGTAGGTGGCGGAGATAAAAGGAGGAGAAGGTAGAAGCATTCCTCCAGTAAGCCGCATTCATAACATCCCGGAGTGAAACAGAATTGGCGAACGTCCAGGATGTAGAAATGGCACGAATCTCATGAGCATTAAACCGGTTCGAAACAAGATCCGAAGCAGACAAGCGGGAATATGCCAGCTTGATTGCAAGACAGATCCACCTGGAAATAGATTGGGAAGAGATAGACTGCCTCTTAGGAATGAGAGACAGAAAGAATCTCTTCCGACCCCTCCTAATGAACTGAGTGCGAGTAATGTAAGTCTTGATCGCATGAACAGGACAAAGAAGAGGTCTCCGGCCATCAACAGCAGGGAGAGCCCGAATGCAGATGGAAGGAGGTACCGAATCAGGAAGTTGATTCTTAGCCAGAAAAAGAGCAATCAGTAGTGAAGGTGACACTGTTAACCTCATTTCTGAAGAAAGCAGAATCAACGGATAGCGCATGAAGCTCACTGACTCGTCGAGCAGAAGCAAATGCTAGAAGGAAAGCCATCTTATAGGTGAGAAAATGCATATCGGTCTCAGATAAAGGCTCGAATGGCACCCCCTCCAAATAGTGCAACACCCATGCCAAGTTCCACTTGGGTGTAAGACGCAAAACTCGAGACCTCTTCAAAGAAAAGTGCCAAATGAGTTTGGAGAGAAAAAGATTATGACTGATGCACCGCTTTCCCAGAGAAAGAGTCAGACAGCATAGACCGATAGTCCTTAATCGTAATAGGCTGGAGGCCCTTAGAGTCAAAAAGGTATACCAGAAAATCTGCAATTTGAGCGATTGACGGATCACGGTAATCCACATTGTGATCTGCACACCAGAAAACCTTCCACTTCGCAGCATAAGTCATGCCAGTGGAATGTCGCCGTGATGCAGAAATGCAATCCACTGTTCGTCTCGAAAAACCTCTATGTCGGAGACAGGACCTGATAAAACACAGGCATGAAGGGACAGGCTCGCCAGGTTGATGTGATACTTCCTGGGATGACCCTGGGAAAGAAGATCGCAACGTAGACGTAGACAAATCTGCCGATCTGCTAACAGAGGCCGCAGCAGATTGATCCACACCCTCTGTGGAGACAGAGGCGCGATCAGAATGATCCTGCAACTGCAAGCATGAATCTTCGCTAATACTTGAGGAAGAATCGGTGCAGGAGGGAAGGCATAGCCGATCCAACCTGTCCAGTCCAGAGACAGAGCGTCTACCGCAAATGCCAGAGGATCTGGACAAGGAGAGACAAAGGTCTCTACCTGATGATACCAGCGAGTGGTGAAAAGGTCGATCAGAGGAAGTCCCCACTGCTCGCAAATCACCTGAAACACCGACCGATGTAGCATCCATTCGGTTGGAAGGACACTGTTGCGTCGGGACAGGGAGTCTGCTAGGACGCTGAGATGCCCGGGAATGTGTCGAATGGACACCTGAGCATTTACATCCCATGCCAACAGAAGAAGATCCCGAGAGAGTCGATACATGGGAATCGAATGTGTGCCTCCTTGATTCCATATGTAGGCCACTACTGTCAAATTGTCCGAAAGAAGTTGGACAATATGGTCCGACAGGTGAGGGATCCAAAGCTGAAAACTCAACAGAAGAGCAAGGAGCTCCTTCTGGTTGATGTGAAGCCCCACCTGCTTGCTGTCCCACTTGCCGTGAGTGGACAGACCGAGAGGATCCAATGTTGCACCCCAGCCCCGATAGGTGGCATCTGCAGTAAGGATGCGATTGGCCAAAGGAAGATCCAACGGAACACCCTGTGTCAGCCAGGGAACATCGGCCCAAGGGTGGAGGTGACAAAGAAGGGAACGAGAAATAGGAAGTTCCAGGTCCAGCGGATCTACATTCGGACGCCAATGTTCCAACAGGATGTGTTGGAGAGGTAGGACAAATAAGCGACCAAGCGGAATGAGATCTGTCACCGAACTGCAAAGGCCGAGCATCCGAAGGAAAGTCCTGGCCGAGACTGAGGAAGATTGAAGCAGGTTCCGAGTCAAGGCAGAAAGAATCGTCGCCCGGCATTGGGGACCGACACCACATTGTGAAGAGTGTCGAAAAACCATCCCCAAATGACGAAAATGCTGAGAAGGAAGAAGATCTGACTTCTCGCGATTGACTCTGAAACCCAGCGACGCTAGTTGGCAAAGAAACTGCCGGACACCTGACTCCAGAGCAGCAGCATCGTGGTGCCGTTGGAGGATGTCGTCCAGGTAGGCTGACAAAGTCACAGCCGACTGAGTACGGTGAAAAGCAAGCACATGTGACATCAGTCGGGTGAAGGCCCAATGAGCCAGGTTCAAACCGAACAGGAGAGCTTGAATTGATAGACTCGATCTCGAAACGAGAACCGAAGGTATTTCCGTGACACCAGATGAATGGCTACATGGAAGTAGGCATCCTTCAGGTCGATGCTGGCAGCAAAGTCGCTCTGATGAACTGAATGTCGAACCGACTGGAAAGTCTCCATACTGAAACAAGGTGCTAAAATGTACTCATTCAGGATACTCAGGTTGATGACAGGACGAAATTGGCCGTTTTTCTTCGGCTCGAGTAAAACCCCTTGATCGCCCCTTTGGAGAGGAGATTGTCGATCTCCTGCACCAGAAGGTCCCGACGTAGAGAATCGGAAGGGACCCGAGTCGGGAGGGGCACCCGAGATAAACTGGGGTGCCAATGGAAGGACACTGTTGCAGACCGGATTGTATGACGTCGAGGACCCAAGTGTCCGACGTTATCTCTGTCCAATGGTCATAAAACAGCGACAGCCTTCCCCCGATTGGAGGCGAAATGAGGTGAGGACCTTCACTTGCGGCCTCGACGAGACCCCGAGAGGAGAAACCACCACCTTGGGAAGCGACAGAGTCCTGAGACTTTCCTGTCTGACGCTGTCAGCGAGCCTGGTCGCGTCGGCGCTTCTTCTGAGCAGAAGGAGCAGATGGAGCCGAAAGTGTAGCCGACGTCGCCGACGAGGCAGACGCAGCAGGATGCTTGGCGGGCCTGGAATGACCACCACCTGCAGCAGCAGGTTGGTCCAGCTGTCGTAGCAAAAGCTGGTCCTTCGAATGACGAAGAACCTCGCCTCAGACAGCTTCCACAGAACCATGGAACAACTGAGGTCCAACCAAAGAGGCAGACCTCAGAAGAGCACGCTGCTCAGAAGGAAGGGACAGGGAGTCTGCTAATGCCGCATCCCGGCGTGCCAGCTCCAAATTAGCCATGTTACAGGCATGAGCGTGTGTCAAGTTCATAAGAGCCTGTGACAAAACGCGAAAAGGCGCCTGAGCATTATCAAACTCCCCTGGTGGAAAATATTCAGCCAGGGCAGCGACGACATGGTCCGCGAGAAATAACATACCCAGCATCTCTCGGGACAGGCCCACTATAGACTCAACTACCGACATCGGGAGAACTGCCGACTTAGGCTTAGTTAACCCGAGGGAAGAAGAATCCATCCACAGTAGTCATCCCTTGGAAGACTGGTGGACAGACGGAATCGTAAACACGAAACCGCGATGGAGGCAGAAAGGCATCAGCTCGAGAAAAGAAAGAACCCTTGAGGGCCTTAGGACGCATTTTGGCGTCCAAGCCCTGGAAGGACTCAACAACCTGAGCCGATTGCAGAGGACACAAAGCCCCAGAGTTAGAAGGCTCAACAGGGTTACGGCACACCACAGAGGACTGCGGCCGGATGGTCACAGATGGCTGGTCTGAAGGTTGAATGTCCGGCAATAAGCCAAAGACAAAATCCAAAGCCTGCCCCAAGACTGACGAGGGGGCCCATCACCTTCAAGAAAATCGTCATCCTCTGTTTCAGAAGAGATGTAGCCCAACTCAGGATGACCAGCAGAAACCTCCTGTGAATACTGTGCAGTATCCAAAGGGCCAGGCGAGACATCTCGGCGACCGACCAAAGGAGGTTGTGCCTCAGGAGGCACAGGGAGGCCAACTTGAGGGTTGCTAGAAAGCAACCGGGTGAGCGCCAAAACGGCCTGACGCAGGTCACTCTGAGAATCCGTCACAGCAGCATCGCCCGACGGAGTATCCTCCCAATGGACCCTTCTGGTAGAAGAACCCAAATCCTCAGAAGGGGCCGACGACGAACGTCGATCGGCAGACAGAATAGGGAGACAGTGAGAAGACACCAGAGGATAGTCCTGATTGTTACGCCCAGGGGCAATCCCTGTCCTCTGCAGAACAGAAGGCCCTGCCTGCAAATCCTCTAAAGAGACCAACAGCGTACGTCGATCAGTAGCTAGACCTGGGACACGGTGAGAAGACAAAGGAGGATTGTCCCAAGAATGACAGGAACCTGCCATTGGCCTCTGCGTGGCAGAAGGTCCCAACTGGCCATCCTCTGAGACCGACAGCAAGCATCGATCGACATCCAGACTCGGAACACAGTGAGGAATCACCGGAGGAAGGTTCCGAGAGTGACAGCTAACTGGGGCTGTCACTGACCTCTGCCGAACAGCAGGCCCTGGATGCCAATGTCCCAACCCCATCCTGCTAGTCGGCACACTAGCAGGGGAAGGAGGAACAATAAGCGATTTGCTCGAGGGGCGAGGAATCACTGCCGAAGTGACCGAACGGCTCAACCGACTAGGAGCAAACCTAGCCAGATGAGACAGAGCTGACAGCAAACCCACACAGCTTCGCTGCGAAGCCAGGGGAGGCTGAGACCTCATAAACACACCAGCAGATACAATCTCGGATCCCCGAGACTGTATACCATCCCCAGAGGAGATGGAAGAGCCACCATCATACAGAATAGGATCTATAGTAACAACTTCCTCAGCAACTGTCGACGGCATAGGAGGCAAATCGGAGAGTGTCACCGAGCTGACCTCGGAGAAGCTCTCTAGGAAAACAGATGCCTCAAGAGTCACATCAGAATACAACGAGACCACGATCTCCACATCAGGTATCACAGCACTAGCACCGTCAACAGTTGCAGAGGAACTTGCCACAGAAAAAGACAGATCAACATCCTGTGTGACAGAGTCACTATGTGCACTCACAGAAATATCTGATAAGGCACGGCTACCCTTACCCCGAGAACGAGGGGTTCTAGCTCTAGACAGAACCACCTTGTTAACAGAAGCCCAGAATTTTGAGGACAAAACCCCACAAATACCACATGATTGGGCCTGAGTACAAATGTTGCAAGTGACATATGTGGAATGAGAGTCGTCCACATGTTTCACCTGCAAGCATGAGGTACAAGGAATAGTCTTAGGCATAATATGAATATGATATATGAAATTAAGCTTCCAGCCGATGGAAAACAGAACAATGGTTGTGTTCACAAGTGGGAGAAAAACAAGACTATGTGTGAAAAAGCAAGCAAAAATTATCAAAAATATCATCAATTAGTAAATAATTTAAAAGCTTGAAAAGGATACAATCCACTTGCACATAATCAGATTAAAAAAGCACATACAAATAAGTTGTTCATGAAGATAACAGCTAAAAAGTTAAAAAATTTATAGTAATTTATATATTTTTTATACTTACCAATGACCCAGACTTAGCTGGTGCTAACTCCACAAAAACCAGGGCCAAACACAAATTTTGCCCCCCAATCCCCAAAATTTGCATCCAAAACAAAAAGAAATCATGTCCTAAAGGACCTCCATAGTACGACTCTACTGCGCATGCGCAGTGACGCAGTCGTCCCGAAATTGGCGCCAAATATCATTCTTACTGGCAGTGCCTGGTCAGCGCTATGTACTCAGCGGGGAGGCAAGAGTTCCCAACTCAGGGAGGGCCATCCCCGTCTGGGTCATTGGTAAGTATAAAAAATATATAAATTACTATAAATTTTTTAACATTTTTATACTGTACCAATGACCCAGACTTAGCTGAATAGTAAACAGGCTGGAGGGCCTAGGACATAGAGGAAAATCCAATAAGCTCAATTATAAAATAAAGAGATAACCCCTTAAGGAGAAAAGGAGTATTAGGCTTTACATGTATCTTTCTTATTTAATATTTAAATTAGAAAGATACACTACCCTTAATAATTGAGCACAATAACATTCATGTTCTCTATTAATATCCAGTATAACCTTTATACTAATTATTATTAAAACAAGCCAATAAATAAAGTAGTCCAGAGAATTGAGACTCTTTATAATCATTTAAAAGTGTCCGAGTATTGTATATTAAAGCCCGTTTGACACTTGACATATACAAATGCTTCACACCGAGCTACACTTTAAAAATAAGACATGAATGAAATTAAACATTAATATTACACTTTAAAACCATCCCGGAAGCGACTCAGAAATACTGTCTTGGAGGAGGCATTCCCTTGCTTTTCACTATAAAGCAGGTGACCTAAGGGAACACCCGCCCCCCCCCCCCCCTTCCCCTTGCCCTGGGTCAAATAGCCCAGAGCGAAGAGGGCAGCCGGACGGAGTCACTGCCGGAACAGAAAGCCTGCATAACTATAGTTGCAACTGTTTAGTGGACGACATTCTGAGCAACAGATAACGGACCTAAACAATGCAGGTCTCCAGAAATGGACTCAATATTTCTGAGATAAAAATTAGTAAATGTGGATGGCTGAGACCAATAAGCAGCCTTCATTAAATCTGTAATAGCAACACTATTAGCATAAGCCCAGGAAGTAGAAAGAGCTCTTACTTCATGAGCAGAAATCTTAAGCACAGACTGCTGAGAAGAAGATAAATCTTCATACGCAGTACGGATAGTTAACTGAATCCATCTAGCAATAGAATGGACTGAAATGTCCTTTCTATTAGGCATCAAAGACAGAAAGAAACGTTTCCGTCCCTTTCTGATGAACTGAGATCTCTGTTTATAGATACGTAGTGCTCTAACAGGACAGAGTAAAGGCCTACGCCCGTCTGAAGACGGAAGAGCCTTAATAACAATAGGTTCCGGATATTTATTAGGAGCCTGATTCTTAGCTAAAAAACCGACGTTAGTAGTGAAGGTGATAGTGTTCCCAACACTACGATAATGAGAATCATCCACCGATAGTGCATGAAGCTCACTGACTCTTCTGGCAGAAGAGAAAGCTAAGAGAAAAGCTGTCTTATAAGATAAGAATTTGAAATCTACTGTCCCAAGAGGTTCAAATGGCTTTTCCTTCAATTTAAGGAGAACCCAAGCTAAATTCCACTTAGGAATTAATCTAAGAGTTCTGGGTCTATTTATCGAAAAGTTTCTAACCAATTTCGATAAAGAGACATTAGATCCAATTTGTAAACTATCATGATGTGCATAGGTATCAGATAACATAGATCTATAACCCTTTATAGTAACCGGTTGCAGTTTGATTTCGTCAAACAAGTATACTAGAAAGTTAGCAATGTCTGGTATAGAGGGATCAAATATATCAACAGAATGATCCCTACACCAACGACGGAAAACCTTCCACTTAGCCGCATAGTTTAGCGAAGAGGAGGTCCTCCTACAGTTAGAAATCGCGTCCACTGCTCGTCCTGTAAAGTGCTTGCCATGCAAGAAGGACCGCACAACGGAAAAACGTGAAGGTTGAGACCTTGCGGGTTGTGATGCAGTTGGCGCGATTTCCCCTGCCAAAGAAGATCCTCTCGTGGAGGGAGCTTCCGCGGTAGGTCCCACAACAGACACCTGAGTAGATTTATCCACGGTCTCTGTGGCGACAGAGATGCTACCAACAGAATCTTGCATTGAGATTGTTTTATCTTTAGCAATACTTGTTGAATTAACGGCGCTGGAGGATACGCATATCCTATCATTCCGTCCCAAGGGATCGATAGAGCGTCTACAGCAAATGCTCTTGGATCCGGACACGGGGACACATACGTCTGCAACTGATTGTTGAGATGTGTCGCAAATAAGTCTATCATTGGCCGTTCCCATTGGTAGCAAATCTGATTGAATACTTGTTTGTTGAGAGTCCACTCCGACGGCAACAAGCGACCCTTTCGAGAAAGGGAGTCTGCTAGCACATTCAGACGACCCGGTATGTGACGGACCGAAAGAAGAACGTGATGTTCCAACGCAAACAGAAGGATTCTTTCCGTTAGATTGAACAACGGAACTGAATGAGTGCCTCCCTGATTCCGTATATACGCCACTACTGTCGTATTGTCGGATAGGATTTGGACATGAGCATCGTGAATAATGTCCATCCAGTGACGTAACGCAAGCCAAATTGACATCATTTCCTTGATGTTTATGTGCTTGCACAGGAATTGCGGATCCCAAAGACCCTGGCATCTCGAATCCGTTGGGATTAATGATGCACCCCAACCTGTTTGACTGGCATCCGTCATAATGGTAAAACTCGGATCCGGCAACTGCAGCGGAACTCCTTGAGTTAACCACTGAATGTTTGCCCAAGTCTGAATCTCTTGTTTCACTTGATCTGACAAGAGAACGTCTACATCGAGCGAATGAATTTTCACACTCCAATTCTGAGTCAAGAAAATTTGAAGAGGCCGTGTGCGTAGCCGTCCCATCGGAATGAGATCCGCAGCGGCTCCGCACAGACCTATCAGTCTCATAAATTCTCTCGCTGTGACTTTGTCTGTATTTAGACAATAGCGAGCGTAACAACTGACTAATTTCGCTCTGGTTAACGGCAGACGAACGAGATTGTTGTGCGTCTCGAAGCTCATTCCCAGATGAGTGAATGACTTGGACGGCACCAGATCCGACTTCTCCTCGTTTACTATGAAACCGAGACGTCGGAGCAATAGAAGAAGATTCTGAACATCGTTCTGAAGCGTTAACTCGTTGCCGTACCTCTGAAGAATGTCGTCCAGGTAGGCCGACGTTACCGCAGACGAATGAGCTCGGAAGTAAATCATTACCGAGTTCATTACTCGAGTGAAAGCCCAGGGTGCTAGATTCAATCCGAAGCACATGGCCCGGAACTGATACACCACTCCTAGGACTGCGAAGCGTAGATACTTTCGGAATGTCGGATGTACCATGACGTGAAAGTACGCATCTTTGAGATCTATGCTCGTTGCATAATCGTTCACCCGAATACTCGCTCTGACCGATCGAATCGTCTCCATATAAAACTTCGGAGCGATGATCAGCTTGTTTATCCAGCTCAAATCTATGACTGGACGGAACGAGCCGTCTGGTTTCGGAACCAGAAACAGATGGCTGTAGAATCCCAGCGATTCCTGGTTTTCTACGACCTCTACCGCGTTCTTCATTAAAAGAGACTGCACCTCTGATAGCAGAGCGTCTCTTTTCTGAGGGTTTGACGGAAGATGAGTCCACTTTGGACTTCGAGTTAATGGAGGCTTTCGTTTGAAGGATATCTTTAGACCTTCCGAAGTCACTCCTCTCACCCAAGGGTCGTCCGTAATCGACGCCCACTCTTGAGAAAAACTCGACAACCTTCCGCCAACCGGAACGCGATAGAGGTTTGAGCCATCACCTCCTGGATCTGCGAGGCCTGCGGTAGGAGAAACCACGTCTTCCACGACCCGCACCTCGCCTCGTCGACCTCGGGGCGTCCGACCGATTGTCCCGGCCTGAAGGACGTCCCGAACGAGAGTCGCTATCCTGACGGTCTCTCGAATAAGAGCTAGAGGACGCACCGGAACCTCTATAGGAACCTCTCTTGGGCGGATAAGACCCAGAAGTGCCCGCCTTATTCGTGTCTGCTGAATCCGACCTTTTAGGAGCGGATCTAAACAACAGAGAATCACTAGCTTTCTTTTTAATATTATCATAAATAGCGGAAAGCTTGCCGTCAAAGAGAAGATCTCCTGAGACCGAAGCGACTCTAAGAGAGTTCTTCACCTTAGAATCCACTAGTGTGGATGTAGACAGGGCTGCGTCACGTCTAACCAACTCCAGATTAGCCACTGAAAGGGCGGAGTTACACGTGGAATAAGCTACTGCCCTTGAAAGAAGTCTTAAGGAGGATTGTATATCCTGAAACTCTTCCCCTTGAAGACGCAGTGATAACGCCTTCGTAAGGTGATCTGCGTAAGATAAGGCATCTAAATTGGCTCTGTTAGACGCAATAGCTGTTTCCAACACTGCGGTTGGAATAGAAGCTGATGACGGTAATGATAGCTCTAAGTCTTCCGCCTCGTCGTCCATACGCAGAGGAACTCTCGGTATACCCTGACCTGCCGTGTCGAATTTATTCCTTGCATTAATGAAAGGCAGGTTGAGAGTATTTGCGGACAAGAAGCCTGCTTTCCCTGTCCTGGAAGCAAGTTTAAAAATAGCGTCGTTCAATAATTCAAATGTTCTTGCAACATTATTGGACTGCGACGGAAACTCGGGAGCGATGTCCCTGAACCGCTCGAAAAAATCAGAGTCCAATGACGCTATAATTCTCCTGTCCGGAAGCGCAGCAGTCTGGCCCGACGGAACAACTTGAGGAAGAAAGTGCCGGATGAAGTCTACGGCAGCTTTGTGTTGTTCCGAAAGGGATAGCTCCAATTCATCCGTATCCCTTTCACCATCCGGTCGGACCTCCCGATGTTCCCGGTCGTCCGCCCCCGATGCTTCGGCGGAGCGTACCGACCCAGCGCCGTCGGATAATTCTCGATCCGACACCGTCTCTGTCGGCTGCTGGGATGCTGCGATAAGCTGTGCTATCTGCACTAGAATGTCCGACGTCGAGACCTGCGGAGGAGCGGTCTTTCGCTGCTTTGCCGAGGGCAGCTCCGCATCGGATGGCTCCCGCATACTTTTCCTATGCGAACGTCCGGAGTCCATCGGTCTCGAGTCCCTGGCTGCCGGATGGTGTGACCTGGTCGCCGAATAATCCTTCCTCGGCGAAGCTGGCAAGATATCGGAGGTCACGCAGCCAAGGTGCGGTCGTGTGCGCCGGCGAGAAGAGGAAGCCTTAACAGTCTCTGCGGACTGCTTATACAACGGAGCGTCCCGAGCGACGGACGTATGCTCCGCTAAAGACACATTTTGTACCACAACATCTGGTCCCAGATGTTGTTGTACGAGAGAGGGGCCTCTCTCGCTCGCGGCCCGGCTGGACCTGGACGAGCTAGGAACCGGACTAAAAGGCTTCCTCCGTTCTCGTTCACTATCCGCCGTCACTGGGTGTGCATCTATTATTTTTATAGTGCTCGCATCACCCAAAATTTCCTCTTGGACCGCATCGGACAAACCCGGCTGCCGAACCATTCGGTGAATGGACGCTACACCGGGCGAGCTAGCGGACGACATTTGTCTAATCTCCATGAGCACTTTTGCCGCTAGCTCTGTATTTAATTGTGACGACGGACGCACACTTGAAGAAGATAACATGGAAACATCACCCTGTTCTGGTTCCTCTGAAATAGAAACTGAGAGAGTAGAGTGACCTTGTGGAGAAAGAGCCGGCATCGCTCTTTCTCCAGAAACAACATATCGTGACACACGTTTCCAATGTTTCTCATCCCAATGTTCACATACAGGACAGGGATTAATGCGAGAACACTGACTACAATTTATGCAATAATCATGAAAGTCAGAGGAAGATTTCTTCCTATTACAATTTGAACAAGTTCCTTTCATTGTGAAGGAACAACAATAAGTCCTAGTTACTCGCAAAAACCCCTGACACAAAGATACATAATAACATGATCCATTAATAAATGAAAAAACAATTGCAAAACAAAATAATTTTGAAAAAATATTTTTTCAGAGAAGCCCAAGTTGCTGAAAAGTAACGTTGAGCCCCGATGGATCCGATGGCAAAGTGTGGTCAAAAATTTTAAAATTATATAAAATAATTAATGAGACACTTTCGGATAATATAAATGTATCTTATAATGAGATAAACTACCTCAAAGGCAAACAGCCCCCCTCAAAAAAGGCTGTTGCCAATGAAAACAAACAGTGTAAACACAGAAGAAAACATGACTCCAGGCACTGAAAAAACTGGCCCGGAATCAGTCCTCAATTACACTCTATCTGATGCAAAACAGAGACTCCCAGGGGAGAATCTGCAGAACATCAGATGGAAGATGCAGAACACAAACGTTATACACCCATGGGTGAAAACGTAACTATGGGGAAAATAACAGAAAACATTCTGTAACCAAGCAACTCTCCCAGGGAAATTTTAGAAATGAAACTTCTCAAAAATATGCCAAAAGCATGGGAGAATTGCAAGGGGGGACTTTAGAAGGTTAGGGGAGAGGAAACACTGAATAAGCAGTGCAACAATTAGCAAGAATGACAACAAGAGGCGTTTGCCTCGAAAATAGGCAACTTAACATAATTTTAACAAAAAATTTTAAGTACAGCCCTGATTATTTTTTGCCACTTCTTTTTTCCTCTCCTCCTTCTATCCTCCTTAGAATCACATTTTCTCCAAGAATTACGTGTCTGGCATCCTTTAAACTGAGATTTACAAGCACAAAGATCAGTGAGATGTTGACTGATGAAGGGCCAAACAGAGAATGATATTTGGCGCCAATTTCGGGACGACTGCGTCACTGCGCATGCGCAGTAGAGTCGTACTATGGAGGTCCTTTAGGACATGATTTCTTTTTGTTTTGGATGCAAATTTTGGGGATTGGGGGGCAAAATTTGTGTTTGGCCCTGGTTTTTGTGGAGTTAGCACCAGCTAAGTCTGGGTCATTGGTACAGTATAAAAATATAGCACGAGTCACAAACATTTCCGACAAGTACAATGGCGGAAATAAAAGGAATTGACATCACGGATGTTGCGCATGCGCCCGGTAAACACAAGAGGTGTGCAGAGAGAATACCTGTAATTTCGAGCACCGGTCTCGCTCAACACTTTTTTGATCTTTTTCGAGCTTTTGCACTCTATTACTTTTCCATCTTGTTTGGAAAAGTTTCTTAAAAGCTTGAGTTAGTTCCGAAGTAGGGCTTGCACTTACGTTACAGCCAATTGTAAACAACTGTGAGTAGGTTGAAAAGAAACGGCGGCATCTATATGGCTGAAGGCCTTCAAAACCTGCATCAACTGAACCGAAAAAGAAAGGACTTCTCCTTTGTCCGGATAAAGTCTGCGCCTAACAATGCCAGTGGTTTCTCTCTGGTCATTGCAGCATTCTAATTCGGCGGAACAAAATTAGGGTAGTATTGATGGATGAAAGCCATCGCAACCATGTATTGTTCTGAAAGGGAAGGGTAATCCTCTTCCTTATCCCTTTCACCGCCCGAGAGAATCAGTTGCGAACCTCGGTCCATTGCATCTGCACGAACAGACGACTGGACAGACCCAGCACCGTCCGACACCTCAGATTCTGAGTCTGAAGGAGGCTGCATCTGCACTTGCTGGGATGCTGCGATTAGCCTGAGGAGCAGCGGATTTCTGTTCCTTAGCCGCATGCTGCTCCTGGGACAGTGTGTCAGAAACAGATCCTTTCTCCCAACGTCTTCCCAGCTACCGGATGGTCCGTCTTCACAGTCGAAGAGTGGTTCCTTCTTCGTGCAGCAGGCTGGATATCCGAAGTCGGGTAGTTAGAATGCGGTCGTGTATGCTTAAATAATGTAGCAGAGGAAGCCGTGACTGAAGCCGACCCCGGCTGCAGACTAGACAGAGCGGCCTGAGCGGCGGGCAGTCTCGTGCAAGTTTCCAACCATAAAACTTCATTTCGGCCTTGTGAGACGTAGCGGAGGAAGCCTTGACAGAAGCCGATCCCGGCTGCAGACTAAACAGAGCATCCCGAGTGGAGGGCGGACATATGCTCCGGCTTGTGCAAGTGTCTCAAAACAACATCTGACCCCACACGTTGCTATATTAGAGAGGGGGGGGGGCCTCTCCCGCTCTATCAGACCTCGCCGAGTACAAGAACTTGCAGACTTCCTCCCTATTTCCGTCGTCGCTGGGTGAGCTATTTATATTATAGTGCTTGCTCTACCCAATCCACCTCTTAGACCGCAACAGACTTACCCGGCTTCACGGCACCCACGGACAGAGTACCGCTTCATCGGACGAGCAAGCTGCTTGCAAGAGATTAAAACCTTTAACCAAAGGCCCTCTTGCAATAATGAGCACTGCAGCTAGCTCTATATGCTCCACAGAGCGCGACGACAGTAGCACACTTGGATGGGTGTCAGAATATCATCAACATGTTCATGTTCCTCTGAAATAGAAACTGACACAATGAATTAAAATGCAGTAAGAGGCTCTGATCCTCAGAACCTCACCGCCAACAACATACCGCGACACCCGACTCCAACATCAGTCATCAGTGCAACACAAGACTGACAGGAGTCTGCAGGAGTGTATCAACTAAGGTCGATATCAGTCCTCCAAACTCCGTTAGGCACACAAAAAGACCCAAAATCAGAACCAATCTATCAAATGCAAAGCTAGATCTTCATATGAAGAAAAAACGATACATCGGATAGAAGATGCAAGACTAAATGGCCTAACACCCCTAGGGTGAGGACGTAACCCTGGGGAAGAAACAGAATAATATTCTGTAATAAATGTTAAACTCCCAAGAAATTTAATAAAAAATTTCAATAAAAAATAGCCAAAAAGCTTAAGAGTTTAACAGGAAGGGTTCATGGAAGGATAGGGAAGGAATACTTTACAAACAGTGGAATAATCATTTTTAAAAATGATGATGTCAGGCATATGTCCCGAAATTGGGAAACATAAAATAATTTTATAAATATTATAAGGTTGCAGCCCTGAACGTCCAAAACCACCATTGAACACTTCCTTCATCCAATAACAGCCTTGTATCCACCAATTCTTGCATTGATTTGTGTCTGGCATCCTCAAAAAAGGAGATTTTAAAACACAGATGTCATTTCATTGTTGATGACTTTTAGGGTCAAACAAAGAATGATGTTGGCACCAATTCTGGTCACTTCCTGATGTCTGCGCATGCGCAGAGAGTAAATGTATGGAGGGCCATATAGGACTTTTAATTTTCGATTTTGCAAGCAAATTTTAGGGATTGGGGGGGTTCAAAATTTGTGTTTGGTCCTTAATAACTTAGTTAAGCACCAGCTAGTCTGGGTGATGGGTTTACAGTGTAAAAATATCAAGGCATGCAAAACAAGTGCCCTCCTCAGATTGCTTGGGATTGCAAGTACACCTGGAATTTTGAATGCGAATACTTGTATGCTATTTTGGTTATATTCACTTCAAGGTATTACTATTATGACTGAAAAGTTAAAAAATTTATAGTAATTTATATATTTTTTATACTTACCAATGACCCAGACATAGCTGGTGCTAACTCTTAAAATATAGGGCCAAACACAAATTTTGCCCCCCAATCCCCAAAATTTGCATCTAAAACTAAAGAAAACATGTCCTGAAAGGCCCTCCACACTTCGCCCCTACTGCGCATGCGCAGTGTCAAGGACGTTCCGAAATTGGCGCCATTTATCATTCTAATAACCAGTGCCTGGTAAGCGCTATGTACTCAGCAGGGAGGCAAGAGTTCCCAACTCCTGGGAGGGCCATCCCCGTCTGGGTCATTGGTAAGTATAAAAAATATATAAATTACTATAAATTTTTTAACATTTTTATACTGTACCAATGACCCAGACATAGCTGAATAGTAAAAAGGCTGGAGGGCCAAGGACATAGAGCAAAATGGAATACGCTCAATAAAATAAAATAGAGTCATCCCCTGTAGGGAAAAGAAGTAATAGGCCTTACAAGTATCTTTCTTATTTATGATAAATTAGAAAGATACAACACCTTCCAAAATTGAGCTTCATACATCCATGTACTCTATTAATATCCAATATAATCCTTATAGTAATAATTTTGTAAAGTAAGCCAATAATAAAGTAAGTCTAGAGAATAGAGACTCTTATACTCCTAAAAGTGTCTGAGAATTGCATAATCATGTCCGTTGACATATGCAATATTCAAAAGCTATACTTTAAAAACTAAGACTTGAATGAATTTTATAAACTTAAACTTCTCACTAAACAACCATCCCAATAACAGCTCAGAATGACTAACTCCGGAGGAGGTATCCCCTTGTTTTCATAGTAAAACAGGTGACCCAAGGGAACACCCTCCCCCCCCCCCCCCCTTTTTTCTTGCCCTGGGTCAAATAGCCCAGAGCGAAGAGGGCAGCCGAACGGAGAAACTGCCGAAACAGACAGCCTACCTAGCTATAGTAGCAACTGTTAAGTGAATGACATTCTGAGCAGTAGATAATAGACCTAACAAAAGAGGCCTCAAGAAATTGACTCGATATTTCTAAGATAAAATTCATGAATGTGGATGGCTGAGCGCAATGAGCGGCCTTCAAAAATCTATAATAGCGACACTATTAATGTAAGCCCAAGAAGTAGAAGAACTCTTACTTCATGAGCCGAAATCTTAAGCACAAATGCTAAGTCAATGATATACCATAAGCAGTACCGATAGTTAATAGAATCCATTAACAATAAAATGGAGCGTAACGTCCTTCTACTAGACATCAAAGACAGAAGAAGCTTACGCCCTTGTAATAAACAGATATCTGTTTATAAATACATAAACTGTACCCGGAAAGAGTAAAGGCCTATGCCCATACGAAGACGGAAGGACCTTAAAATAATAGGTTCCGGATAAAAGGAGCCTAACTCTTATGCAACAATCCAACCTAAATAGTAACGGAAGTATTGATTCCGAAACTATGAAAGTGAAAATCATCCATCGATAGTGCATGAAACTCACTGACTCTACAGTAAAAGAGAAACCAACAGAATTACTGTCTAAAAGGTCAGAATTTGAAAACTACTGTTTCCAGAGGCTCAAATGATTACTTAGCTAAATAAGAACCGAAGTTAAAATCCGTATAGGAATTTAATCTAAAGATTCTAAGTCTATTTATCAAAAAGTTACTAACTGACTTAGATAAAGAGAAAAAAGACTCAATTGTAAACTATCGTAGAGTGCATAGGTATGAGGTAACATAAACCTATAACCTAAATAATAACAGGCTGCAGTAGATCTTGTGAAACAAGTATACTAAAAAATAGTAATGAGTAGTATGGAGGGATCAACAATATGAACATAATGATCCCTACACCACGACGGAAGAGCCTCCACTTTAGTCGCATAGAATAGCGAAGAAGAGGATCTCCTATAGTAAGAAATCGCGTCCAAAGCTCGTCCAGTACAGTGCTTACAATGTAATACGGACCACACAACGGAATACATGAAGGTTGCGACCTTGCTGGTTGTGATAAAGATGACACGATTTACCCAGTGAAAAAAGATCCTCACATAGAGGAAGATTTCACGTTAAGACCCACAGTAGACAAGAGAGTAAATTACTCATGATCTCTGTGAAGATAGAGATGCTATCAACAGAAATGTATTGTGGTTGTTTATCTTAGCAATACCTGCTAAAACAACAGCGCCGGAGGATACGCGTATCCTATCATTCCGTCCTATAGATCAATAGAGCGTTAACACTATTAGCTCAGAGATCTGGACAAGCCAACACATACGTCTGCAATTGATTAGCAAGCTGTGTCATAAATAAATCATTATTGGGCGCTCCCATAGATAGCAAATCTGATTGAATACTTGTTTGTTGAGAGTCCATTCTGACAGCAACAAGCGACCCGTAAGAGAACGGGAGTCCGATAAAACAATCAGACGACCCGGAATATGACGGACCAAAACTGAACTTGGTGTCCTATAACCAACAGACGGATTCTTTCCATTAAATTGAATAACGGAAACGAAAGAGTGCCTCCCTGGTTCCGGAGATACGCCACTACTGTCGAATTAAAGGACAGGAATTTGGGCATGCGTATCTGAATAATGTTCATGCAATGACATAAAGCAAGCCTAAAAAACATTATTCCGCGGAAGTTAAACTGATAGCTAAAAGACTGCGGAACCCAAAGACCCTGGCACTTCGAATCCGTAGGGATCAGTATATATCCCAATCTGATTGACTGGCAACCGTCATAACAGCCACACTCGGGTCCGGCAACTGCGGCGGCACTCTCTGAGTCAACCACCGAATGTTTGCCCCAGTCTGAATCTCTTGTAACACTAGATAGACAAGAGAACGTATAAATCGAGCAATTCATGGATTGCCGGAAAGTTGCCGTCGAAGAGAAGCTCCTCCGAGAACGAAGCGACTCTGAGAGAGTTCTTAACCTTACTATCCACGCGTGTGGATGTAGCTAGGGCTGCGTCACGTCTAACCAACTCCAATCAGCCACTGAAGGGCGGAGTTATACATGAACAAACTACTGCCCTCAAAAGAAATTACATTGAGAATAATATCCCGTAAATCTTTTCTTGAAGACATAATGATAACGCCTCAGTAAGGCGGATTACGTATAATAAAGCGTCTAAGTTAAGTCTACTATACATAATGTCGTTCCCAACATTGAAATTGGAAAAGACATAAACGGCGAAAAAGAATATATGCAGTCTTTAATCACACCGTCTAGACGCATATGAACTCTCGGTATGCCCTGCTCTGCCAAAATAAACTATTTGTAAAAATGATAAAATGGCAGAAATGAGCAACGCGGACAAGAAACTAAACTATCATGCTTAGTAGCAGGCTTGTATATATATATATATAGTGTCAAAAAATAAAACACATGTTGTAATGACAATATTGGACTGCGTCGGTAAGTCAGGGACAATGTCCCTGTACCGATCGAAAAATCCGAGTCCAATGACGCTATAAGTCTCTTATCCAAGATCGCAGCAATGAAGTCCGAAATAATAATCACTGGAAGAAATGCCAGAAGATATGAAAGGCATCTTCCGATACTACTAAAGGGAAAACTCGAAATCTTTCGAATCCCTTTCGCCATCCTGTCGGACCCTATAAAGCGTTCGGTCGTCCGTAGCTGATGCAACCGCGGACCGCACCGACCCAGCGCCGTCGGATAATTCCTGATTCGACCAAGAAACTGTCAATTGCTGGGATGCTGCGAAACAACTGTGCTAACTCGGATAGCACGTCCGTCACTGAGGCCTGAGGAGAAGCGGTCTTACGATGCATTGCCGCTGGAAGCTCCGTGATCGTTACCCCGTGCATACTTCCAATATGCGAGCGAACGGAGTGTATAGGCCTCGTGTCCCTTGGCTACCGGATGGCGCGACCTATTCGCCGTGGAATCACTGAATGCCGAAACTGATCGGATACTCGAGGTCACGTAGCCAATGTGCGGTCGTGTGCCCTGCTGTGAGGATGAGGAAGCATTAAAGACAGTCTCTCGGACTGTCAATATAACGGAGCGTCCCGAGCAACGGACATATGCTCCGAATGTAAAATATCTGAACCACAACATGCGGTCCCCTATGTTGTTGGGCGAGAGAGGAACCTCTCTCGCTCACAGCCCAGACGGACCTGGACAAGCCAGGAACCGGACTAACAGGCTTCCTCCGATCTGTCCTCAATCTGCCGTCACTGGGTGAGTACTAAAGTAATTAAAGTGCTCGATCACCCAAATCTCCTTCCTAGACCGCAACGGACGAACCCGGCAGCCGAACCATTCGATGAATGTACGCTACACCGGGTGAGCTAGCGAATGTCACTCCGTAAGCGATAGACATATTCCATGAGCACTTATTGCCGCTAACTCTTCATTAACTATGACGACAGAGGCACACTTTTGAAAGACATCTCCATAACTCTTCGAACAAGAAACCAGAAATGCTTGGATAGCAAGCATAAAATAATAATATATATAGTGTCGTTCAATAATTCGAAAGTTTGTGTGACATTATTGGACTATGTCGGAACTGAGGGACGATGTCCCTGAACCGAACCAAAAAATTTTTAAGTCCACCGGCGCTATCAGTTTCTTATCCGGCATCGCAGCATATGTTGTTCCGAAAGGGAAAGCTTGAAATCCTCCGAATCCCTTTCGGTATCCCGTCGGACCGGATGAAACTTTCGGACGTCCGTACCCGCTTCCGCGGAGCGTCCCGACCCAGCATCGTCGGATAAAATATATGCGACAGATTCAGTTGATGCTGGGATGTTGCGATAAACTGTGCTATTAAAGAAAGCACGTCCGTTCCCGAGGCCTGTGCAGTAGCGGACTTACGATGCATTGCCGCCGGAAGCTCCGTGTACGTTGACTCCCGCACACTTCCTATGCGAACGTCCGGAGTCTGCAGGCCTCGAGTCCCCGGCTACCGACCCAGCGCTGTCGGATAATTCTCGATCCGACACCGTTTCTGTCGGCTGCTGGGATGCTGCGATAAGCTGTGCTATGTGCACAAGAATGTCCGGCGTCGAGACCTGCGGAGGCGCAGTCTATCGCTGCTTCGCCGAGGGCAGCTCCGCATCAGATGGCTCCCACATACTTTTCCTATGCGAACGTCCGGAGTCCATCGGTCTCGAATCCCTGGCTGCCGGAAGGTGTGACCTGGTCGCCGAAGAATCCTTGATCGGCGAAGCTGGTAATATATCGGCGGTCACGCAGCCAAGGTGCGGTCGTGTGCGCTGACGAGAAGAGGAAGCCTTAGCAGTCTCAGCGGACTGCCTATACAACAGAGCGTCCCGAGCGACGGACGTATGCTCCGCTAGCGACACATTTTGTACCACAACATCTGGGGCCAGATGTTGTTGAACGAGAGAGGGGCCTCTCTCGCTTGCCGTCCGGATGGACCGGAACGAGCTATGAACCGGACTAAAAGGCTTCCTCCGTTCTCCCTCCGATCCGCCATCACTGGGTGTGCATTAAGTTAATTTTATAGTGCTCGCATCACCCCAAAATTCCTTCTAGACCGCAACGGACGAACCCGGCTGCCGAACCATTCGGTGAATGGACGCTACACCGGGCGAGCTAGCGGACGTCAAAGGCCGTCGAACCTACTAGGGTCCTCTTAGGCAATTGGCGTATTACATGAGCACTTTTCCGCTAGCCCTTCATTAATTGTGACGACGGAGGCACACTGTTGGAAGACATCACAGATACATCACCCTAATCTTGATCGTCTGAAATAGAAATTGATAAAGTAGAGTGACCCTGCGGGGAAAGGACCGGAGTGTCCAAATCCCCAACAACATACCGTGACATACGCTTCCCATATTGTCATCGAAATCATACGATACAGAACAGGAGTTAATGCGAGTACACTGACCACATATAGAATGATAATAAAGTCAGAGGAAGACTTCCTCTTAAAACAATTGATCAATATCCTTTCAATGTGAAAAGAAAACGAGTCCTAGTACTCGCACTAACCCCTGGCAATCAAAATAGATAATAATAATATGATCCATTAATATAGAAAAAATAACTGAAATCAAAATATTTTGAAAAAATATTTTTTCAGAACAGCCCAAGTTTCTGAAAAGTAACGTTGAGCCCCAATGGATCCCAAGCCTAAGTGTGGACAAAAATTTTAAAAATATTATAAACAATTTATTCAACACTTACGAACAATAATAATGTATCTAGTTATGATTAAAATAACATAAAGATATTATTTTTTAGAAATCCCCCCCTCACACAGAGGGCTGTTGTAAATGTAAACAATGAGTGTAAAAACACTAAAATAAGACTCCAGGCACCCAGGCCCGAAATCAGTTACCAAAAATACACTATCTGATGCAAAACAGAGACTTCCAGGGAAGAAACTGCAGAACAACAGATGGTAGATGCAGAACACAACGCCTAACCACCCATAGGTGAAGACGTAAACATGGGGAAAGAACAGAATTCATTCTGTTATTCAGCTAAAACTCCCAAGAAATTTTAGTAATAATAATTACAGAAACTATGCCAAAAGCATGGGAGAATAGCAAGGGGGAACTTAAAGGACAGGGAGAGAGGAAAACACTTGAAAAAACAGTGTAACTAAATAATCAGAATGACAACAAAATGGCTGCTGCCTTGAAAATAGGTAACTTAACATAATTTCATTAAAAAATTTTAAGTTACAGCCCTGATAATATTCTGTCACACATTCTTTTCCTCTCCTCCTTCTCTATCCTCCTTAGAATCACCATTTCACTAATATTTATGTGTCTGGCATCATTTAAACTGAGATTTAAAAGCACAAAGATCAGTCAGATGTTAACTGATGAAGGGCCAAACTTAGAATGATAAATGGCGCCAATTTCGGAACGTCCTTGACACTGCGCATGCGCAGTAGGGGCGAAGTGTGGAGGGCCTTTCAGGACATGTTTTCTTTAGTTTTAGATGCAAATTTTGGGGATTGGGGGGCAAAATTTGTGTTTGGCCCTATATTTTAAGAGTTAGCACCAGCTATGTCTGGGTCATTGGTACAGTATAAAAATATTGTACTACATTCAGCTACATAGTGGAAAAATTGGCGCACACATCTTCTCATTATTAAAAATGTTGCATTCAATTCTTGTGTGACTGTTTTCTACACTCAAAATATATTGAAATGCGACACAGAATGGGTCATGAATTATTGCAAATCAATGCAACATTAACAAATGATAATAGATTTTAACTGGTTGAAGGCGAAATTATTTTTGGTGGTCTGAATTTGTTAGTCTGAATTTGTTTCATTACAAATTATTGGAGAGTGCCCTCAGGCACTCTCCAATAATTTGTCATCAAACAAATATATATAAACAGATTATTATTTGCGTTTGACTGAATATGAAACATGAGTGATGAAAATGTTGGCTTTTGCTCTGGTACCCTCATTTTTCAGAAACCCCTGATAGTGGCTTCTAGCACTCAATCAGTTAAACACAGTCCCAAACAGGTCTGGCATTCCAGAAAATCAAGGGGTGCAAAAAATTGCCCTCCTCAATTTTTTCTAGTCGTGCAGCACTCCTGCACTCCTAAAGAATGCCAGACCTGCTCGGTCAATCCCATAACAAAGATGCACCACCTTTTACCAAATGAATCAGTTACATATGCTTGTGTAATTTAAAATAATTTCAACAAAACCATATCATATGACCCCCACATTGGATCAAGCTCGTTCCAGTGAGGGGTCTCATGATACGGTTTTACTGAAAAATTTTTTGAAAACATTTAAAAAAATAAAAAATAAAAATAACAAATTTTGATATCATGTGCATTGGGTAAGTGGTTCTTGTTCATTATTACAACTTACATGCACCAGCATGGCCGTCATCAATGTTGTCATTACAAAATAAGGGACAGGGCTTATTTTCAAGGAGGGGACCCTGAAACTGAATTCTCAAAGGTCGATAGGTGGGCCTTTTATCGATTATGGATGAAAGTTGAATGTATCAGGCTTGTATATTTCTCTCATAAATGTTAATCTAACAAACGGATAATACAAAGCTATCATGAAATACATAAAATCAGGGTTCTCGCACTCAAACAAGAGTTTCCAGGAGCTAACCAAAGCTTGCTTGAATTAGATTACAAAAGGATAAGGGATAGGCCTCACAAAGTAGATCTTCTGTTTCTCCGGCCATTTTTAGGTAAAATTGCATGCAGGTGGGAGGTTTTTTATTTCATTTTTTATTTTTGTAATTATTTGTTTGTCATTAAAAAGTTTATGTTTTAGGCCCCATAATCTACAGAATAGCATGGGTGGTGGTGTATTACGTCCCTTGAGTGCAAGAAGGCTTTGCAATACTAAAGCATCACAAAGCCTTGTTGCACTCAAGGGACAATTTTATTAATTTAGGTAAAATATCAGACATAAACCATCTGATTTTGATTTTTTTAAAGTTTGGATTAGTTATAAAAAGAGAGCATGCGGCAGCCAAAAGGACCATGCGGGGGGGGGGGGGGGGGGGGGGGTGAGGGCCTGAGAAACAGATTTTTAATTTTTGTAAGCCTTAACATTTCTTTGAAAGGATTTTGTTCTTTCGAAAAAAAGATTTCTGGAAAGTAATTTCAGAAAGAAATGATGCTTTGAATGTGTTAAGTCAGGAGAGAGGGAGAACTATTGTTGGAGGCAGAAGGAGGGATTGAATTCTTTCTAAAAATGATCTCCAAAATCAGTTTGTAGAAAAATTCCAATTAAATCTTGATGAAAACTGACTTCATCAAGAATTGATGCCCTGAGCAGGTATGGGGCATGAGGAATATGTGTTTGTTTCAATTCTACTGGACAATTTCAAACATTTTTAAATGCACTGATATCAAGGATCGTTCACAGAACAACTGATACAAGGGGATATTAAAATATATTCTTTAAATTCTGTAATGTTGTGTAACTTGCTTTTTTTATTTATTGTGTGAATGGATGAAATAAACATTCAAGTATGATGGGAAGAAATTGTGAGTTGTTTTTTCTTTCTGAGTCTGTCTAAAAGACGTGTTGGAATGTATGGAACCATGTGTGATTTGGCATGCATGATGCAGCCCAATTCAATGTGAGTGATGAAAACAATGACAATAGTCAATACGGCAAATTCTCCCAGTCCCAACAGTTTTGGAATGTCAACATTCCACTTTTCCTTTCAACTCTGGTACTTGTAGTACATAAAAAGAATAAAACCAATGCACATAAAATGATATAAACTTTTATTTTATTGATAGAATAAACATAATACCTGTACACACACTTAGCAAAGGATGGACACATCATTGTGGTGATCGCTGATTGGTATTCGAATTTCATACCTATTCTTTTTATGCAGACTTTATACTGAGCCTGGCAAGATTATCTGCCCATTTATGGATCCCACTTATTTCTATACTCTGCTTATTTGAATATTTTTGTATGACAAAAGCATTATTCAATTAAGTAGGATCCACTGTACTACAAAATCAAGAAACTCAAAACTTTTTACGTTTTTTGATTGATGTATGTAACTGAAATCTGAAGCACATAGCTAAAGACAGTCTACATCCAGTGGCTTTGTAGTTGATACTAGGCAAGTCTTGACTGCCTATATAGGCAGACAAGACTTCCCTAGAAAATACCGCCAAGGCTCTTAAAATGTAACATGCATCTTTCCCCAATGACAGCAAGTTGGGGCGCCTGTTCTGCTGCAGTAAAAAGTAATCAAAGTTAGAATTATGCCCATGTGGGTTAAACTTAACCCTTCACCTAACATGAAAAGCAGACGACACTTGCAAACAATATTCTTGAATAACTAATTTTTTTCATTTTTTGTCTCAACTTAGATGTGAGTCTTCCATGGAAGACGTGTGTCGCCTGGCATTTCAGACAGAATTCTAAGTGGAAAAGGGGCATAACTCTGGAAAAAATACAGCGGATCAAAAAATAAAATAGGAAGTGCACAATGCCATGATGTGATAAAGAATCACTGAAAGTTTCATCAAAATCCATTCATAGGTTAAAGAGGAGTGGCGGATAAGAGAAGCCTGGTGTTTCAGACAGAATTCTAAGTGGAGAAGGGGCATAACTCTGGAAAAAATACAGCGGATCAAAAAATAAAATAGGAGGTGCACAATGCCATGACGTGATAAAGAATCACTGAAAGTTTCATCAAAATCCATTCATAGGTTAGAGAGGAGTGGCGGATAAGAGAAGCCTGGCGTTTCAGACAGAATTCTAAGTGGAAAAGGGGCATAACTCTGGAAAAAATATAGCGGATCAAAAAATAAAATAGGAGGTGCACAATGCCATGATGTGATAAAGAATCACTGAAAGTTTCATCAAAATCCATTCATAGGTTAAAGAGGAGTGGCGGATAAGAGAAGCCTGGCGTTTCAGACAGAATTCTAAGTGGAAAAGGGGCATAACTCTGGAAAAAATACAGCGGATCAAAAAATAAAATAGGAGGTGCACAATGCCATGATGTGATAAAGAATCACTGAAAAGTTTCATCAAAATCCATTCATAGGTTAAAGAGGAGTGGCGGATAAGAGAAAGTGTGACGCGGACGACGACGCAAGACGACAAAAGTAATCCCTATATGTCACTCCCCACTTCATGGGGCGGCGACACAAAAACATAGGTCATGACCCCTCATTGGAACGAGCTCGACGAGCTCGTTCCAACGAGGGGTCATAACCTATGTTTATGAGACAAAAAATGAAAAAATAATAAAAATTAATTGGAGATTTTTGAGAATAGCGCTGGCCGGTTTTGGCAGTTACGTTGGGTAAAGGGTTAAATGAGTTAATTTGCATAATCATGCACTTTCTGTATATTCCGTGTGTGAAAATACAGTGAAAAGCCTCTCAATCCATGCTCATTAGATGTAAAAAAAAAATAAAAGTTAAAAATAAAACCCTCCCTCACGGATTTGAAAAACAATTGCCTGAGGATTAATTAATTTATTTTGTGTGGCCTAAAGCAACTAGGAATTGAACCAATTCAATCTGGTTTGACAGAGCTCATTGAGCTTGTCAAACAAGATTGAATTGGTTAAATTATGTAAAACATTTGCTGCTTAAAATTTTAGTATTCTGACATCAGTGTGCGGATGGTAAAAACTTTCAATGGAACTGGAACACTTCGAACTAATCTCTCAACATTCTTCTGTGTATATACTCAATCATGTTCATTACGCGCATGTGATAATGACAAAACTCTTGTATGTCCCAAGATTACCTCAAAATATATTGGAGAATGAGCCTTCTGATTTCCGGCATATAGAATTTGATATGGTTTGCTGTTCTACATTCAACACAACCTTTCCATTTTGGATTCCAACAGGTGTGGAAAAATATTTCTCATTACAAACTCCCCTATCATTGAATATGCCTCATTGAGCTTTCTATTTTTCAGAGAACTCCTAAACTACAAACACTTTGAGCCTATATAGTATGGATAGAAGTACCTTTATCCTTATTATTATTATCACAGGTATATATACACATTATGTGATCAGTCTCAAGGAGATAGCTTTACAGATGTAATGACTGCTAAAAAAATAACAGTACCAGTACATGTACATCTCAAAGACTTTACACAGATGTTACTTTTCAAAGAATGATCATGTTACCAAAAGTGCTATTTTTTTAATGAGATGGCGATTTCAACCCTTTACCTAACGTAACGGCCAAAACCGGCCAACGCTATTCTCAAAAATCGCCAATTAATTTTCATTATTTTTTCATTTTTTGTCTCAAAAACATAGGTTATGACCCCTCGTTGGAACAAGCTCATCGAGCTCGTTCCAACATGGGGTCATAACCTATGTTTTTGAGACAAAAAATGAAAAAAAATTAGTTATTCAAGAATTTTTTTTGCAAGTGTCGTCTGCTTTTCAGGTTAGGTAAAGGGTTTAAACCATCTGATGAGGTTCTTATTCACTGCTAGTGGCACCTACACCTAATGAGGTGAGTGAAGTATTGAGAGTAAAGTATTCAGCTACCACATTTTACTCACTTCTGTTTGGAGATCTATGTATTTTCTAGTTTTTCTTTCTGTCAGACATGATAATCATTTGGGACTTATACAGATAAACATACATCAGCAGAGAGAATTCGCAGTCCTTTAAAAATAAGAAATTTACATTTCCTAAATATGGGTTATGCAAAAAATTTGCATAACTTTCTTTTCTTGGCACAACCCTTTTTGTCCCTTTGTAAACTACTGTTCTCTACTGCATCATCACATGAATTTTTATATTTTTATGCAGACACAAAAACAATTTTACCTCAGCTTTCGCCTCGACACTGACGAATGTTGATGTGGATTGCTAAGGCTAACAGATGTCTGGTTTGCAATAACAACGATTCTGAAAGAGATGCAGTTCCTTGTCTCCAACCGATTTTCAGCTGAAATTTTGCATGAAGGGGAAAATGTTTATGCAACAGAGAGTTTACATAACCGATTCACGAATGAAAAGACTGTTCATCTAATTTTTTAAAGGCCTGATTTAGGTTGTCTTGGCAAAGTTGCTCCCCAAAGTCTCATCATTAGCCCAGTGCCTTACTCCTCTCTACATGAAGTACAAACATCAAATGGAACTGCTCCCAGGAAGGCTGCTTAATTAGTTGAACCCGCCAAAAAAAAAATTGCGTATAATGTGCAAATTCACCAATACACCTGCCTTCTGCATTGCCCATATGTACAAAGCCAAGCACACTTCTGATGCACCATAACAAATATGAAGGCCCATGTCCAGAGCACTGATAAAAACAATCAGGGGTTTGAGAACCTGATACTGGAGATACAAGACATTCTGAAAATCGTCTGCATACATACCATATTTTCCTGAATTTTGGTGAGTACATGAGTGCCAAAAGGGACACAAAATTCAATAAAATAAATAACCTCCTCCTCCTCTGTTGTTCTTCTTATTATTATTATTATTATTATTATTATTATTATTATTATTATTATTATTACAAACAACACTTACCTGAACTTGACCATATTGTTTTGAGGAATTTGATAATTAGCCATTGGTTTTCTGAAGGAAAATATTTTTTGAAGAAGAAATTCTCTGATCTTTGCTAGTGACTGAAAAAGAATTAAAATAGGTACAACGTTACCATACTATCTACTTTTTCTATATCATTTTTTTTAACCGATCATTTTTCTAAATTCAGGGCTTCATTTCAGTGAGAACAGGGTAAGCCAAAAAGATGTACCAAAAATTGTTAAGCTGTGTTGTTATTCAGCAATTTATAAAAATTTAGCAATTTATAAAAATGATAAATTCAAAGTAATTTGTATATTTTTTATACTTACCAATGGCCCAGACTAGCTGGTGCAAACTCAAAGTTATGAAGGGCCAAACACAAATTTTGAAACCCCCAATCCCCCAAATTTGCTTGCAAAACCGAAAATTAAAAGTCCTATCTGGCCTTCCATACATTTACTCTCCGCGCATGCACTGGCATCAGGAAGTGACCGGAATTGGCACCAACATCACTCTTTGTTTGGCCCTAAAAGTCTGCAACTGACATCTGTGCTTTAAAAGTTAAAAAATTTATAGTAATTTATATATTTTTTATACTTACCAATGACCCAGACTTAGCTGGTGCTAACTCTAATATTCTAGGGCCAAACACAAATTTTGCCCCCCAATCCCCAAAATTTGCATCAAAATCCAAAAATTAGATATCTTATGTGGTCCTCCATACTTTTATCCACTGTGCATGTGCAGTAGTCAAGGAAGTCCGAAAATGAAGCCAAATCCTCATTCTTACAACCAGAGCCTGGTAAGTGTTATGTAATCAGCGGGGAGGTATGAGTTCCCAACTCATGGGAGGGCCATCCCCGTCTGGGTCATTGGTAAGTATAAAAAATATATAAATTACTATAATTTTTTTAACATTTTTATACTGTACAAATGACCCAGACTTAGCTGAATAGAGAAAAGGCTGGAGGGCCTAGGACATAAAGGAAAATCTAATAGGCTCAATTACATGTAAACAGAATTATCCCCTCAAGGAGAAGAGGAGAACAGGTTTTACATGTATCTTTCTTGTTTGTATCAAAAAAGAAAGACACAATACCATTCGGTAATTGAGCACAATAACATCAATGATCTCTATTAACATCCAGTATAACCCATTATACTAATCTTTTTAAAGGAAAGCCAATAAATAAAAATAGTCCAGAGAATGAGACTCTTTATACTCATTTAAAAGTGTCCGAGGATTGTATATTAGCGCTCGTATGACACGTGACATATACAAATGCTTCACACCGAGCTACACTTTAAAAATATTACATAAATGAGATAGACATTAGCTTTACACTTTAAAACCATCCCGGCACCGACTCAGAATTACTGACTCCAGAGGAGGTATTCCCTTGCTTTTCACTATAAAGCAGGTGATATAAGGGAAAACCATACCCCCCCCCCCCCCCCCCCCCCCCCCCCCCATTCCCCTTGCTCTGGGTCAAATACCCCAGAACGAAGAGGGCAGCAGGACAGAGTCACTACCGGAACAGAAAGCCTGCATAACTGTAGTTGCAACTGTTTAGTGGACAACATTCTGAGCAACAGATAACGGACCTAAACAACGTAGGTCGCCAGAAATGGACTCAATATTTCTAAGATAAAAATTTGTGAACGTGGAAGGCTGAGACCAACATGCAGCCTTCATCAGATCGGTAATAGCAACACTATTAGCATAAACTCAAGATGTAGACAGCACTCTTACTTTATGCACTGAAATCTTAAGCACAGACTGCTGAGTTGAAGATAATTTTTCATAAGCAGTACGGATAGTTAATTGAATCCACCTTGCAATAGAATGGACTGTAATGTCCTTTCTATTAGGCAGCAGAGACAGAAAGAAACGCTTACGTCCCTTTCTGATAAACTCAGATCTACGTTTGTAAATGCGCATGACTCTAACTGGACAAAGCAAAGGCCTATGACCGTCTGAAGACGGAAGAGCCTTAATAACAATAGGTTCAGGATACTTATTAGGAGCCTGATTCTTAGCCAAAAATCCAACATTAGTAGTTAAAGTAATAGTATTACCAACACTACGATAGTGAGAATCATCGACCGATAGTGCATGAAGCTCACTAACTCTTCTAGCAGAAGAGAAGGCTAAGAGAAAAGCTGTCTTATAAGATAAGTATTTGAAATCCACTGTATCAAGTGGCTCAAATGGCACTCTTTTTAGCTTCAGAAGAACCCAAGCTAAATTCCACTTTGGAATTAACCTAAGGGTTCTAGGTCTATTTATCAAAAAGTTTTTCACTAACTTAGATAATAAGACATTAGATCCAATCTGTAACCTATCATGATGAGCATAGGTATTCGATAGCATAGACCTATAACGCTTAATGGTTATTGGCTGCAGTTTGATCTCGTCAAACAAGTAGGCCAGAAAATTAGCAATATCTGGAATGGATGGATCAAAAATATCAATAGAATGATCCCTACACCACCTATAGACAAGAAGGACGCCAATGCCCTATAGCTCACCAACATTCCCCTTTGATTGTAACTTTGGCAAACACAAGAACTGTATCAAACAGGCTCATAACATGCGACAAAGCTTACCTAAACACAACCTCTTAAAAGTAAAACACAGAAACTGACATAAACACTAAGTTAAATATGAAATTCCGAGCTAAACAGAAAACTAAACGCAACTAAAAATGTCAAGAAAAATGTTTAAAATGCAGAGTATGAGGGGTTAATCATGAAACAATGATACTGAGGAACATGTATGATGAATATAAGTGCCATGGGAAGAGAAGGAGCACAGCAGCTGACCTAAACACTAAGTTGAACATGAAATTCTGAGCTAAACAGAAAACTAAACACAACTAAAAATGTCAAGAAAAATGTTTAAAATTCAGGGTATGAGGGGTTAATCATGGAACAATGATATTGAAGAACATGTACGATGAATATAAGTGCCATGGGAAGAGAAGGAGCACAGCGCTAAACACAAAGTTGAACATGAAATTCCGAGCTAAACAGAAAACTAAACGCAACTAAAAATGTCAAGAAAAATGTTTAAAATGCAGAGTATGAGGGGTTAATCATGGAACAATGATACTGAGGAACATGTATGATGAATATAAGTGCCATGGGAATAGAAGGAGCACAGCAGCTGACCTAAACACTAAATTAAACATGAAATTCCGAGCTCAACAGAAAACTAAACGCAACTAAAAATGTCAAGAAAAATGTTTAAAATGCAGGGTATGAGGGGTTAATCATGGAACAATGATACTGAAGAACATGTATGATGAATACAAGTGCCATGGGAAGAGAAGGAGCACAGCAGCTGACCTAAACACTTAGTTAAACATGAAATTCTGAGCTAAACAGAAAACTAAACACAACTAAAAATGTCAAGAAAAATGTTTAAAATTCAGGGTATGAGGGGTTAATCATGGAACAATGATATTGAAGAACATGTATGATGAATATAAGTGCCATGGAAAGAGAAGGAGCACAGCGGCTGACCTAAACACAAAGTTGAACATGAAATTCCGAGCTAAACAGAAAACTAAACGCAACTAAAAATGTCAAGAAAAATGTTTAAAATGCAGAGTATGAGGGGTTAATCATGGAACAATAATACTGAGGAACAGGTATGATGAATATAAGTGCCATGGGAATAGAAGGAGCACAGCAGCTGACCTAAACACTAAATTAAACATGAAATTCCGAGCTAAACAGAAAACTAAACGCAACTAAAAATGTCAAGAAAAATGTTTAAAATGCAGGGTATGAGGGGTTAATCATGGAACAATGATACTGAGGAACATGTATGATGAATACAAGTGCCATGGGAAGAGAAGGAGCACAGCAGCTGACCTAAACACTTAGTTAAACATGAAATTCTGAGCTAAACAGAAAACTAAACACAACTAAAAATGTCAAGAAAAATGTTTAAAATTCAGGGTATGAGGGGTTAATCATGGAATAATGATACTGAAGAACATGTATGATGAATATAAGTGCCATGGGAAGAGAAGGAGCACAGCGGCTGACCTAAACACTAAGTTGAACATGAAATTCCGAGCTCAACAGAAAACTAAACGCAACTAAAAATGTCAAGAAAAAGTTTAAAATGCAGTGTATGAGGGGTTAATCATGGAACAATGATACTGAGGAACATGTATGATGAATATAAGTGCCATGGGAAGAGAAGGAGCACAGCAGCTGACCTAAACACTTAGTTAAACATGAAATTCTGAGCTAAACAGAAAACTAAATGCAACTAAAAATGTCAAGAAAAATGTCTAAAATGTAGGGTTTGAGGAGTTAAATCACGGTAAAATGATAATAATCATCATATAGCAGCATTATAAAAGCCATGATATGGAAATAGGGCGAGTAAGTGACCTAAACAGAAGCTTCAACATTACTGGACACGTATGCTGAGGCCGACGCTGATGCCGACCGATCGAGCCATGCCATAAGCTCACACAACTAAAGTTGGTGAGCTAAAAACCTTCCACTTAGGAGCATAATTTAGCGAAGAGGAGGTCCTCCTACAGTTAGAAATTGCGTCCACTACTGCTCGTCCTGTAAAATGCTTGCCGTGCAAGAAGAACCGCATAACGGAAATACGTGAAGGTTGTGGGTTGTGATGCAGTGTGCACAATTTCCCCTGCGAAAGAAAGTCCTCCCGTGGAGGAAGCTTCCTCGGAATGTCCCACAACAGATGCCTGAGTAGATTTATCCATGGTCTCTGGGGTGACAGAGATGCTACCAAAAGAATCTTGCAGTGAGATTGCTTGATTTTTAGCAATATCTGCTGAATCAACAGAGCTGGAGGATACGCGTATCCTATCATTCCGTCCCAAGAGATCGAGAGGGCGTCTACTGCAAACACTCGAGGATCTGGGCATGGCGACACATACGTCTGCAACTGATTGTTGAGATGCGTCGCAAACAAGTCTATCATAGGACGATCCCACTGGTAGCAAATCTGATTGAATATTCGTTTGTAGAGAGTCCATTCTGACGGCAACATGCGACCTTTCCGAGAAAGGGAGTCTGCTAGAACGTTCAGACGACCCGGTATATGACGGACAGATAGGAGAACTTGGTGCTCTAGGACAAACAGAAGGATCCTTTCCATTAAATTGAACAACGGAATGGAATGAGTGCCTCCCTGGTTCCGAATATACGCTACTACTGTCGAATTGTCGGACAGAATTTGAACATGCGAATTCTGAAGAATGTTCATCCATTGACGTAGTGCAAGCCAAATTGACATCATATCTTTGATGTTTATGTGCTTGTTTAGGAACTTCAGATCCTAAAGACCCTGGCACTTGGAATCTGCTGGGCTCAGAGTTGCGCTCCAACCGGTTTGACTCGCATCCGTCATTATCGTAAAACTCGGATCCGGAAGTTGCAGTGGTACTCCTTGAGTTAACCACTGAATATCTGCCCAAGTCTGAATCTCTTGTTTCACTTGATTTGACAAGGCGATGTTCGTTTCAAGCGAATGAGTCTTCACACTCCAGTTCTGTGTAAAAAAATATCTGGAGTGGACAAGTGCGTAGCCGCCCCATTGGAATAAGATCCGCAGCGGCTCCGCACAAATCTGTCAGTCTCATGAATTCTTTTGCTGTTACTACTTCTGAGTGAAGACAAAAGCGATCGTAACAACTGACTAATTTCGCTCTGGTTAACGCCAGACGAACGAGATTGTTGTGCATCTCGAATCTCAATCCCAGGTGGGTGAATGACTTGGACGGCACTAGATCCAACTTCTTTTCGTTTACTATGAAACCGAGACTTCAGAGCAGTTGAAGCAGACTCTGAACATCGTTCTGAAGCGTTAACTCGTTGCCGTACCTCTGAAGAATGTCATCCAGGTAGGCCGACGTTACTAAAGTGAATGAGCTCGGAAATGAGTCATTACCGAGTTCATTATTCGAGTGAATGCCCAGGGCGATAGATTCAGACCAAAGCACATCGTTCAGAACTGATAAACGACTCCTAGGACAGCGAAGCGAAGATACTTTCTTTCATGGATGTACCATGACGTGAAAGTACGAATCTTTGAGATCTATGCTCGCAGCATAATCGTTCACTCGAATGCTCGCTCTGACCGATCGGATGATCTCCATATAAAATTTTGGAGCCACGATCAGCTTGTTTATCCAGCTCCGATCTATGACTGGACGAAACAAGCCGTCTGGTTTTGGAACCAGAAACAGCTGACTGTAGAAACCTGGAGATTCCTGGTTTTCTACGACCTCTATAGTGTTCTTGCCCAGAAGAGATTGAACTTCTGATAGAAGCGATTCTCTCTTCTGAACATTTGACGGAAGCAGAGTCCAACGTGGACTTCGAGTTAACAGAGGTTTTTCCCTGAAGGACAGTTTTAGACCTTCGGAAATCACCCCTTGCACCCATGGGTCGTCCGTAATTGACAACCAATTGGTTAAGAATCTCAACAGCCTTCCGCCGACTGGAACGCAATAGAGGCTTAAACCATCACCTCCTGGACCTGCGGGAGAAGAAACCACGTCCTCCACGAACCGCACCTCGTCCCGTCGACCTAGGGGAGTCTGACCTGTTATCTCGGCCAGTATAACGGCCCCTGCCTGAGTCACTACTCTGACGGTCTCTAGAGTAAGACATAGAGGCTTTCTTAGATCCTCTATAGGAACTTCCCTTGGACGTATTCGTCCCCGAAGTACCTGCCTTACTCTTCACTGCTGAGACTGACTTTTTAGAAGTGGATTTAAAAAGCAGAGAGTCCGAAGCTTTCTTAGTAATCTGATCATAGATAATAGAAAGCATTCCGTCGAAGAGAAGCTCTCCGGAGACCGGAGCGACTCGAAGAGAGTTTTTCACCTTACTGTCCACTCTAGTGGACGCAGCCAGGGCAGCATCACATCTGACCAAATCCAGATTTGCCACTGATAGGGCGGAGTTATACGTAGAATATGCTATAGCCCTCGAAAGAACTCTTAAGGAAGTTTGAACATCCTGCAATTCTTTCCCTTCGAGACATAATGATAACGCTCTGGTAAGGTGATCAGCGTAAGATAATGCGTCTAAATGAATTCTATTAGACGAGATTGTTGTCTCCAGTATACTGGAGTTAATAGACATGGACGCCGGCAATGACAATTCCACGTCTTCAGCCTGGTCGTCCAAACGCAGAGGAACTCTCGGCATGCCTTGTCCTGCCATTTCAAATCTATCTCTCGCATTGATGAAAGGCAGCTGTATAGCTCTAGGCGATAAGAAAACGGATTTGCCAGTCTTAGAGGCTAGCTTGAATATAGCGTCATTCAAAAGTTCAAATGTCCATGTGACATTACTGGACTGGGTCGGAAATTCAGGGACAGTGTCCCTAATCCGGCCGAAAAAGTCTGTGTCTAGTGACGCTATCAGTCTCTTAACTGGTAATGCAGTATTTTGGTCCAGAGGAACAACATCTGAAAGGTGTTGCCGGATGAAATCTACGACCACCTTATGTTGTTCAGTAAGGGAAAAATCCAGCTCCGCTGATTCCCTTTCGCCATCCGACTGGACCATATGAGATTCTCGGTCGTCCCTTTCTGACTCTGCAGGGGAGCAAACCAACCCAGCTTCCTCAGACAATTCCTGTTCTGAAATAGTTTCTGATGGCTGCTGGATGCTGCAATGAGTTGAGCTATCTGTGATAGCAAGTCCGTCACGGAGGCCTGTGGAGCCGCGGTCTTAAGTGATTTAGCCGCTGGGAGCTCCTGGGACGTTACTTCCTGCATACTTCTTTTATGCAAAAGTCCCGACTGGTAAGGCCTTGTGTCCTTGGCTACCGGATGGCGTGACCTGATCGACGTGGAATCCCTGGTCAGTGAAGCAGGCTGGATATCAGAAGTCACGTAGCCAAGTTGCGGTCGTGTGTGCTGCCATGAGGATGAGGAAGCCAATAGACTAGTAGTGCCGGACTGTCTATACGACGGAGCGTCCCGAGGAGTGGACGTATGCTCCGACCGACGAATATTACATACAACAACATCTGGTCCCAGATGTTGTTGTAAGAGAGAGGGGGCTTTCTCGCTCGCGGTCCGGGCAGACCTGGACGAGCTAGGTACTGGACTGTTTGGCTATCCCGCTGGGAGCTCCTGGGACATTACTTCCTGCATTCTTCTTTTATGCAAAAGTTCCGACTGGTAAGGCCTCGTGTCCTTGGCTACCGGATGGCGTGACCTGATCGACGTGGAATCCCTGGTCGGTGAAGCAGGCTGGATATCAGAAGTCACGTAGCCAAGTTGCGGTCGTGTGTGCTGCCATGAGGATGAGGAAGCCAATAGACTAGTCGTGCCGGACTGTCTATACGACGGAGCGTCCCGAGGGGTGGACGTATGCTCCGACTGACGAATATTACATACAACAACATCTGGTCCCAGATGTTGTTGTAAGAGAGAGGGGGCTTTCTCGCTCGCAGTCCGGGCAGACCTGGACGAGCTAGGTACTGGACTGTTTGGCTATCCGTACTATCCTTGGATCCGACGTCGCCGGGTGTGCACAATCCATGTTTATACTGCTCACAACACCCGATCTCCCGTACTGGACCGCAACGGACGAACCCGGCTTCACAACCATTTCGTGAATGATTGCTACACCGGGCGAGCTAGCGGGCGACAATGCCGTCAATCCTACGTGGGACCTCTTAGGCATTTGCCAAATTTCATTGAGCACTTTTTCCACTAGCTCTTCATTTATCTGCGACGATGGAGGCACACTTCGTGAAGACATCACAGAAACATTACCCTGTTCTTGTTCCTCTGAAAAAGAGACTGAAAAACTAGAGTGACCTTGTGGTGAGAGGGCCGGCATGGACCTCTCATCACTAATAATATACCGTGACACACGTCTCCAACGTTTGTCATTCCAATTGGCACACACAGAGCAAGAATTAGTGCGAGTACACTGACTACAATTAATACACTGAACATGAGAATCAGAGGAAGACTTCCTCGAATTACAATTTGAACAAACTTCTTTCATTTTGAAAAAAGTTAAACAGTCAACGAACACACACTAACCCTTGAAAAATAAGATACATGATAATAATATAATCCATTACAAACATTTCGAAAAATAATTTGAAAGAAAAAATTTTCGAAAAAATTTTCAAATTGAGCCCAAGTTCCCAATGGGAACGATGAGCCCAAATGGATCCCAAAAAAGCCTAAGTGTCGACAAAAATTTTAAATCATGTCTAAAAATTAATGTTACACTTAGAAACAATATTATGAATCTGGCTATGAGCAGAACTTAACAGATGACAAGGAATCACTGTGTGAAGTAACCGTTGTCAATGTAAACAAAAGTGAATAAAACTGGAAACAAGACTGAAAATATGGCCCGAAATCAGTAACCAATTTTAACACTATCCAATGTAAAACAGAGGCTTCTTGAGAAGAAACTGCAGTACATCGGATGGTAGATGCATGACTTAAATGCCTAACCACCCTAGGGTGAGGACGTAACCATGGGGAAAAACAGAATAATCATTCTGTTACCAAGCCAAAACTCCCAAGAAATTTCATTGGAAAATAATTACAAAAATAAAGCCAAAAGCATGGGAGAATAGCAAGGGATGTATTAAGGAAAGGGAGAGAGGAAACACTGAACAAACAATGGAAATTTCATAGCAAGAATGAAAATATTTGGCCCATGCCCCAAAATTAGGGAACATGAAATAATTTTTTATAAAAGTTAAAAAATTTATAGTAATTTATATATTTTTTATACTTACCAATGACCCAGACATAGCTGGTGCTAACTCTTAAAATATAGGGCCAAACACAAATTTTGCCCCCCAATCCCCAAAATTTGCATCTAAAATCAAAGAAAACATGTCCTGAAAGGCCCTCCACACTTCGCCCCCACTGCGCATGCGCAGTGTCAAGGACGTTCCGAAATTGGCGCCATTAATCATTCTAATAACCAGTGCCTGGTAAGCGCTATGTACTCAGCGGGGAGGCAAGAGTTCCCAACTCCTGGGAGGGCCATCCCCGTCTGGGTCATTGGTAAGTATAAAAAATATATAAATTACTATAAATTTTTTAACATTTTTATACTGTACCAATGACCCAGACATAGCTGAATAGTAAAAAGGCTGGAGGGCCAAGGACATAGAGCAAAATGGAATACGCTCAATAAAATAAAATAGAGTCATCCACTGTAGGGAAAAAGAAGTAATAGGCCTTACATGTATCTTTCTTATTTATGATAAATTAGAAAGATACAACACCTTCCAAAATTGAGCTTCATACATCCATGTACTCTATTAATATCCAATATAATCCTTATACTAATAATTTTTAAAGTAAGCCAATAAATAAAGTAAGTCTAGAGAATAGAGACTCTTATACTCCTAAAAGTGTCTGAGGATTGCATAATCATGTCCGTTGACATATGCAATATTCAAAAGCTATACTTTAAAAACTAAGACTTGAATGAATTTTAAAAACCTAAACTTCTCACCATACAACCATCCCAATAACAGCTCAGAATTACTAACTCCGGAGGAGGTATCCCCTTGTTTTCATAGTAAAACAGGTGACCCAAGGGAACACCCTCCCCCCCCCCCCCCCTTTTTCTTGCCCTGGGTCAAATAGCCCAGAGCGAAGAGGGCAGCCGAACGGAGACACTGCCGAAACAGACAGCCTACCTAGCTATAGTAGCAACTGTTAAGTGAATGACATTCTGAGCAGTAGATAATAGACCTAACAATAGAGGCCTCCAGAAATGGACTCGATATTTCTGAGATAAAATTCATGAATGTGGATGGCTGAGCGCAATGAGCAGCCTTCAAAAATCTATAATAGCGACACTATTAATGTAAGCCCAAGAAGTAGAAGAACTCTTACTTCATGAGCCGAAATCTTAAGCACAACTGCTAAGTCAATGAAATACCATAAGCAGTACCGATAGTTAATAGAATCTATTAACAATAAAATGGAGCGTAATGTCCTTCTACTAGACATCAAAGACAGAAGAAGTTTACGCCCATAGTAATAAACAGATATCTGTTTATAAATACATAAACTGTACCCGGAAAGAGTAAAGGCCTATGCCCATACGAATACGGAAGGACCTTAAAATAATAGGTTCCGGATAATAGGAGCCTAACTCTTATGCAACAATCCAATCTAAATAGTAACGGAAGTAGTGATTCCGAAACTACGAAAGTGAAAATCATCCATCGATAGTGCATGAAACTCACTGACTCTACAGTAAAAGAGAAACCAACAGAATTACTGTCTAAAAGGTCAGAATTTGAAAACTACTGTTTCCAGAGGCTCAAATGATTACTTAGCTAAATAAGAACCGAAGTTAAAATCCATATAGGAATTTAATCTAAAGATTCTAAGTCTATTTATCAAAAAGTTACTAACTGACTTAGATAAAGAGACAAAAGACTCAATTGTAAACTATCGTAGAGTGCATAGGTATGAGGTAACATAAACCTATAACCTAAATAATAACAGGCTGCAGTAGATCTTGTGAAACAAGTATACTAAAAATATAGCAATGAGTAGTATGGAGGGATCCACAATATGAACATAATGATCCCTACACCACGACGGAAGAGCCTCTACTTTAGCCGCATAGAATAGCGAATAAGAGGATCTCCTATAGTAAGAAATCGCGTCCAAAGCTCGTCCAGTACAGTGCTTACAATGCAATATGGACCACACAACGGAATACATGAAGGTTGCGACCTTGTGGGTTGTGATAAAGATGACACGATTTACCCAGTGAAAAAAGATCCTCACATAGAGGAAGATTTCACGTTAAGACCCACAGTAGACAAGAGAGTAAATTACCCATGATCTCTGTGAAGATAGAAATGCTATCAACAGAAATGTATTGTGGTTGTTTATCTTAGCAATACCTGCTGAAACAACAGCGCCGGAGGATACGCGTATCCTATCATTCCGTCCTATAGATCAATAGAGCGTTAACAACATTAGCTCAGAGATCTGGACAAGCCAACACATACGTCTGCAATTGATTAGCAAGCTGTGTCATAAATAAATCATCATTGGGCGCTCCCATAGATAGCAAATCTGATTGAATACTTGTTTGTTGAGAGTCCATTCTGACAGCAACAAGCGACCCGTAAGAGAACGGGAGTCCGATAAAACAATCAGACGACCCGGAATATGACGGACCAAAACTGAACTTGGTGTACTATAACCAACAGACGGATTCTTTCCATTAAATTGAATAACGGAAACGAAAGAGTGCCTCTCTGGTTCCGGAGATACGCCACTACTGTCGAATTAAAGGACAGGAATTTGGGCATGCGTTTCTGAATAATGTTCATGCAATGACATAAAGCAAGCCCAAAAAACATTATTCCGCGGAAGAAAACTGATTGCTAAGAGACTGCGGAACCCAAAGACCCTGGCACTTCGAATCCGTAGGGATCAGTATTATATCCCAATCTGTTTGACTGGCAACCGTCATAACAGCCACACTCGGGTCCGGCAACTGCGGTGGCACTCTCTGAGTCAACCACCGAATGTTTGCCCCAGTCTGAATCTCTTGTAACACTAGATAGACAAGAGAACGTGTAAATCGAGCAATTCATGGATTGCCGAAAAGTTGCCGTCGAAGAGAAGCTCCTCCGAGAACGAAGTGACTCTGAGAGAGTTCTTAACCTTACTATCCACGCGTGTGGATGTAGCTAGGGCTGCGTCACGTCTAACCAACTCCAATCAGCCACTGAAGGGCGGAGTTATACGTGAACAAACCACTGCCCTCAAAAGAAATTACATTGAGAATAATATCCCGTAAATCTTTTCTTGAAGACGTAATGATAACGCTTCAGTAAGGCGGATTACATATGATAAAGCGTCTAAGTTAAGTCTACTATACATCATGTCGTTCCCAACATTGAAATTGGAAAAGACATAAACGGCGAAAAAGAATATATGCAGTCTTTAACCACACCGTCTAGACGCATATGAACTCTCGGTATGCCCTGCTCTGCCAAAATAAACTATTCGTATAAATGATAAAATGGCAGAAACGAGCAACGCGGACAAGAAACTAAACTATCATGCTTGGTAGCAGGCTTGTATATATATATATATAGCGTCGAAAAATAAAACACATGTTATAATGACAATATTGAACTGCGTCGGTAAGTCAGGGACAATGTCCCTGAACCGATCGAAAAATCCGAGTCCAATGACGCTATAAGTCTCTTATCCAAGATCGCAGCAATGAAGTCTGAAATAACAATCACTGGAAGATAATGCCAGAAGACATGAAAGGCATCTTCCGATACTACTAAAGGGAAAACTCGAAATCTTTCGAATCCCTTTCGCCATCCTGTCGGACCCTATAAAGCGTTCGGTCGTCCGTACCTGATGCAACCGCGGACCGCACCGACCCAGCGCCGTCGGATAATTCCTGATTCGACCGAGAAACAGTCAATTGCCGGGATGCTGCGAAACAACTGTGCTAACTCGGATAGCACGTCCGTCACTGAGGCCTGAGGAGAAGCGGTCTTACGATGCATTGCCGCTGGAAGCTCCGTGATCGTTACCCCGTGCATACTACCAATATGCGAGCGAACGGAGTGTATAGGCCTCGTGTCCCTTGGCTACCGGATGGCGCGACCTATTCGCCGTGGAATCACTGAATGCCGAAACTGATCGGATACTCGAGGTCACGTAGCCAATGTGCGGTCGTGTGCCCTGCTGTGAGGATGAGGAAGCATCAAGGACAGTCTCTCGGACTGTCAATATAACGGAGCGTCCCAACCGACGGACATATGCTCCGAATGTAAAATATCTGAACCACAACATGCGGTCCCCTATGTTGTTGGACGAGAGAGGGACCTCTCTCGCTCACAACCCGGACGGACCTGGACAAGCCAGGAACCGGACTAACAGGCTTCCTCCGATCTGTCCTCAATCTGCCGTCACTGGGTGAGTACTAAAGTAATTAAAGTGCTCGCATCACCCAAATCTCCTTCCTAGACCGCAACGGACGAACCCGGCAGCCGAACCATTCAATGAATGTACGCTACACCGGGTGAGCTAGCGAATGTCACTCCGTAGGCAATAGACATATTCCATGAGCACTTATTGCCGCTAGCTCTTCATTAACTATGACGACAGAGGCACACTTTTGAAAGACATCTCCATAACTCTTCGAACAAGAAACCAGAAATGCTTGGTTAGCAAGCATAAAATAATAATATATATAGCGTCGTTCAATAATTCGAAAGTTTGTGTGACATTATTGGACTATGTCGGAACTGAGGGACGATGTCCCTGAACCGAACCAAAAATTTCTAAGTCCACCGACGCTATCAGTTTCTTATCCGGCATCGCAGCATTCTGGTCCGACGAAAGAAGCTGTAGAAGACCAAGTCAGATGACATACACAACAGCATATGTTGTTCCGAAAGGGAAAGCTCGAAATCCTCCGAATCCCTTTCGGTATCCCGTCGGACCGGATGAAACTTTCGGACGTCCGTACCCGCTTCCGCGGAGCGTCCCGACCCAGCATCGTCGGATAAAATATATGCGACAGATTCAGTTGATGCTGGGATGCTGCGATAAACTGTGCTATTAAGGAAAGCACGTCCGTTCCCGAGGCCTGTGCAGTAGCGGTCTTACGATGCATTGCCGCCGGAAGCTCCGTGTACGTTGACTCCCGCACACTTCCTATGCGAACATCCGGAGTCTGCAGGCCTCGTGTCCCTGGCTACCGGATGGTGTGACCTGGTCGCCGAAGAATCCTTGATCGGCGAAGCTGGTAATATATCGGCGGTCACGCAGCCAAGGTGCGGTCGTGTGCGCTGACGAGAAGAGGAAGCCTTAGCAGTCTACGCGGACTGCCTATACAACGGAGCGTCCCGAGCGACGAACGTATGCTCCGCTTGCGACACATTTTGTACCACAACATCTGGGGCCAGATGTTGTTGAACGAGAGAGGGGCCTCTCTCGCTTGCCGTCCGGATGGACCGGAACGAGCTATGAACCGGACTAAAAGGCTTCCTCCGTTCTCCCTCCGATCCGCCGTCACTGGGTGTGCATTAAGTTAAATTATAGTGCTCGCATCACCCCAAAATTCCTTCTAGACCGCAACGGACGAACCCGGCTGCCGAACCATTCGGTGAATGGACGCTACACCGGGCGAGCTAGCGGACATCAAAGGCCGTCGAACCTACTAGGGTCCTCTTAGGCAATTGGCGTATTTACATGAGCACTTTTCCGCTAGCCCTTCATTAATTGTGACGACGGAGGCACACTGTTGGAAGACATCACGGATACATCACCCTAATCTTGATCGTCTGAAATAGAAATTGATAAAGTAGAGTGACCCTGCGGGGAAAGGACCGGAGTGTCCAAATCCCCAATAACATACCGTGACATACGCTTCCCATATTGTCATCGAAATCATACGATACAGAACAGGAGTTAATGCGAGTACATTGACCACATATAGAATGATAATAAAGTCAGAGGAAGACTTCCTCTTAAAACAATTGATCAATATCCTTTCAATGTGAAAAGAAAACAAGTCCTGGTACTCGCACTAACCCCTGGCAATCAAAATACATAATAATAATATGATCCATTAATATAGAAAAAATAATTGAAATCAAAATATTTTGAAAAAATATTTTTTCAGAACAGCCCAAGTTTCTGAAAAGTAACGTTGAGCCCCAATGGATCCCAAGCCTAAGTGTGGACAAAAATTTTAAAAATATTTTAAACAATTTATTCAACACTTACGAACAATAATAATGTATCTAGTTATGATTAAAATAACATCAAGATATTATTTTTTAGAAATCCCCCCCTCACACAGAGGGCTGTTGAAAATGTAAACAATGAGTGTAAAAACACTAAAGTAAGACTACAGGCACCCAGGCCCGAAATCAGTTACCAAAAATACACTATCTGATGCAAAACAGAGACTTCCAGGGAAGAAACTGCAGAACATCAGATGGTAGATGCAGAACACAATGCCTAACCACCCGTAGGTGAAGACGTAAACATGGGGAAAGAACAGAATTCATTCTGTTATTCAGCTAAAACTCCCAAGAAAATTTAGTAATAATAATTACAAAAACTATGCCAAAAGCATGGGAGAATAGCAAGGGGGGACTTAAAGGACAGGGAGAGAGGAAAACACTTAAAAAACAGTGTAACTAAATAATCAGAATGACAACAAAATGGCTGCTGCCTCGAAAATAGGTAACTTGACATAATTTCATTAAAAAATTTTAAGTTACAGCCCTGATAATATTCTGTCACACATTTTTTTCCTCTCCTCCTTCTCTATCCTCCTTAGAATCACCATTTCACTAATATTTATGTGTCTGGCATCATTTAAACTGAGATTTATAAGCACAAAGATCAGTCAGATGTTAACTGATGAAGGGCCAAACTTAGAATGATTAATGGCGCCAATTTCGGAACGTCCTTGACACTGCGCATGCGCAGTGGGGGCGAAGTGTGGAGGGCCTTTCAGGACATGTTTTCTTTGATTTTAGATGCAAATTTTGGGGATTGGGGGGCAAAATTTGTGTTTGGCCCTATATTTTAAGAGTTAGCACCAGCTATGTCTGGGTCATTGGTACAGTATAAAAATATGATAAGTTACAGCCCTGAACACATCCTTCCACTGTTTCTTCCTCTCATCCTTTTATTTCATCCTTAGATCCACCATTTCTCTCATGATTATGTGTCTGGCATCATCTAAACTGAGATTTTAAGCACAGATATCAGGGTGATGTTACTGATTGAAGGGCCAAACAAAGAATGAGGATTGGGCTCCAATTTCGGACTTCCTTGACTACTGCGCATGCGCAGTGGATAAAAGTATGGAGGATCACATAGGACATTTAATTTTGGATTTTGATGCAAATTTTGGGGATGGGGGGGGGGGGGCAAAATTTGTGTTTGGCCCTAGAATATTAGAGTTAGCACCAGCTAAGTCTGGGTCATTGGTACAGTATAAAAATTCTCCTTTTTTGAGGATGCTAGTGCTGTGAGGCAAGCGGAATATTGCTGAAATGCATCTCAGATCATGTATCACATTTTTCAAAGGTTTCCAAAAAGGTTCTAATCTCAAAAGGATTTCCTTGTCTTTTGGCAGGGGATTTCTACATTCCAGTACTCTCAGTGAATTCCAGGAGCTGTGGTAACCCTGGTGGGGATAATCTACAGAATAATTTGCTAGGTCCTCAAGTTTTCAATGGAGTTTGTTTATTTATTGGGGTTTATGACACGTCGATTGTGCACTTGTCTTCAACCAATGCTAACCTTGCTTGTGTGGAATTGGTACATTGATGAGTCTGACAGTTGCTTGCCATTACTTGATGGCTCTCTGGGTACTTCACCTTCCTTCACCCGTAAAACTGTCCAACATGTGGTGACCCTGGCTGTCAAAAGTGTGGTTAAACCCTATTAAATAAATATTAATGACAGTTTCAACAGCCAGGATCAACTTTTCAGTTTTTATGGGTGGAGGAACCTGGAGTACCCATAAAGAACCACCAAGGAACTGTCAGACTCTCCACAAGCAGAGTTAGCTGTAGTTAAAGGCAAGTGCACCATCAACATGCAGTATGCCTTTTTGTACACAGCACCACCATACCCGCATGTGGGCAATCAGGATTATGAGTCCAACAACCTAACCAATGAGCCACAGTGCTTCACTTTGAATGTAATAAAACATACCTTAATTTTTAATTTTTCAAGTATATCTTTAACATCACTGGATGACCGAGCATCTTTAAACGATTGTTCTTTAACAAAATTAATTTTATGATTCAATTCATGTAGTTGTTCTAGGAATTCTCTTTCTGTGACTGGTGTTTCCAAAATATGACTGCAGAAGAGAAATGAGAAATTACAATAGTTTGATGTACGCAGGTGATATCATAGTCAGACAAGAGCAACGCGAAGCGTGGCATATGCCCCGGACAGTGTCATAAAGGGGTAGGTAAGTCTCTTGGGGGCATAACCAAAATCAAAAGGAAGCTTTCTCCAGACACCAACAATGCATCACAAAAAAATAAAATTGTTTCGAGTCAGCATTCCTTAGTTATTGGACAGAAACCAAATTCAACATGGTGGCCATGGCGGCCATATTGAATTAGATAGCTGGATCAAAATTGAAAGGAAGCTTCCTCTAGACACCAATAATGCATAACCCAAAACTGAAATTGATTCGAGTCAGTATTCATTAGTTATTGGACGAAAACCAAAATCAAGATGCCTGCCATGGCAGCCATAATGAATTGGACACTGGTGGCCATCTTGGTTCAGATGACTGGTCCAAAATCAAAATGAACTTTCTCTAGAAACCAACAATGCACAATTAAAAAATACAAGAGGCCCAAAGGAGCCTTAATCGCTCACCGGCCAAAGTGGTTCAAAGAAGTATTTGGGGGTCACATTCAGTTAGACATGATTCATCAACACTACAAAGGAATGAAGTCATGAGAGACAAATTTTATGGAACTAGGGCCATGGCTTGAACAAACTTGAATCTTACCCCCCTAAGGATGCTGCATACCAAATATCAAAACATTCCGACTGCTGAATCTGAAGAAGAAGATTTTAAAGAAAAATTCCTCATATTGACTAAGTTATCATTCGGGCTTCCATAGGGAGACCAAATATGGACCCAGGGACTTGGCTTTAACAAACTTGAATCCCACCCCCCTAAGAATGCTACACACCACATATCAAAACATTCCGACTGCTGGATCTGAAGAAGAAGATTTTTAAAGAAAATTCCTCATTTTGAACTAAGTTACAATTCAAGCTCCCACAGTGAGCCCAAATATGGACTTAGGGACATGGACATGGTTTGAACAAACTTGAATGTCATCCCCCCCCCCCCCCCCCCCCCCCCCCACCTCCAAGGATGCTGCATACCAAATATCAAAACATTCCGACTGCTGGATCTGAAGAAGAAGATTTTTAAAGAAAATTCCTCATTTTGAACTAAGTTATAATTCGGGCTACCGCAGTGAGCCCAAATATGAACCCAGGGACTTGGCTTGTACAAACGTGAATCTGCCTGCTGGATCTTGAGAAGAAGATTTTTTAAGAAATTTGCCTGAAATGCACTAAGTTCGAATTCGGGCTTCTACACTGAGCCCAAATATGAATCCAGGGGGCCGATTTGAACAAACTTGAATCAGATCCACCCCACAATGTTGCATACCAAATATCAAAAGATTCTGCCCGCTGGATCTGGAGAAGAAGGTTTTTTAAGAAATTTTCCTGAAATGCACTAAGTTCGAATTCGGGCTTCTATACTGAGCCCAAATGTGAATCCAGGGGGCCGATTTGAACAAACTTGAATCAGATCCACCCCACAATGTTGCATACCAAATATCAAAAGATTCTGCCTGCTGGGTCTGGAGAAGAAGATTTTTTAAGAAATTTGCCTGAAATGCACTAAGTTCGAATTTGGGCTTTTATAGTGAGCCCAAATATGAATCCAGGGGGCCAATTTGAACAAACTTGAATCAGACCCATACCAAGATGCTGCATACCAAGTATCAAAAGATTCTGCCCACTGGTTATGGAGAAGAAGATTTTTTAATAATTTTTCTACAATTCATACAGTGCTATCAGAGTTATGCCCCATACAGAGCCCCCAAGGGACGTGGCCATTTCATTTGAACAAACATGAATTGCCATATAGTAATGAACATCCACATAAAGTTTTGTGAAAATCGGACCAGTGGTTTCAGAGGAGAAGTCGTTTGAAAAATGTTCACAACGACAGACGACGACAGACAACGACGACGGACAGCAAGTGATAAGTTGAGCTCCCTTCAGTGAGATAAAAAATGATTTGAGTCGCATTTATTAGTTATTGGATGGAAACCAAATAAAATATGGCCACCATGGTGGCCATATTAAATTTGCTAGCAGAACCAAAATTGAAAGGAAGCATTGTCTAGTCATCCACAAGTTACCACTAAAATAATAATGTGATCAAATAAGCAGTTCTTTAGTTTTGGATGGAAACCAAATGTTAACGGATGGACGATGGATGCCTGACGATGGATGGACATGGTGAAAACATAATGCTCCAAGAGATTTTGGGGAGCATAAAAAGGAGATTGGTTAGAAGGTTAGAAATGGACATGAGCAATTTTCTGACAAGAACAGACAACAGTGAATGATTCACCATCTCACACACCAAAATGGCTAATCATCTTCTATGATGTTAAAAAAGCACAATAACTTTTATCAGCATTTTAATTGGGCTTTTTTAACAAATTTCTGATGAAATTCGGACAATGAATCACAGATTTTTCTAGGAGTCTAGGGGGTCTGTTTATCAACAACATTCCTTTTCAGTACTCAACACTAGATTGAGTAAAGTAAACATTATTTTCTAGGGATCTTATAACTTGAAAAGATAATGAAAAGATAAAAGTCAGGACTGAATGTAGTCATGTAAAAATTTAACTGATATTGGGCAAATGATTGTGGAAAAGACTCAAACATCACATTCACAATGGACTACAGAGGTATGAGATGGTAAATTTTTAGGGGACAGCATAACCACAATGGTTATCTTCCTGCCATTCTCTACATGTAAATTACAATAGCTCAGTCAGGTTATCTAAAAACATTTTTGTTACGTTACTTCCTGTAAGTAGATATTTAGTTTACATTCTGAATGTGATTATGACAAAAGATAGTGGTTACTGAGAAAATAATCATCAAGCTGCACAGGTGCTATCCCACCCCCATGACACATTCAATTTTTGGTGGCCAGAGCGAACCACCTATCATGATGGGGCGGTCACATCTTTCCACAGTACTAGCAGGGTTCAACAAGGGCTTGTGTCTGAATCGTATTGTTGAAGGCACAATCAAGTAACTGCACACAATGTGTCTTCATGTTCCCATTTCAGTACTTTGAGGGTTAAGTGTCTTGCACAAGGACATGATGCAATTACAAGTCCAATACACTAATAAATGAGCCACAGTATCCTCATTGCTTGAGTGAATGTCCAAGCAATGAAAATTACTTATGCAATAATGAGCATCATAACTTGTCAAAAATATTGACCACTGAGTGACATTGTGAACTGTAAAACTGTAAAGGTACAAATAAATGTACTGTCGAGTTAACTGGTAGAAAGCTAAATTATTTTTCAAAGGTGATTTGTAACCTAAGTATTTTTTCAAAAATACAATACTGACAGCAAGGGGAGTCTCTGTTTAGCAAGATTTTGTATGTCAATAATAGATTTGTTACTATTACTGGAGAGTGCCTGATGGCACTCTCCAATAAATTGTAACAATATAATTTTATGTGAACATTTCTTTATCTACTGCTGCACAAATGACAAGCTAATGCACACAGTGTAAAGACACTAAAGTGGCTTTCAGCATTTTTCAGTAGAGCCCTGCTAATGGCTTCTAGCATTCAATTCATTTTATTTATTTATTAGAGTTTAATGACACTTTAACAGCCAAGGTCATATTGTGTCGGTGACAGTTTTATGGGTGGAGGAAGCAAGAGTACCTGGTGGCAACCACCGAGCAACGACGAGCAGCCGTCAGCTTCCCAACATCGTAACTAGACACTGAAGCACAGGCAGGGTTAGATTGGTTGAAGATATGCTTACCATTGACGTGCAGTATGCCTTAGTACATGGTGCCATCATGCCCTCATTTGGACAATCGGGGTTAAGTGCCTTGCCCAAGGACACAACGCAGGAGTCTGAATCGATTGCTCAGATGGTCACCCATCCAAGGACTAACCAGGCTCGACGTTGCTTAATTTCGGTGATTCTAGCACTCAAACAGTTAAGCAATCTGATAAAACAAAATAAATAATTCAACAAACTTACTTTATCATAGTTTCTGGAATGACCATCTCATGCACAAACTGACTCAATTCTCCCCTAATTGCCTAGAAGTAAAATACATCTCACTAAAATTAATAAAATGAAATTTTGCAATGTAAGGAGGAAGCTTTTCTAAAAAAAAATGATGGCAACATATGATACTGAATAAACTAAGGCCAAAGTGAATGATAAATATGGGGAATTTAGTGACTATAGGGAATTTTATATTACCTTTTAGTGTTGAAACGATTAGTCGATTAGTTGTTGTCGACACTGATGTAGCCCAATGTCAATGGATTTCCGAGTCGACTCTGATGCAAGGTCTACTGAGGACGGGTTATAATGATTGTCAGTTCATCAGTTCATCTCTTCACAGAAATTAACAACACTAATAATGAGATAACTGACACAGACATTAAGATCAACGTAGACTTGAAAGTTAACTGTGTCGCTAACAGTGATCACACTAAACATGCCTTAATACTGAAAATGATGTAGTTATCTGAACTGTGCTCAAAATAAAATTTCTATTATAGAGATTCCCATGCAATTGAATTTATTAAGTATGTGATCAACACAATGATAAGTTGATTACATACATCAGAATATCAAAAGCCTGTGGTTAATCGTTCATCAGGATTGCTCTCCACATCTGTGGTTGATTATATCTTGCATTGAATCATTAATCTTATATGAAAACATCTAATGAAATGGATGTTTTGTTAACAACTTCCCACCAAAATATAATCAAAATAAACCCCTTCATGCCAATGTACGTTACCCATGAACTGACACCAGTAAAGTATGCAAGTGGAGAAAAATAGTCAATTGCAGAGCTCACGGTATTGCTCTGTAAATCTTCGCAGCAGAAAGTTGGGTGCCAAATAGTCGACTTCAACTCGACTTTTTGGTGTCAACTAATTGACTCCAGAATCCCAGAGTCATTTCAACACTATTACCTTTATCAGGGTTTCCGCTATACCGGCACAGCAGTTGTCAACCGGTCACAATTCCCCCACCAGGGATCCTTCCAGACATTAATCAACATGTTAAAATTCACCCTGATCTGTCCATTCCCTGATTCACAGATTGTAGAAGTGCCATTTCTAGACATCTTTTGATGATTTACGTACACAAATCTCATAGAAAGGTGACTCTACTCTGTTCCATGAGTCCTGCATAACTCAATCAACGCCAAATGAAAAGCTAGACAAACTGTAAACAATAACCTCATTGAATATTAAATGCATCACGTGACAAAACAGTGCAATTTGTTTGGTCAGTATGTGCACTACATAATGCGAGTTGTAAAACTTCATTCAGTAGTAAATATCATTATGTGATGTTTTGTTTTCTGACCATTCTTATTACTACCCAAGACAAGCACATGTTGAAAACGCATGAACTTCAGCAGATGTACTCCCATTGTCAGCGTTAATCAAAATGACATAACAGTTTGCAGATATTCACACCTCATTTGTGTATTTTAATCAGTGTAATGCAATCTCAAATCTATTTTCTTGAAAATTACAGAAGCGTGAAAAAGACAAGAGCTTCTTGTTTCCAATTTGGAAGCACAAAAAAGCATGAGTGCGATAGCGCACCTCAAATCGACAGCACTGATTCTGATTAATTTATTGTGCAAATGAATGATTTTTTACCTCAATTTCTCCTCATTGGTCCTTATTCTTACGCAGTTACTGGCTCTCGGAATGTGAAAACCTGCACAAATATCGCTGGAAAAAACCTAAAAAAAATCCCTCAGATGCAATGAAATGGGGGTTTTGGGACTCCCAAATTTTTAATTTTCCTACCACTGGTCGAACCATGGTCAGCTCGTGGTAGCGACTACTCTTTGTTGCCCCATCATACGGCCTCATTTATTTTCCCCTAGGGGAAACACTGCCTTTATGTAATTACCACATTGAATTTCTACTGAAGGTGTTGTCATATGCAATTAAGCAGACCTTTAACTCCTTGCGTGCTGCTGGAAGATATTCCTGCACAGGACAGGATTTCTCTTGTCAATGAAGCAAGTGTAATTTGGACACATTTAATCAAATTTTCCCTCTGAAAGTTGAACTGACTTTTTCACCAATGATTTCTTGAGTTAAATTTAGATAAATTTTCCATCAAATCTAGTCATGGCTGCTTCACAGCAGCCATGCCTAGATTTCATGAAAAATAAATTGAAAATACTCGACTAGTTAAAAACAATACCAGAAGAATTATGGTAGTTTTTAGGCAGCAATCATATTGCATTTATATGGTTAGTTTAGGGTTAATTATCCACAGATCTGTCTTTTTGTCATCCTTTGGTTATTGCAATGACCTCACTGTTATCTCAGATTGGGTTGGTTTACACGAGTTAATTATGACAGCACTCCGGACATGTGTGCTTGATTTCTCGCTGTGTATTTGTGACCAGTCACACTGTGAATTACATAGAAATGACTGGGTCAGGTGGTGAATTCCCAATCAAAATTCCACCCGCTTGCCCTACCAACACCTTCGTAAATTCATTGCACTGGTATAGCTTGTCAAGTGTCCTTGATATGGGTACAGTTTAGGTTGTGTGGGCGTTTTTTCATACCGGCTCCACTGTACTATCAAACCACAGGTTGTTATCTACATATTAAAATAAATGTACATGAATGGTGAGGTTAATATCTTACAAGATACTACAAATACCAGTGGTCTGCAATAAACCATTGATGTCTCACAGACAAACATGTGAAAAGTTGCCGTCACATGTGATTTTTTCTGTTTATGTGGTGATCAGACAACTGTGACAATTATCTGAATATTGAATGAAACAATTGGACAATGTTGTAAGCTGAAGAAAGCAACATATCATTTATTTATTTATTTATTTATTGGTGTTTAAGGTCACATATTTATGCACAATGGCTAATCATGACCGTGACAATTTTACGGGTGGAGGAAGCCGGAGTACCCAGAGAGAACCACCCAGCAATGGAGAGCAACTGTCAGCTCCCCAACATACGAACTCCACACAAGCAGGGTTAGCATTGGTTGAGGACAAGTGCACCATCGACGTGCAGTATGCCTCAGTACACAACGCTACCAGGCAGTGGAGATGAAGTATCTTGTTCACAACATGGTTGCCGCAGGTGGGATTCGAACCGAGGACCTCTCGGCTTGCAGCCTGCATCTCTACCTACTGAGCCACCACACTCCCCGAAGAAAGCAACAGCGATAAATGGTTGGATAAGGTAGGGTAGCACTCTTGAAAATCGTATTTTACATTATAAATTACAAATTCCAAAGCTTTTCATGGCACCACTAATTACAACATACTAAAATTCATTGAAATGCACTTGGTCTCTGGTTCTGCTATCTTGAGAATTTCAAACCTCAATCTGTCACAGGAACTAAGGACATTGCCACAGGGGGAAGTGGGGGTCTAAATTGGGAAAAAATTGGGAAATTTCAGAGAGGGCACTTGTGGAATTTTTCCAAACATGTCTAAAATTTGGCCAAAATATGGAGTTTTTAGCTTGAAAAGTAGTAAAAATCCCCCCAATATTAATTTGTTGTTGGAATTTGTGACTACCAAGAGCCTCTGATAATTTACAGCCAAGGGTGTGTCCAAATGGAATTCTCAATCTTAACTCTTTATCTAACAAACTGGCTGCCACCGCCCATGGAATTTACAAATTCAGAAGGTGAAAACATTTTTTCAACAAAACCATATCATGTGACCGCTCACTGGAATGAGCTCACTGAGCTTATTCCAATGAGGGATTACATGATGTGGTTTTGTTGAAATTTTTGGAACAATAAAAATACTGATAACAAACTTTTACATCGTTTGGGTTGGATAAAGGGTTAAAATCCGAAAGTTGAAAGAATATGCTAAAGGAATTCCCCACTTGTTGGAAATTATGTTGTGATAGTCAGAAGTTTTGCTATGGGGGGGGGGGGGGGGGGGGTAGCAAAATGAGAGCATGAAGACACATTGTGTGCAGTGGCTCGACAATATGATTCAGACTCAAGTCTTTGTTGAACCCTGTTAGTACTGTGGAAAGATGAGGGGGAATGGGTGCAGGAGGAAACCTCTCCCCCTATAACTCCCAGCACCCCCATCCAAATCCAAGACCCCTTAGAAATGTCCCCAACAGGAATCTATAGTTATTAGTTATTGCACACCAGAAATACAGTTTTGAACAATCACAACCTGAATCTATGGAATTATATGAGAAAAATTGGGGAAACTACAACTTGGCTTTAGTTTCGTTATCAAAAGTAAAACTTTTTATAAATTTTCAAACATTTTGGGTTTTATTATCTATAACAAGTAAAACTTTATATTTATATAAATTTTCAACCATATTTCCAAAGAATACTGAAGCTATCATTTGTTTGTTTGTTTTGTTTGCTTCTTGTCATTCAATACCAATATACAAACAACTGAACACACGTAAGTAAGTATTCACGTATACTTGGAGCCGGTGGATATTAATGGATAAAACAAAATGCACCCTTTAAGCTGGGTCAGGAGAATAACAAGAGGAATTTCTGAACCTCGTTCACTAAAATCGATCTGAGTTTTGGGAAGACCATGATTCAGGTCGATTTTACTGAACTCAGTACAGAAATTTCATAAGAAATTGCGACTCATTAGAGATCCTCTATGTATGAAATTTATACCTGTCTATTTTTCAGTTTCACATTCATTGCTATAGACTGCTCCTGTAAACTTTGTATCTCATTACTTATGCTGCTCAAATCACCCTGGAAACCATTTAGCATCTCTTCCATCCTCTGTAAAAAATGAAAAATTAATACTATGGGGCCTGGGAACACCCACAAAACAAAGTTGTTTAAAGAAGGATTTAATTAGCAGCTATGGCTAGTTAACACTACTGAAAAATGTAGTAACGTAATTATTCATAACTCAGTTGTCCAAGTAAGATAATTTTTTTTTTGGTGATGAGATGCTACACCACAAGTAATGCCTAGATTCTGATCTTAAGAAGCTGATTTTTAAAGATTATTCTTAGATTGGACTAAGTTGAACTTTGGGCTTTAAAGGAGCACATATATTAACACAGGGACTTGATTATAACAGACATGAATCTGACACCTCTTAAAAAATGCTGTTAAGTGAGATGGGGTCAGTAAGAAGAGACAACTAAGCTTTTTAGAAAGGTGTGGTCACAAAATGACATATCATCTGCTAATAAGACTACTGAATGACTTGGAGTATGAGGGAGCATTCAGACTGGACTTCACAAGGAAATTGATTAGTGTCAACTTAGTCAACTGTACACATATAGACAATGTACATACCTCTAGTATCGTATCACATGCTGCTATCTGTTTGTGAAGACTGGCAATATTTTCACTTTCTTTGATATCTGTTGAAATGTTGAGGAACCAAAAATAAACAAGCATAAGTAACTGGTAGGGTGCTAGATTACCTTTGGTGGTTTGAATTTTATTAATTTATTGTTACATTTTATTGGAGAGTTACTACAGGCAGATTGTTTCCTGACAAAATCTGACTCTATCTTCAATGAGAGGGGAGGGCCGGTCTAAGTGTTTCCAAGAAAGTGATGTAACCCTTTCCACCACAACTTCCTGATATAACCTCTGCTTAGCATTAAGAAACTTAGATAGCAGACTTTGACTTTTACAAACTGTTGTTTCACTGAAAATCATTTCTGTTCCAGTCTTCAGTATATTTGAATTTAACCATGAGGCACTTTATTGCAGAAAACACAGTCTACCAGGTGAGGGGGCACACTTGAATCGGCACACTTCATTCTGTCTTCATTAAAGAGTGACTCTGATGTCAAGCTGTGAAAATTTTACTCCATATTGTAATCGGAAATAAAAACAAGAGTCCCAACGGGGCCTGAAGCATTCATCTTGAACAGAACACAATATAAACAGAGTCCAAGAATGAGTCAACATTAAGCAATCCATCTCCATAGGATATACTGTCAATCCTTGAGCCCCTCAGGAGTGACAAAAATAATCTGGGCATCATGCCTTTTCTTCAGTTGATCATAGTGTAAAATGTAGAGCTCCCCTATGAAGCCCCCTGATACAACCTATGTGGATTAATCTTAGTTACACACCTCTAGAGGGTACTAAATACAAAATTTCTAATTCTTCAGCTACATGGCCAATTCCGGCTCTCACAGGGAGCCCAAATATTAACCCAGGATCTTGATTTGATCAAAGTTGAATCTGACTTCCCTAGAGATGTTGTATACCAAATATGAAAGTATTCTGACTAGTGGACCTGAAGAAGATTTTTGAACAAATTCCCTCATATTGTACTAAGTTAAATTTCAGGTTCCCATATGGAGCCCAAATATTAACCTAGGCACTCGAATAGAAATGTTGCATACCAAATATGAAAGCATTCTGACTGGTGGATCTGAAGAAGATTTTTAAAAATTATCCCCCCATATTCCGTTGGAAGCCCAAATACTAACCTAGGGACTTGGTTTGAACAATCATGAATCTGACCCTCATAACAACGAAGTATACCAACATTAAAAGATTCTGACTGGTGGTTCTGAAGAAGATTTTTAAAGAATATTCCCCATATTACCCTAAGATAAAAATGTGGGCTCCTGTATTAAGCCCAAACATGAACCAATGGGCTTTATTTTAACAAACTTGTATCTGATCTGACCCCCCACCCCCCTTTCTATGAATGCTGTATACCAAAATATCAAAAGATTATGATGACTGGATCTGGAGAAAAGATTTTTTAAAATTTTTGCAAATATGATGATTCAGCATTTTTTCGATGCCCTCTACAGAACACCCAAACATAACCGATGGCAATTTTTTTTACCATTCAATTCTACTGGTCCTAAGGATGCTTCATACCAAATAACAGCTCTCTGTTCCGTGTGGTTTGGGAAATATGGGCGTTTGAAAATATTTATATTTTTAGCTCCCAGGGTTCCCTTTGGGATGCAGGAATTTTTTTTTTTTTGCATGAGTCAAGTACTTACGACCCAATAATACCACATACCAAATTTGGTTCAAATCGAACTATCGGTTCAGAAAATAGAAATTTGGGGCATGGCCAAAAATCTTACCTCTCCCATTACAAAGCCAAATATTGCTTCACAAACTTCGTTTGAACAAACTTGATTCTACATCTCAAAAGGAAGCTCCATAACAAATATCAAGTCATTGTACTCACTGGTTCATGAGAAGAAGATTTTAAAAATATTTTGGAGCATTTTCCCCCACTCCCTCCCTATGGGGCTGGGCATGTTGAATTGAACAAAAATGCAATGCCCCTTCGGGACCATCACTCACACAAACTTTCACTGGAATTAGCCCAGTGGTTTTGGAGAAGAAGACCAAAACATGGTGTTGATGGGCGCCGGACGGAGAGCGATGAGATTAGCTCAGCGTGACTTTGTCAAGATGAGCTAAAAAGCATGCAATGAACATTTGTTTGTGTGGGACAATGCCTCTGAAAATTTTGACTTTTTAGCACCTACCTAAAAATACATATGTTTTTCATTGACTTCTCCATCCTGGAATTCAAAACAGCCAAATTCTAGGACTTTCAAGACTCTGGGACCTGTGAATGTGTACCCTCATAGTTGTTAAGAAGTACGACATGAGCTTTGAGGTGCAATGCATCAGAAAATCACTAGATGTGCTAAAAGGATACAATCTTGAATAGAAGCATTTTCAACCACTGACAACTCTCGCTCAATTTCTTTTGAATACTGTCGAAGATCCACTCCCTGAAAAACAAGATACAGAACATTCAGAAAGATGTGATATTCCATCACTTTCAAGATGGAATACACCCAAATACTAATGCAAATATTTCTGGTGCAGAGCCCAGCAGAACCAAAAGGAATATTATTGAAAAAATTTGCAGGTTGAAGTTTTTATATTTCAACATCAATGTTCAGAGAGCTAACACTTTACCTAACGATTCGGCCAGATCTGCCCACCAGACATGTTAAGTTTGAAAAACTCAAAATAGTGAGATTTTTACGCAGTGAAGCTTGTTTTTCCAAACAAGTACAGCACCTTCAATTCTGAGATTCGCAGAAATCCCCCCCCTACCCCACATTAAGTCTTCACTAGCATGCCCCCCTCCCCCACCCCGTCTGAATTTCAGACCATGGTACCATCAATGGTGGGATCTGCCTTGTTCTGTCAGATTTGTGGCTTTGTCAGGATTCTTCAGATTCTTTATTCACAGTACACATACATGTAAAATGGTTACAAATAAACATATTGCACAAATGTAATGAGTAATATACCGTGGGAAGTGGCATAGCCAGATTGGCTGTCTACCTGCCACCCTCTGGAAGATGGGGTGATTGCAAAAACACTGTGACTAAATGAATGAACGTAGAACCACTTATGTGACACATGGAGAATGGCGATCGAATCATTTCTTTTCTGAGTGCTTCATATGCGCCAGCGGAAAGATGGTGCTTCAAGGTTGGCAAGAAGCAACCTGCTTATAGGACTCCCTCCACTACTCATCATAACACCTGAGGGTGGTAACAAGTCCCATCGAGAAGTTTGTATCTTATCGTTTAGACTGTGACAAAGAGGTAGGTCATGATGTTTGGGCGTGGAGTCTATGTTAGCTGCATCATCATCGTAGGATGACGAATGCTAGGATTTATTTGTTTAGATTATTGTCTGTAAGTTCTTAATTGTGTACATATAGTATTTTACATAGCACAACTGTAAGGAGGAAGCGCAACAGGTTGCACAAGACGAGGATTCCAGATGCAAACATTCACAAGAAAAGCTACATTTTAGCAAAACTCATTTCCTTTTTTTTGAGGAGTCTCTAAGCTCTTACCATGGTTTTCAGGGATAATATGCAATTGCTGTGCTTATTAAGGTAAATAGACATTCCTCCAAAATGGGTTTTTTTCTGTCCCATTTCTTTCCGTAGTTCCCACTGAAATAATTCCCACTTCAAATGCCAGTGAAACTGAAGAAACACAACACAAAACATAATTCGTGTGATTTTGTTGACTTTTATTGAAGTAAGTCGTTATATTCAAATCACTTTTGTTGGTTACCCACTCCAGTGTTTTCACCAAAATCTCTGCGAATTTCGACTGAAGAGGTTCGTTTTTTTGTACAGAATTTGTTTTCAGCTATTCTTTCACACATCTGAATTACCTCGTCAAGGCAAATGTGAGGCCATTTGCTTGAAAAACTTTTTCTATCTTCCACGTTCCACCCAGCTTATTTATAGTAGTTAGTGCAGTAAACTGAAAACTCAAGATTCAAGTTTGCAAAACAAAACAAAACAAGGAGACTCAAAATCATGAGAATTTGTACCCTGATCATGAGGTTGGGAGATGGCATAAAAAATCGTGAAACTTAACATTCTGCTGCCCACGTAATTTACAAATAAAGCAGCTGAAAACATTTTTTTTCTTCAAAATTTCAACAAAATCAGGGGTTGTCCCAGAAATTAAAATAATATATTTTTATATCCTGTCAGTTGGGGAAAGGGTTAACCTGAGCTGTTGAAGTGCTGTTAACTCTTAACCCCCTGTGTATTTTCAAGATTTTTTCATCAAATCTAGTCATGGCTGCTGTATAGCAGCCACGACTAGATTTGATGAAATATTAATCTAAATGTAACACAAATGAAAGTGTCAATGACACTGTAGCTCAACTTGTCATGACATGTACATGTATAGTATGTGACACAGCAATGACAAACATCTAGGTAATGACCTGATAACAAATGTACATATAAAGTATTGTAACGGTCTGTACATAAATACTGTAACAAATGTATAGGTAAAGTATTGTAAAGGTGGGTGACAGTCAGATGCTGAATAGAAAAGAAATCTTTGAGTCCCAGAGTGGGTCTAACTGAACCCCAAAATATTTGTTCTCATAGCACAGTGATAACAAAGGCACCCCAAAACACACTCATTCCTGTCCCAAGGTGAAAACAAAGGTACCCAAGAAGTTTCGTGAATATCAGTTCATAAATACAAGCTGTATAGAAGTTGTGACAAAAAACTGATTGGACCTAATTTCGGTACAAAATGGCCACTGGCAGCCATCTTGAATTTTGGACCGCACTCAGAAACACTCGTTCTCGTCCCAAGGTGATAACAAAGGTACCCAAGAAGTTTCGTGAAGATAGGTTGATAAATACAGCCTCTAGCTCAAGCCGTATTGACATGTGCACTAAATAAATCAAAATTCATCTAATTTGCATAATTTCTGCATGAGGAAAAAACCCGTACTATATGTGATGTATTCTATTTTACTAAACATTCATACAAAAATTTATTCAAATCAGAACTTTCATACAGAAGTTCTGTACAAAAGACTGATTGCACTAATTTTGGTACACAATGGTTGCTGGTGGCCATCTTGAATTTTGGACCACACCCAAAAACACTCGTTCTCATCCCACGGTGATAACAAAGGTACCCAAGACGTTTTGTAAAGACTGGTTCATAAATACGGCCTCTAGCCTGAGCCGTATAGAAGTTGTGTACAAAAAACTGATTAGACCTAATTTCGCTACGAAATGGCCACTGGCAGCCATCTTGAATTTTGGACCGCACTCAGAAACACTCGTTCTCATCCCAAGGTGATAACAGAGGTACCCAAGAAGTTTCGTGAAGATCGGTTGATAAATACAGCCTCTAGCCCGAGCCGTATGTGCACTTACTGTGTGTAAGTAGCACTGAAAAAATCAAAGTTCATCTAATTTGCATAATTTCCATATTGTATGTTATGTATCCCATGGTACTAAACATTCACACAAAAAATTATTCAAGTCAGCACTTTCAAATGGAAGTTCTGTGCAAAAATCTGATTGCACCTAATTTTGTACAAAATGGCTGCCATCGGCCATCTTGAATTTCGGACCGCACCCAAAAACACTCGTTCTCGTCCCACGGTGATACCAAAGGTACCCAAGAAGTTTCATAAAGATCGGTTTATAAATACAGCCTCTAGCCCGAGCCGTATTGGCATTTGCACTTACAGTGCTGAAAGTAACACTAAATACATCAAAGTTAGTCTAATTTGCATAATTTACGTACGAGAGAGAAAAAAACCTGTATTATATGTGATGTATCCCATGGTACTAAACTTTCATACAAAAAATTATTCAAATCAGCGCTTTCATATGGAAGTTCTGTACAAAAAACAGATTTCTGCATCGCCGGTACAAAATGGCGGCTGGCAGCCAACTTGAATTTCGGTTCGGACCCCAAAACACTCGTTCTCGTCCCACAGTCATAACAAAGGTACCCAAGAAGTTTCGTAAAGATTGGTTCATAAATACGGCCTCTAGCCCAAGCCGTATTGAATTGTTGACAGACAGACGGACAGATGGACAGACGGACAACTGGTCATGGCATAAGCTCAAATTTGGCTTCGCCAAAGTTGAGCTAAAAATCACTGGTTAAAAATTCCATTCAATTTACTATCTGAAAGTTAAAAAATTTATAGTAATTTCTATATTTTTTATACTTACCAATGACCCAGACATAGCTGGTGCTAACTCTTAAAATATAGGGCCAAACACAAATTTTTCCCCCCAATCCCCAAAATTTGCATCTAAAACCAAAGAAAACATGTCCTGAAAGGCCCTCCACACTTCGCCTCTACTGCGCATGCGCAGTGTCAAGGACGTTCCGAAATTGGCGCCATTAATCATTCTAAAAACCAGTGCCTGGTAAGCGCTATGTACTCAGCGGGGAGGCAAGAGTTCCCAACTCCTGGGAGGGCCATCCCCGTCTGGGTCATTGGTAAGTATAAAAAATATAGAAATTACTATAAATTTTTTAACATTTTTATACTGTACCAATGACCCAGACATAGCTGAATAGTAAAAAGGCTGGAGGGCCAAGGACATAGAGCAAAATGGAATACGCTCAATAATATAAAATAGAGTCATCCCCTGTAGGGAAAAAGAAGTAATAGGCCTTACATGTATCTTTCTTATTTATGATAAATTAGAAAGATACAACACCTTCCAAAATTGAGCTTCATACATCCATGTACTCTATTAATATCCAATATAATCCTTATACTAATAATTTTTAAAGTAAGCCAATAAATAAAGTAAGTCTAGAGAATAGAGACTCCTATACTCCTAAAAGTGTCTGAGGATTGCATAATCATGTCCGTAGACATATGCAATAATCAAAAGCTATACTTTAAAAACTAAGACTTGAATGAATTTTAAAAACCTAAACTTCTCACTAAACAACCATCCCAATAACAGCTCAGAATTACTAACTCCGGAGGAGGTATCCCCTTGTTTTCATAGTAAAACAGGTGACCCAAGGGAACACCCTCCCCCCCCCCCCCCCTTTTTCTTGCCCTGGGTCAAATAGCCCAGAGCGAAGAGGGCAGCCGAACGGAGACACTGCCAAAACAGACAGCCTACCTAGCTATAGTAGCAACTGTTAAGTGAATGACATTCTGAGCAGTAGATAATAGACCTAACAATAGAGGCCTCCAGAAATAGACTCGATATTTCTGAGATAAAAATTCATGAATGTGGATGGCTGAGTGCAATGAGCAGCCTTCAAAAATCTATAATAGCGACACTATTAATGTAAGCCCAAGATGTAGAAGAACTCTTACTTCATGAGCCGAAATCTTAAGCACAACTGCTAAGTCAATGATATACCATAAGAAGTACCGATAGTTAATAGAATCCATGAACAATAGAATGGAGCGTAACGTCCTTCTACTAGGCATCAAAGACAGAAGAAGCTTACGCCCATAGTAATAAACAGATATCTGTTTATAAATACATAAACTGTACCCGGAAAGAGTAAAGGCCTATGCCCGTACGAAGACGGAAGGACCTTAATGACAATAGGTTCCGGATATTAGGAGCCTAACTCTTATGCAAAAATCCAACCTAAATAGTAACGGAATAGTGATTCCGAAACTACGAAAGTGAAAATCATCCATCGATAGTGCATGAAACTCACTGACTCTACAGTAAAAGAGAAACCAACAGAATTACTGTCTAAAAGGTCAGAATTTGAAAACTACTGTTTCCAGAGGCTCAAATGATTACTTAGCTAAATAAGAACCGAAGTTAAAATCCATATAGGAATTTAATCTAAAGATTCTAAGTCTATTTATCAAAAAGTAACTAACTGACTTAGATAAAGAGACATAAGACTCAATTGTAACTATCCTAGAGTGCATAGGTATGAGGTAACATAAACCTATAACCTTAAAAAAAAAACAGGCTGCAGTAGATCTTGTGAAACAAGTATACTAAAAAATTGCAATGAGTAGTATGGAGGGATCAACAATATGAACATAATGATCCCTACACCAACGACGGAAGAGCCTCCACTTTAGCCGCATAGAAAAGCGAAGAAGAGGATCTCCTATAGTAAGAAATCGCGTCCAAAGGTCGTCCAGTACAATGCTTACAATGCAATATGGACCACACAACGGAATACATGAAGGTTGCGACCTTGCGGGTTGTGATAAAGATGACACGATTTACACAGTGAAAAAAGATCCTCACATTGAGGAAGATTTCACGTTAAGACCCACAGTAGACAAGAGAGTAAATTACCCAAGATCTCTGTGAAGATAGAGATGCTATCAACAGAAATGTATTGTGGTTGTTTATTTTAGCAATACCTGCTGAAACAACAGCGCCGGAGGATACGCGTATCCTATCATGCCGTCCTATAGATCAATAGAGCGTTAACAACATTAGCTCAGAGATCTGGACAAGCCAACACATACGTCTGCAATTGATTAGCAAGCTGTGTCGTAAATAAATCATCATTGGGCACTCCCATAGATAGCAAATCTGATTGAATACTTGTTTGTTGAGAGTCCATTCTGACAGCAACAAGCGACCCCTAAGTGAACGGGAGTCCGGTAAAACAATCAGACGACCCGGAATATGTCGGACCAAAACAGAACTTGGTGTACTATAACCAACAGACGGATTCTTTCCATTAAATTGAATAACGGAAACGAAAGAGTGCCTCCCTGGTTCCGGAGATACGCCACTACTGTCGAATTAACGGACAGGATTTGGGCATGCGTTCCTGAATAATGTTCATGCAATGACATAAAGCAAGCCTAAAAAACATTATTCCGCGGAAGAAAATTGGTTGCTAAAAGACTGCGGAACCCAAAGACCCTGGCACTTCGAATCCGTTGGGATCAGTATTATATCCCAATCTGGCAACCGTCATAACAGCAACACTCGGATCCGGCAACTGCGGTGGCACTCTCTGAGTCAACCACCGAATGTCTGCCCCAGTCTGAATCTCTTGTAACACTAGATAGACAAGAGAACGTGTAAATCGAGCAATTCATGGATTGCCGAAAAGTTGCCGTCGAAGAGAAGCTCCTCCGAGAACGAAGCGACTCTGAGAGAGTTCTTAACCTTACTATCCACGCGTGTGGATGTAGCTAGGGCTGCGTCACGTCTAACCAACTCCAATCAGCCACTGAAGGGCGGAGTTATACGTGAACAAACTACTGCCCTCAAAAGAAATTACATTGAGAATAATATCCCGTAAATCCTTTCTTGAAGACGTAATGATAACGCCTCAGTAAGGCGGATTACGTATGATAAAGCGTCTAAGTTAAGTCTACTATACATAATGTCGTTTCCAACATTGAAGTTGGAAAAGACATAAACGGCGAAAAAGAATATTTCCAGTCTTTAACCACACCGTCTAGACGCATATGAACTCTCAGTATGCCCTGCTCTGCCAAAATAAACTATTCGTATAAATGATAAAACGGCAGAAATGAGCAACGCGGACAAGAAACTAAACTATCATGCTTGGTAGCAGGCTTGTATGCATATATAGCGTCGAAAAATAAAACACATGTTGTAATGACATTATTGGACTGCGTCGGTAAGTCAGGGACAATGTCCCTGAACCGATCGAAAAATCCGAGTCCAATGACGCTATAAGTCTCTTATCCAAGATCGCAGCAATGAAGTCCGAAATAACAATCACTGGAAGATATGCCAGAAGATATGAAAGGCAGCTTCCGATACTACTAAAGGGAAAACTCGAAATCTTTCGAATCCCTTTCGCCATCCTGTCTGACCCTATAAAGCATTCGGTCGTCCGTACCTGATGCAACCGCGGACCGCACCGACCCAGCGCCGTCGGATAATTCCTGATTCGACCAAGAAACTGTCAATTGCTGGGATGCTGCGAAACAACTGTGCTAACTCGGATAGGCTGTCCGTCACTGAGGCCTGAGGAGAAGCGGTCCTACAATGCATTGCCGCTGGAAGCTCCGTGATCGTTACCCCGTGCATACTACCAATATGCGAGCGAACGGAGTGTATAGGCCTCGTGTCCCTTGGCTACCGGATGGCGCGACCTATTCGCCGTGGAATCACTGAATGACGAAACTGATCGGATACTCGAGGTCACGTAGCCAATGTGCGGTCGTGTGCCCTGCTGTGAGGATGAGGAAGCATTAAGGACAGTCTCTCGGACTGTCAATATAACGGAGCGTCCCGACCGACAGACATATGCTCCGAATGTAAAATATCTGAACCACAACATGCAGTCCCCTATGTTGTTGGACGAGAGAGGGACCTCTCTCGCTCACAGCCCGGACGGACCTGGACAAGCCAGGAACTGGACTAACAGGCTTCCTCAGATCTGTCCTCAATGTGCCGTCACTGGGTGAGTACTAAAGTAATTAAAGTGCTCGCATCACCCAAATCTCCTTCCTAGACCGCAACTGACGAACCCGGCAGCCGAACCATTCGATGAATGTACGCTACACCGGGTGAGCTAGCGAATGTCACTCCGTAGGCGATAGACATATTCCATGAGCACTTATTGCCGCTAGCTCTTCATTAACTATGACGACAGAGGCACACTTTTGAAAAACATCTCCGTAACTTTGCGAACAAGAAACCAGAAATGCTTGGTTATAGCAAGCATATAATAATAATATATATAGCGTCGTTCAATAATTCTAAAGTTTGTGTGACATTATAGGACTATGTCGGAACTGAGGGACGATGTCCCTGAACCGAACCAAAAATTTCTAAGTCCACCGACGCTATCAGTTTCTTATCCGGCATCGCAGCATTCTGGTCCGACGAAAGAAACTGTAGAAGACCAAGTCAGATGACATACACAACAGCATATGTTGTTCCGAAAGGGAAAGCTCGAAATCCTCCAAATCCCTTTCGGTATCCCGTCGGACCGGATGAAATTTTCAGACGTCCGTACCCGCTACCGCGGAGCGTCCCGACCCAGCATCGTCGGATAAAAAATATGCGACAGATTCAGTTGATGCTGGGATGCTGCGATAAACTGTGCTATTTAGGAAAGCACGTCCGTTCCCGAGGCCTGTGCAGGAGCGGTCGTACGATGCATTGCCGCCGGAAGCTCCGTGTACGTTGACTCCCGCACACTTCCTATGCGAACGTCCGGAGTCTGCAGGCCTCGTGTCCCTGGCTACCGGATGGTGTGACCTGGTCGCCGATGATTCTCTGACTGGCAAAGCTGACTGGATATCCGTGGTCACGTAGCCAAGAGCGGTCGTGTGCGCAACTATGAGAATGAGGAAGCCTTATTGACAGTCTACTCCGGACTGACTATATGTCGGAGCGTCCCGAGCGACGGACGTATGCTCCGAATGCGAAACATTTGTACCACAACATCTGGGGCCAGATGTTGTTGAACGAGAGAGGGGCCTCTCTCGCTTGCCGTCCGGATGGACCGGAATGAGCTATGAACCGGACTAAAAGGCTTCCTCCGTTCTCCCTCCGATCCGCCGTCACTGGGTGTGCATTAGGTTGATTTATAGTGCTCGCATCACCCCAAAATTCCTTCTAGACCGCAACGGACGAACCCGGCTGCCGAACCATTCGGTGAATGGACGCTACACCGGGCGAGCTAGCGGACGTCAAAGGCCGTCGAACCTACTAGGGTCCTCTTAGGCAATTGGCGTATTTACATGAGCACTTTTCCGCTAGCCCTTCATTAATTGTGACGACGGAGGCACACTGTTGGAAGACATCACAGATACATCACCCTAATCTTGATCGTCTGAAATAGAAATTGATAAAGTAGAGTGACCCTGCGGGGAAAGGACCGGAGTGTCCAATTCCCCAATAACATACCGTGACATACGCTTCCCATATTGTCATCGAAATCATACGATACAGAACAGGAGCTAATGCGAGTACACTGACCACACATAGAATGATTATAAAGTCAGAGGAAGACTTCCTCTTATTACAATTGAACAATATCCTTTCAATGTGAAAAGAAAACAAGTCCTGGTACTCGCACTAACCCCTGGCAATCAAAATACATAATAATAATATGATCCATTAATATAGAAAAAATAATTGAAATCAAAATATTTTGAAAAAAATATTTTTTCAGAACAGCCCAAGTTTCTGAAAAGTAACGTTGAGCCCCAATGGATCCCAAGCCTAAGTGTGGACAAAAATTTTAAAAATATTTTAAACAATTTATTCAACACTTACGAACAATAATAATGTATCTAGTTATGATTAAAATAACATGAAGATATTATTTTCCAGAAATCCCTCCCCTCACACAGAGGGCTGTTGTAAATGTAAACAATGAGTGTAAAAACACTAAAATAAGACTCCAAGCACCCAGGCCCGAAATCAGTTACCAAAAATACACTATCTGATGCAAAACAGAGACTTCCAGGGAAGAAACTGCAGAACATCAGATGGTAGATGCAGAACACAACGCCTAAACACCCGTAGGTGAAGATGTAAACATGGGGAAAAGAACAGAATTCATTCTGTTATTCAGCTAAAACTCCCAAGAAAATTTAGTAATAATAATTACAAAAACTATGCCAAAAGCATGGGAGAATAGCAAGGGGGGACTTAAAGGACAGGGATAGAGGAAAACACTTAAAAAACAGTGTAACTAAATAATCAGAATGACAACAAAATGGCTGCTGCCTCGAAAATAGGTAACTTAACATAATTTCATTAAAAAATTTTAAGTTACAGCCCTGATAATATTCTGTCACACATTTTTTCCTCTCCTCCTTCTCTATCCTCCTTAGAATCACCATTTCACTAATATTTATGTGTCTGGCATCATTTAAACTGAGATTTACAAGCACAAAGATCAGTCAGATGTTAACTGATGAAGGGCCAAACTTAGAATGATTAATGGCGCCAATTTCGGAACATCCTTGACACTGCGCATGCGCAGTAGAGGCGAAGTGTGGAGGGCCTTTCAGGACATGTTTTCTTTGGTTTTAGATGCAAATTTTGGGGATTGGGGGGCAAAATTTGTGTTTGGCCCTATATTTTAAGAGTTAGCACCAGCTATGTCTGGGTCATTGGTACAGTATAAAAATATATGATTACATGAGCCCCAATTATACTTATTTCAAGGACAAGAGAATAATTGTGCTGGGCAGTAATATCCACCAGCAGCATACAAAGAGTTAAATAAACACCAACAAACAAATGTCTACTCATGTAAGGTAAAGGGTTAAGATGAGATAACTGGAAATATTTCTCTGAACGATTCCTAGTTTGCAATCATTTTTATCGTCTTAAAAAGCAAAACAGAAAACTTAATTACATTTTAAATTTGGGACAGATATGTAGAATGAAAAGCACATTAATTCTTTCAACTCAAAAGCACTGTTTTGTTGCATCGGGACACATGTCTATATAAACTTCATCAATTCAAACAGAACACAGTGAAATTGTGTGGTCAACAAACAACCATTTTCAACTGGAAAATATGTGACCTTCCTCATATTGAATAAGGAATCTTTCAATTCTAGGTAGATGACACCATTTTACCATTTTATAATATGAAGGATGAGGGGTGAATAAGGTCTGTACAAATTAACAAATAAATGTTTCATTTACATATCATTCATCTCAAAAGAAAAATGGTGGTCACTGCAGTAGGTCACCCATGACGATAATGGGACGTTCTTGTCTAGCATGAACCTGAACATGGATATGAAGCTTGGTGATGATTGGAAAAGAACTTCTGTAGCACAAGCTGAACAAATTATGGACAGATGAACAGACTGATACTCACAGACATCCGCACACACCACACCATGACAATAGCTTACCATGACTTCCTCAGTTTAAGCTAAGAATGATGTGGTTATGAAGGCCTAAAATCATTTTAAAAAAAACAAAACCTGCAAATGTTGGAAATTTGTTCAAATGAAACAGTTGAGACCTCAATGAAAGGTTTAGGTTCAGGCTCCAAAAGTAGGGTAGGAGATGGGAAACATACCATTTTTGCCCAAAAATTATAAATTTCTAGTAATTTGTATAGTTTCATACTTACCAATGGCCCAGCCTAGCTGGTGCTTAACTCAAAGTTACTAAGGGCCAAACACAAATTTTGAACCCCCAATCCCCAAAATTTGCTTTCAAAACCGAAAATTAAAAGTCCTATCTGGCCCTCCATACATTTACTCTCCGCACATGTGCAGACGTCAGGAAGTGACCGGAATTTGCGCCAACATCATTGTTTGTAGAAGAGAGTACTACATAATAATTCAGTGGGGAAGAATGAGTGCCCACTCATGGGAGGGCCATCTCCTTCTGGGCCATTGGTAAGTATAATGAAAGTGTCAATGACACTGTAGCTTAACTTGTGTGTTGTGTTTGATGAAAAGGATAATGTTCAATGTTTATGAAAGGATTATGAAATAAGACAAGAATTGTGATAATTGGGAATATGTTCATTTCTGTTCCCTGTATGCTATGTTTATGATAAAAATAATATGAGGTGTACACTGTACTAAAGATCTGAGGGGTGGGTTAATATGACCTCACAGTTAATATATGTGGCCCTCACAGTTAACATATATCAACAAAATTACAATGAAATTATTTCAAAATGAGTCATCCTATCAAGTTACATTAAAATCCTTTCATAAATATGGCCTGTAGACTGTGCTAAAGGTTTTCGGGCTTCGGGCCCCTGTAGCTGTCAGTTTCCCAATTGCGTCCAAAGGGGACGTTCTCATCTAGACATTATATGAAGTCAACCTACCAAGTTACAATGAAATCCCTCCATAAATACGACCTGTAGACTGTGCTAAAGGTTTTTGGGCTTCAGGCACCTGTAGACATCACAGTTGACCAACCACGATCAAAAGGGGATGTCATCATCTAGGCATTATATGGAGTCAACCTAACAAGTTACAATGAAATCCTTCCATAAATACGACCTACAGACATGCTAAAGGTTTTTGGGCTCGGGCAGCCATCAAGGCTGAATGATCGTGACCAAAAGGGGACATTCTCATCTGGACACTATTTGGAGTCATCCTACCAAGCTACAATAAAATCCCTTCATAATTATGACCTGTAGACTGTTCTAAAGGTTTTCGGGCTTTGGGCCCCTGAAGCCGTCACAGTTGCCCACTCGTGTCCAAAAGGGGACGTTCTCATCTAGACATTATATGAAGTCAACCTACCAAGTTACAATGAAATCCCTTCATAAATATGACCATAGACTGTGCTAAAGGTTTTCGGGCTTGGGCAGCCATCATGGTTGAATGATCGCAACCAAAGGGGACAATCTCATCTGGGCATCATCTGGAGTGATCCTGCGAAGTTACAATAAAATCCCTTCATAAATATGACCTGTAGACTGTGTTCAAGGTTTTCGGGCTTTGGGCACCTGTAGCCATCACAGTTGACCAATCACGACCAAAAGGGGATGTCATCATCTAGGCATTATATGGAGTCAACCTAACAATGTTACAATGAAATCCTTCTATAAATATAAACTTTTGCCTATGCTAAAGGTTTTTGGGCTCGGGCACCCATCAAGGCTGAATGATCACGGCCAAAATGGGACGTTCTCATCTTGACCTTATTTGGAGTCAACCTACCAAGTTACAATGAAATCCCTTCATAAATATGACCTGTAGACAGTGATAAAGGTTTTTGGGCTTCGGGCACCTTTAGCCGTCAAAGTTGCCCAAACATGTCCAAAAGGGGACGTTCTCATCTAGGCATTATATGAAGTCAACCTACCAAGTTACAATGAAATCCCTTCACAAATATGACTTGTAGACTGTGCTTAAGGTTTTCGGGCTTCGGGTTCGGGCAGCCATCATGGTTGAATAATCGCAACCAAAGGGGACAATCTCATCTGGGCATCATCTGGAATGATCCTATGAAGTTACAATGAAATCCCTTCATAAATATGGCCTGTAGACTGTGCTCAAGGTTTTTGGGCTTCGGGCACTTGTAGCCAACACAGCTGACCAATTACGACCAAAAGGGGATGTCATCATCTAGGCATTATATGGAGTCAACCTAATAGGTTACAATGAAATCCTTCCATAAATATGACCTTTTACCTATGCTAAAGGTTTTTGGGCTCGGGCACCCATCAAGGCTGAATGATCGCGATCAAAAGGGGACGTTCTCATCTAGACATTATTTGGAGTCATCCTGCCAAGTTACAATGAAATCCCTTCATAAATATGACCTCTAGACTGTGCTAAAGGTTTTCGGGCTTCGGGCTCCTGTAGCCGTCACAGTTGCCCAATCACGTCCAAAGGGGGACTTTCTCATCTAGACATTGTATGAAGTCAATCCACCAAGTTACAATGAAATTCCTCAATAAATATGACCTGTAGACTGTGCTAAAGGTTTTCGGGTTTTGGGCTCGGACAGTCGTCACGGTTGGCACATCATGCCCAAATGGGGAAATTCACATCTAGACATCATAAGGAGTCATCCTACCAAGTTACAATGAAATCCCTCCACATTAAACATGACCTGCAGACTGTGCTAAAAGTTTTTGGGTTTCGGGCTTGGGCAGCCATCACGGTTGATAGATCATGCCCAAAAGGGGACGTTCTCGTCTAGGCACTATACAGAGGAATCCTACCAAGTTACAATGAAATCCCTTCATAAATACGACCTGTAGACTGTGCTAATGGTTTTCGGGTTTTGGGCTCGGGCAGCCATACCGGTTGCCCAATCGCGACCAAAAGGGGACGTTCTCATCTAGACATGACCCCAAACCTGCATATGAAATTTCGTGACGATCAGACAAGAACTGCGGGGTGTAGCCCGTGCTAAAGGAAATGTGAACAGACGTCACAGACTCACAGACTAACAGACTTCCGCACGCGTGATGGCAATAGCTTATCTTGACTATGTCAAGTTAAGCTAAAAATAAACAAATTGCTGTAAATTTATAATATTTTTACACTGTGAACCAATGGACCAGACTAGCTGAATCGTAAAAAGGTGGAAATTTTGCCCCCCAATCCCCAAAATTTGCATCTAAAACCAAAAGAAATCATGTCCTAAAGGTCCTCCATACTTTGCCCCCACTGCGCATGCGCAGTGTCAAGGACGTTCCGAAATTGGCACCAATCATCATTCTTACTGGCAGTGCCTGGTCAGCGCTATGTACTCAGCGGGGAGGTATGAGTTCCCAACTCCTAGGAGGGCCATCCCCGTCTGGGTCCTTGGTAAGTATAAAAAATATATAAATTACTATAAATTTTTTAACATTTTTATACTGTACCAATGATCCAGACTTAGCTGAATAGTAAAAAGGCTGGAGGGCCTAGGACATAGAGGAAAATCCAATAAGCTCAACTATATAAAATAGAGTGAACCCCTTAAGGAGAAAAGGAGTATTAGGCTTTACATGTATCTTTCTCATTTTATGATAAATTAGAAAGATACAATACCCTTCATAATTGAGCACAATAACATTCATGTTCTCTATTAACATCCAGTATAACCCATTATACTAATTATTTTTAAAGTAAGCCAATAAATAAAGTTAGTCCAGAGAATTGAGACTCTTTATATTCATTAAAAGTGTCCAAGGATTGTATATTAACGCCCGTTTGACACTTGACATATACAAATGCTTCACACCGAGCTACACTTTAAAAATATGACATGAATGAATTTTTAACATTAATATTACACTTTAAAACCATCCCGGAAACGACTCAGAATTACTGACTCCGGAGGAGGAATTCCCTTGCTTTTCACTATAAAGCAGGTGACCTAAGGGAACACCCTCCCCCCCCCCCCTTCCCCTTGCCCTGGGTCAAATAGCGCAGAGCGAAGAGGGCAGCAGGACAGAGTTACTGCCGGAACAGAAAGCCTGCATAACTATAGTTGCAACTGTTTAGTGGACGACATTCTGAGCAACAGATCACAGACCTAAACAATGCTGGTCTCCAGAAATGGACTCAATATTTCTGAGATAAAAATTCGTGAATGTGGATGGCTGAGACCAATAAGCAGCCTTCATTAAATCTGTAATAGCCACACTATTTGCGTAAGCCCAAGATGTAGAAAGAGCTCTTACTTCATGAGCCGAAATCTTAAGCACAGACTGCTGGGAAGAAGATAAATTCTCATAAGCAGTACGGATAGTTAACTGAATCCATCTAGCAATAGAATGGACCGAAATGTCCTTTCTATTAGGCATCAGAGACAGAAAGAAATGTTTTCGTCCCTTTCTGATAAACTGAGATCTCTGTTTATAAATGCGTAAGGCTCTAACAGGACAGAGTAAAGGCCTACGCCCATCTGAAGACGGAAGAGCCTTAATAACAATAGGTTCCGGATATTTATTAGGAGCCTGATTCTTAGCTAAAAATCCAACATTAGTAGTGAAGGTGATAGTGTTCCCGACACTATGATAGTGAGAATCGTCCACCGATAGTGCATGAAGCTCACTGACTCTTCTAGCAGAAGAGAAAGCTAAGAGAAAAGCTGTCTTATAAGACAAGAATTTGAAATCTACTGTCCTCAGAGGCTCAAATGGCTTTTCCTTTAGTTCAAAAAGAACCCAAGCTAAATTCCATTTAGGAATTAACCTAAGAGTTCTGGGTCTATTTATCGAGAAGTTTCTAACTAACTTAGATAAAGAGACATTAGATCCAATTTGTAAACTATCGTGATGTGCATAGGTATCAGATAACATAGACCTATAACCCTTAATAGTAACAGGCTGCAGTTTGATTTCGTCAAACAAGTATACTAGAAAGTTTGCAATGTCTGGTATGGAGGGATCAAAAATATCAACAGAATGATCCCTACACCAACGACGAAAAACCTTCCACTTAGCCGCATAATTTAGCGAAGAGGAGGTCCTCCTACAGTTAGAAATCGCGTCCACTGCTCGTCCTGTAAAGTGCTTGCCATGCAAGAAGGACCGCACAACGGAAAAACGTGAAGGTTGAGACCTTGCGGGTTGTGATGAAGTCGACGCGGTTTCCTCTGCGAAAGAAGATCCTCCTGTGGAGGAAGCTTTCGCGGTAGGTCCCACAACAGACACCTGAGTAGATTTATCCACGGTCTCTGTGGAGACAGAGATGCTACCAACAGAATCTTGCACTGAGATTGTTTTATCTTTAGCAATACTTGTTGAATCAACGGCGCTGGAGGATACGCATATCCTATCATTCCGTCCCATGAGATCGATAGAGAGTCTACTGCAAATGCTCTTGGATTCGGGCACGGTGACACATACGTCTGCAACTGATTGTTGAGATGTGTCGCAAATAAGTCTATCATTGGCCGTTCCCACTGGTAGCAAATCTGATTGAATACTTGTTTGTTGAGAGTCCACTCCGACGGCTGCGTCACGTCTAACCAACTCCAGGTTTGCCACTGAGAGGGCGGAGTTATGCGTGGAATAAGCCACTGCCCTTGAAAGAAGTCTTAAAGAGGACTGTATATCCTGGAATTCTTTCCCTTGAAGACGCAGTTATAACGCCTTTGTAAGGTGGTCTGCATAAGATAAAGCGTCTAAACTGGCCCTGTTAGACGTGATTGTCGTATCCAACACCGCGGTTGGAACGGACATAGACGACGGTAACGACAATTCTAAGTCTTCCGCCTCGTCGTCCAGACGCAGAGGAACTCTCGGAATACCCTGTCCTGCCATATCAAATTTATTCCTTGCATTAATGAAAGGCAGGTTAAGAGCATTGGAGGACAAGAAACCAGCTTTGCCTGTTTTGGAAGCAAGCTTGAATATAGCGTTGTTCAATAATTCAAATGTTCTTGTGACATTATTGGTCTGAGACGGAAACTCAGGGACGATATCTCTGAACCGCTCAAAGAATTCAGTGTCCAATGACGCTATTATTCTCTTGTCCGGTACCGCAGCAGTCTGGCCCGACGGAACAACGTGAGGAAGTAAGTGCCGGATGAAATCCACGGCAGCTTTATGTTGTTCCGAAAGGGATAGCTCCAAGTCATCCGTATCCCTTTCACCATCCGGTCGGACCTCATGATGCTCCCGGTCGTCCGCACCCGATGCTTCGGCAGAGCGTACAGACCCAGCGCCGTCGGATAATTCCCGATCCGACACCGATTCTGTCGGTTGCTGGGATGCTGCGATAATTTGTGCTATCTGAGCAAGCACGTCCGTCATCGAGGCCTGCGGAGTGGCGGTCTTTCGCTGCTTCGCCGCAGGAAGCTCCACATCAACTGACTCCCGCATACTCTTCCTACGCGAACGTCCGGAGTCTTCCGGCCTCATGTCCCTGGCTACCGGATGGCGTGAGCTGGTCGCCGAAGAATCCCTTATCGGCGAAGCTGGTAGAATATCCGCAGTCACGTAGCCAAGGTGCGGTCGTGTGCGCTGGTGAGAGGATGAAGAAGCCTGAGCAGTCTCCGCGGACTGTCTAAACAACGGAGCGTCCCGAGCGACGGACGTGTGCTCCGCTTGCGACACATTTTGTACCACAACATCAGGTCCCTGATGTTGGTGTACGAGAGAGGGGCCTCTCTCGCTCGCGGCCTGGCTGGACCTGGACGAGCTAGGAACCGGACTAGAAGGCTTCCTCCGATCTCTCCTAACATCTGCCGTCACTGGGCGTGCACCTACTATATTTATAGTGCTCGCATCACCCAACATTTCCTCCTGGACCACAACGGACGAACCCGGCTGCCGAACCATTCGGTGAATGGATGCTACACCGGGCGAGCTAGCGGACGACAGCGCCGTCGATCCTACTAGGGACCTCTTAGGCAACTGTCGTATCTCCATGAGCACTTTTGCCGCTAGCTCTTCATTCGATTGGAAGATAACATGGAAACATCACCCTGTTCTTGTTCCTCTGAAATAGAAACTGACAGACTAGAGTGACCCTGCGGAGAAAGGACCGGTATAGCCCTTTCTCCACTAACAACATACCGTGACATGCGTTTCCAATGTTTGTCATCCCAATATTGACATATTGAACAGGAGTTAGTGCGAGTACACTGACTACAATTAATACAATGATCATGAAAGTCAGAGGAAGATTTCTTCCTATTACAATTTGAACAATGTCCTTTCATTGTGAAAAGACAACAAGTCCTAGTACTCGCACAAACCCCTAAACACAAAGATACATAACAACATGATCCATTAACATTGACAAAAACAAATGAAATTCAAAATAAATTTTGAAAAATATTTTTTCAGCAAAGCCCAAGTTTCTGAAAAGTAACGTTGAGCCCCAATGGATCCCAAGGGTAAGTGTGGTCAAAAATTTTTAAAATAATTTTAAATAATTATTGCAACACTTACGGATAATAATAATATATCTTGTAATGAGATAAACTACTCCAAAGGCAAAAAGCCCCCCTCAAAAGAGACTGTTGCCAATGTAAACAAGAAGTGTATAAACACCAGAAAACATGACTCCAGGCACTGACAATACTGGCCCGAAATCAGTTATCAATATTACACACTATCTGATGCAAAACAGAGACTTCCAAGGAAGAATCTGCAGAACATCAGATGGTAGATGCAGAACACAACGTCTAAACACCCATGGGTGAAAACGTAAACATGGGGAAAATAACAGAATTCATTCTGTAACCAAGCTAATTCTCCCAAGAAATTTTAGTAGTAATCTTACTCAAAAATATGCCAAAAGCATGGGAGAATAGCAAGGGGGGACTTACAGGATAAGGAGAGAGGAAACACTGAATAAGCAGTGCAACTTCAAAGCAAGAATGACAACAATAGGCCCATGCCTCGAAAATAGGCAACTTAACATAATTTTATAACAAAATTTTAAGTTACAGCCCTGAATATTTCTGTCACTCCTTTTTCCTCTCCTCCTTTTCTATCCTCCTTAGAATCACCATTTCTCCAATATTTATGTGTCTGGCATCATTTAAACTGAGATTTACAAGCACAAAGATCAGTGAGACGTTAACTGATGAAGGGCCAAACAAAGAATGATGATTGGCGCCAATTTCGGAATGTCCTTGACACTGCGCATGCGCAGTGGGGGCAAAGTATGGAGGTCCTTTAGGACATGATTTCTTTTGGTTTTAGATGCAAATTTGGGGGATTGGGGGGCAAAATTTGTGTTTGGCCCTAGATTTTTAAGAGTTAGCACCAGCTAAGTCTGGGTCATTGGTACAGTATAAAAATTTTCGATATTGTATGTGAGAATGAGAGAATATCCTCCACAAACATATGTCATATACAATAAAACTCCAGCTGTATGCAGGATATAATTACGAACAAAACAGCTTCCCTCATAGTTACATACCTATCAAGCCAGAGGAGAGGTAAAAAATTCCCCCCCCCCCATCTTTTCTTTTGAAGAAATCTTCAAAAAGAAAGAGGGGTGCGCTCTGGAATCAGTAAAAGCGGACCAAAAAACAATATAAATATTTGTTGAACAGGCACTCAGGTATTAATTTATTATTAATAAATGGTGCTTAATGCTACTTCAGAAGTTAAGGCTATAGCGACGATCCTGGTAATTAATATTGCCGCTATATAACATACACTGGAGAAGGCATACACAGATAGGTCGAAAAATGGTGATATAATATATAACATACACATGTTCAATCGAACCACAATGAACGATCTCTGGAGAGTAAACACACTTCCGACGTAACCCACAGGCAACCCCATTCAGGTGTACAATAAATTCCAGTAACAACACTCCCCGACATGTACTATCCGATATCTATGGCACTATAAACATGTGAACAGACGAGTCGAGTACCGACATTAATAGAAACCTGGATCTAGAAATGGAAGTAAGTATGATTAACATGCTCCGGCACGGACTGCCCCCGAAATAATTCATAATTTCTAAGGTCCATAACATACCATAAAGCTTCAGCTTAATAATTATTATGCGCATGAGCATTAAAATCCCGCATGTAATCATCTGAATACCAGTGAACTAGTTATGCAGCCTCTGAGGTACCCAAAGACTAGCAATTTATTTATGATGAAATATGCGCTCGCATATGACATATAGATGCATAATCACTGGAAACCAACCAACTAAAAAGTTGATGTGCCCATGAGGTCACCTTAGAACATGACCCAGCCGCCAATTGAGAAAGTGAAGAAATGCATGTATGTATTTAAACTTATACGAGGCTTACAGGAAGAAAACTACGTCTTACCCGGTAATCGCCCCAAAACACATTGGTGGAGGGGAGGGGGGGATTCAAAGTCATATCGAACCCTCCTCACCCGCATTACTTAATCGTTCTTGTGTTAGTCATAAAATAATATAGGAACCGCAATGGTTCCCTCACGTCTAACCGACTCCATTATGCCACTATGGGTGGAGAAGGACGTGAAGAACAAAAACTTTCTCTGATAAAGAAAGTCGTCTCGTGAAGGAAGCTTCCGGGGAACGTCCCATAACAGACACTTGAGAACACTGATCCATGGTTTCTGTGATGACAGAGGTGCTACTAGTAGGATTCACAACAAGACTATTTGATCTTAACCATAATCTACTGAATCAAATGAATTGGAGGATAAGCGTATCCTATCATCCATCCCCAAGAGATCGGCAGAGCATCTACTGCATATGCTCAATGGTCTGGGTATGGCGACACAAACGATAGTAACTGATTGCCCTGGTGCGTCGCAAACGGATCTATCATGGGACGATCCCTCTGGTAGCAAATCTGTCCAAATACTCGCTTGTTGAGCATCCACTCCAATTGCAACAGGCGACCTTTCTGAGAGAGCAAGTCTGCTAGTACGTTCAGATGACCCGGTATATGACGGATAGAAAGACGAATATCATGATTCATGAGGTATTAGGAAAATCTTCTCCGTTAGTTGGCATAACGGAAAAGAATGGGTGCAGCACTGGTTCCCGATGTATGCTACTACTGTCGAGTTGTCTGACCAAATTGAACATGGACTTCTGTTATTATATGAATCCAATGTTATAGCTATAATTAACATCTTGTTGATGTTTATGTGTTTCTCCTGGAACCGAGGGTCCGAAAGACCCTGACACCTCAAGACTGCGTGACTTAGGGTCGTGCCCCAACCCGTCTGACTCGCATCCGTCATAATCGTGAAAGCCGGATCCGGCAGTCGCACCATAACTCCCTGAGTTAACCACTAAATATCTTCCCAAATTTGACCCCTTGTTTTATTAGGTCCGTTAAAACAATAAAGGTTTAAGCGAAAGCGTCTTCACACTCCAGTTCTGAGTAAAAAATATCTGGAGGGGACGTGTGCGCAGGCGGCCCATCAGAATGAGATCCACATCCGCTCCGCACAGCTCCAACAATCGCATGAATTCCCTCACTATTAATGTATCTGAGTGTAGACAAAAGCGAGCATAACAACTGACTAATTTCGCTCTGGGTAACGGCAGACGAACCAGATTGTTGTGAGTCTCAAAGCTCAATCCCAAGTGAATAGACGACTTGTACGGAGCTAGATCCGACTTTATCTCGTTTACGTTGAAACCTAGACATCGGAGTAATAGAAGCAGACTCTAAACATCATTCTGAAGAATAATTCTGTTGCCGTATCCCTGTAGAAGGTCATCCAAGTAAGCCGACGTTACCGCAGACAAATGAGCTCGTAAGTAAGACATTACCGTGTTCATTATTCGAGTTGAACGCCCAGGGGGGACAAATTCAGACCAAAGCATATTGTTCTGAAATGATACACCTTCCCTTGTACGGTGGACCACAGGTACTTTTAGAATGCCGGATGTACCAAGACATGAAAGTACGGACACTTAGATCTATGCTTGCTGTATAGTCGATCACTCAAACGCTCGCTTTTATCAACTGAATGATTTCCATTAATAAACTTTTAGAGCCATGATAAACTTGTTATCCAGCTCAAGTCTATTACCGGTCGTAACAAGCCGTCTGGCTTTGGAAAGAGGAACAAACAGGTGACTGTAAAAATCTGGAGAATCCTGATTCTCGATGACCTGTATTGCTTCCTTTGATAAGAGAGCTTATATCTCCGGTAGGAGAAACTCTCTTATGCAAGAATTTAATGGAAGATTTGTCCAACGCGGACAACTGGTTAGTGGGGTTTTACTCGGAATGATAGCCGTAAGCTATCCGAGACTACACGTCTCACCCACTGATCTTCTGTGATTGTTATCCAGTTTTTTGCGGAGCTTGATAACATTCCGCCAACTGGCCAGCAATAGAGGTCTAAACCATCACCTGTATGACCTGCGAGGATTACGGGAGAAGGAACCACATCCTCCCCGTGAAAAACCTCATCTCATCGGCCTAGGGGCATCTGGCCTATAGTCCCGATCAGACCTACGCCCCTTTCCTGAGTCGCTATACTGACGACCTCCAGAGTAATGATAAGAGGGTATCTTGTACCTTCGTGAGGAGTATCCTTTTGACGATTTTTGTCTGGAATGCCCTCCTTTGCTGAATGCCCTCCTTTGCTCTTGTCTGCTGAAGCGGGTCATTGATACGCAGACTTCAAAAGCAGAGACTAACGAAAGCTAGTCGTCGAAAATAAAATGTCTGGAAACCGGAGCAACTCTGAGAGAGCTTTTCACCTTGTCATCTTATCAGTGATGACGACGCAAAGGCAGCATCATGTCCAATTAACTCCAGATTAGCCACTGTTAGGGCGGAGTTATACATGGTATACATAATTGCGCTGGAAAGAAAAAGGAACTAGCACCCTTATGGTGAGGACGTAACCATGGGGCAGTGACCGTTGGGAGCGGGAGAGCAGGAGAGTGGAAATTCACTCTCCACTTTTAGATTTTACGAGAGTGAAAAATTTTAGGAGAGTGATTTTTAAAATAATGCCTCGGGCCAATTCGCCCCCAGGTGGAATAACGAGGATTGGTGGTGATTGCTGTTGAGAAATCAGTAGGCCTAATAACGCGCGATTTCCAAAATAATTGGTTTTATGACGTTTCGGCCTTGAGACGTTTCGGCCCTAAGAGGCCAAAACGTCTTAGAAATTCAATTGGGCCGAAACGTCTTCACATTCGGTAATTCTTTTTTAGATGTGATTGTGTGAAGGGGTTTGTGGAGTTTTAAATCCTTTACCCAACATAAATAAGAATTTTGGGGCGAGTTGGCCCGATTTTGGGGGCGAGTTGGCCAACTTCGAAAATTATCGTTATTTATTGTTTTATTTGAATTAAATAGAATTATTTTATATTTCCTGTTACTTACAGATTTCTGAATTAGTAATCCCATTTATATCCGATTTTCTTTTAATCATCAACTTCACAGACTTAGTACATTCCAGCACAAATAAATTTGACAGTCTGACTGAAACATCCCCCCAATCAAGCAGCACAGTTGAAATGTAAACATAACAGATGAGTAATCATGAACAAAACATGTCATCAGATTAACGCTTTGGCGGTACTCACTTTGTTCTTAATTCCTTTGATTTCTTTGACTGTTGCGATTATTTTCATTATACCTACCCAGTGAACAAACTGGTCCCAATACTTCAGAACGCGGTAGAGACAGTGGAATCGCGCATCAGAAATTCGTTTTTTCTTCATTTCATGGCGGCACTTTTTCACTTTAAATGTCATTTCGGATTATAATTTGGACTTTTTATTCCTCAAATATGTTACTGGAAATATTTTTTCATTGGAAATAATTTTTTATTTCTTCCGGATTTGTAACAAAAACATGAATTGGTAAGTATACCTAATAGAAAATTTGATTAAAAATTTGTAAAAACAAAAACGTGAGCAGATATAAATAACACAAAATTCTTATTTATGTTGGGTAAAGGATTTAAAACTCCACAAACCCCTCCACACATCTAAAAAAGAATACCGAAAATGAAGACGTTTCGGCCCGATTTCCAAGACATTTCGGCCTCTTAGGGCCGAAACGTCTCAAGGCCGAAACGTCATAAAACCAATTATTTTGGAAATCGTGCGTTATTAGGCCTACTCATTTCTCAACAGCAATCACCACCAATCCTCGTTATTCCACCTGGGGGCGAGTTGGCCCGGAGGTGAGTTGGCGCACCACCAAGGGGTCGAGTTGGCCCGGGGGCGAGTGGTCCCGTTCCCGTTGAAATTGACATGTTACCGGTACCTGAAACACGATGGCAAATTGGGTGGGTGGGGGCGGGATTTCTTGGGGGGGGGGGGGGGGGGGGGGGGGCTCCCAATGAAATGTTTTTTCCAAACAAATCTTATTGCAGTAAGAGATTTTGTGGAAATTTTAAATCAACATGCGATTTTGCACTCAATTGTCTCGTTTGAGTTGAAATTGTATTCGGACCCAGTATTGGCGCATTTCGTTTCTCTCTTCAAGCATCGTGAAAGCGAAACTCGAAATGCACCCCTTCTCAGCAAACCTGTCGTCAGCGACCACCTGTCTTTAACGACCATTTTTGGCAAGTCCCAAGGGTGGTCGCTCATGACCAGGGGTCAGCCTGGCAGCTGATTTTAGGGAGAAGTGACTTCTCCCTTCAGAGACTTTAGGGAGAAGTCAGGACCCAGGAGGGAGAAGTCAGTGGACATGAAGGAGAAATCAGAAAAAAAACCCATAAAACGTATATGACATCGTGACAAAATAAATTAACATAGAGGACACAATTGTGGAGAAAAAAATAAATAAAAGTTTATACAAACACACACAAAACTAAGTCAGATGGTTACATAACAGAATGTAGGTTAAAATCCCCCACCCCACCCTACAAAAAACTGTGTCATTCATGGTTTCTGAATACCCCCTAACTCTTTGCCTAACAGTGATGACTAAGGTTACCGTGCAGTTGATTTTGTATTTGCCTCAACGATGTGGATTTGAAATTTAGTATGACCCATGGTGAGAGTCTTCTTCTCTGTAACAGAAGGTATATTCTTTTTAAAAAAAATATTTAAAGTGTTTAAAATAAATTTCAAGTTCATATAAGAAGCTGGGTCATTCATGGTTTCTGAATACCCTAACTGAGTTGAAAAGCGTAGTTAAAAAAGTTTTCGATATCCTTCGTAAATTAAGCGTTATTAACAATTTGAGTTAATTAATTTCTTTGGTAAATGACAAAACATTTCAGTTGTCTCCCTTCCCGGCTGCGCTGGGTAAACTAATAATACACTGTTCAGAAAACTGACAATTTCTGCCAACCATCTTTCACTGACACGTGCGATTGGTGCTTTGAAGGTCTGCCATTCTTATCCATCCAAATACCTGTGATTTCTATTGCAGCCTTATTACATTTAACCCCCTTCCAACAAACTTCACAAGTTTTCAAAGAAAAACATTCAATGCAAATTGCGGGGCGAATTTCACTGCAGCCAATTTTTCAGTGGAACAGAGCGTAACCGCAAGCAATTTCGATATGGACGAACTGTCTCCAATACATTTTTTTTGTTTTGAAACGATGGTTAACTTTAATAAATTCTAATTAACTCGATGCGTGTCTTGTGTGATTCGTTGTTGTCTGGTACTTTGTTTTTAAATAGCCATTTTGTGCTGGTTGCTATCAGTTGGGGCGAATTGTTCGAACGACTACGCAATTGCAATTCTTTTCAGAAATATAAAATTGGGCTAGATTAGGCTATTTTCATAGCCGTGTGACGGACTTTAACGGCAACCGTGTTTACTGTTTTTTGCGGAAGCGTGTGTTTTTAAAAAATAAAACATAAGAAAATACAGTAAACTGCCATGTCTCCCAAGGAAGTTTGGGAGGGCGACTTGAATTTCGCCCCCAATGTAAGCCAAGGCGACTTGAGGAATGACAAGGCGACTTCTTCGCCCAAGTCGCCCACTCGGCTGACCCCTGCTCATGAGAGGTTCTTCTGTACTTTGCACTTCTCCGACGAAGGCTTTGAACACGACCGGAAGATAAACGTGCGCGACTAATTACTCGCGGTATACGAAAAAGCGGTGCGCGATGGTGCGCTGGCGCGATCGCTCGCCATTCCCAACGGTCACTGATGGGGAAACACAGAATAATATTCTGTAATACATGTTAAACTGCAGACTAAACAGAGCGTCCCAAGTGGAGGGCGGACATATACTCCGGCTTGTGCAAGTTTCTCAAAACAACATCTGACTCCAGACGTCGCTATATCAGAGAGGGGGCCTCTCCCGCATGCGGTCTATCAGACCTCGCCGAGTACAAGAACTTGCAGACTTCCTCCCTATTTCCGTCATCACTGGGTGAGCTATTTATGTTATAGTGCTCGCTCTACCCAATCCACCTCTTAGACTGCAACAGACTTAACTGGCATCACGGCACCCACGGACGGAGTACCGCTTCACCGGTCGAGCCTTTAACCAAAGGCCCTAACTCTTGCAATAATGAGCACTGCAACTAGCTCTATATGCTCCATGGGGCGTGACGATGGTAGCACACTTGGATGGGTGTCAGAATATCATCACCATGTTCATGTTCCTTTGAAAAAGAAACTGACAGAATGAATTAAAATGCGGTAAGAGGTTCTGATCCTCAGAACCTCACTGTGAACAACGTACCGCGACACCCGACTCCAATATCAGTCATCCCAGTGCAACACAAGAATGACAAGAGTCCGCAGGAGTGTATCAACAAAAGTCGATATCAATCCTCCAAACTCCACAACTAATAGAATATAAAATACTACCTATATATGAGGACGTCGTCAATGTAAACAATGTCAACGAAAAAACTGGAAACAAGACATCAGGCGCACAAAAATGCCTAAAGTCAGAAACCAATTTAAATGCTACCAGATGCAAAGCTAGATCTTCATATGAAGAAAAAACGATACATCAGATAGAAGCTGCAAGACTAAACGACCGAGCACCCTTATGGTGAGGACGAAACAAAGGGAAAAACAGAATAATATTCTATAATACATGTTAAACTATCCCAAGAAATTTAATAAAAAATTTCAATAAAAAATAGCCAAAAAGCTTAAGAGTTTAACAGGAAGGTTCATGGAAGGATAGGGAAGGAATACTTAACAAACAGTGGAATAATCATTATCAAAAATGATGACGTCAGGCATATATCCCGAAATTGGGAAACATGAAATACTTTTATAAATATTATAAAGTTACAGCCCTGAACATCTAAAACCACCGTTGAACACTTCCTGAGATACATGAATAATAGCAATCATAATTAAATTCAAAATATTTTTCGCAAACAAAAATTTTTTTCGAAAAAACGCCCAAGTTCCCAAAGGGAACATGAAGAGCCCAACGGCATCCCGATAGAGCCTGAATGCGGACAAAATCCAAAATTTTTTGAGCTACACTACCGGAATAATATTACAGTAACAGAATATAAAAAACTACCTATATACGAGGACGTTGAAAATGTAAACAACATCAATGTAAATAAGACATCAGGCACACAAAAAGGCCCAAAATCAGAACCAATTGAAATGCTATCAAATGCAAAGCTAGATCTTCATACGAAGAAAAAACGATACATCGGATAGAAGATGCAAGACTAAACGGCCTAACACCCCTAGGGTGCGGATGTAACCCTAAGAAATTTAATAAAAAATAGCCCAAAATCTTGAGAGTTTAACAGGAAGGGTTTATGGAAGGATAAGGAAGGAATACTTAACAAACAGTGGATTATTAATCATTTTTAAAAAATGATGACATCAGGCATGTGTCCCAAAATAGGGAAACATAAAATAATTTTATAAATATTATAAAGTTACAGCCCTGAATGACTAAAACCACCGTTGAACACTTCCTTTATCCAATAACAGCCTTATATCCACCAATTCTTGCATCGATTTGTGTCTGGCATCCTGAAAAAAGGAGATTTTAAAGCACAGATGTCATTTCATTGTTGATGACTTTTAGGGCCAAACAAATAATGATGTTGGCACCAATTACGGCCACTTCCTGATGTCTGTGCATGCGTGGAGAGTAAATGTATGGAGGGCCAGATAGGACTTATAATTTTCAGTTTTGCAAGCAAATTTTGGGGATTGGGGGGGTTCAAAATTTGTGTTTGGCCCTTAATAACTTTGATCTAAGCACCAGCTAGTCTGGGCCATTGGTTTACAGTGTAAAAATTTCCATTTTGAACATGAAAAATTTTCATTTTAAAGGAATTTGATAATTATCCTTTAGTTCTGTTAATTAAATAGTCACTTTGCTAGTGAAAAATATTCAATTAACATGTGTATACATGTGTATACAATTAACAGTAAGTGGGGCATCTTTCTATCTTTTAATTATAAACTGAACATTTATTACAGCAAGAGCTGAAATGGTTAAAGAGTTTTCTTGATCGATTAATCACATGGATTAATCTTAATAAATCGATTAATCACCTACCCTAATAAGTAGCTGAATAATTGCTGTACCGTTGATGGTTTACAGCATTAACCCTTTACTCAACATAACGGGAAAAAAGGACTAGCGCTATAAACAAATGAAAGTGTCAATGACACTGTAGCTCAACTTGTCAAGACAAAGACATGTACATGTATAGTATGTGACACAGCAATTACAAACATCTAGGTAATGACCTGATAACAAAGGTACGTATAAAGTATTGTAACGGTCTGTACATAAATACTGACCGTTGCCTGTAACAAATGTATAGGTAAAGTACTGTAAAGGTGGGTGACAGTCAGATGCTGAACTGGAAAAAAATCCCAGAGTGGGTCTGACTGAACCCCAAAATATTTGTTCTCATAGCACAGTGATAACAAAGGCACCCCAAAACACACTCATTCCTGTCCCAAGGTGAAAACAAAGGTACCCAAAAAGTTTCGTGAAGATCAGTTCACAAATATGAGCTGTGTAGAAGTTGTGACAAAAAACTGATTGGACCTAATTTCGGTACAAAATGGCCACTGGGAGCCATCTTGAATTTTGGACCGCACCCAGAAACACTTGTTCTCGTCCCAAGGTGATAACAAAGGTACCCAAGAAGTTTTGTGAAGATCGGTTCATAAATACAGCCTCTAGCCCGAGCCGTATTGACATGTGCACTTACAGTGTATAAGTAGCACTGAATAAATTTGCATAATTTCTGCACGAGAAAAAACCCCGTACTATATGTGATGTATTCCATGTTACTAAACATTCATACAAAAATTTATTCAAATCAGAACTTTCATACAGAAGTTCTGTACAAAAGACTGATTGCACTAATTTTGGTACAAAATGGCTGCTGGTGGCCATCTTGAATTTTGGACCACACCCAAAAACACTCGTTCTCATCCCACGGTGATAACAAAGGTACCCACGAAGTTTCGTAAAGATCGGATCATAAATATGGCCACTAGCCTGAGCCGTATAGAAGTTGTGTACAAAAAACTGATTAGACCTAATTTCGGTACAAAATGGCCACTGGCAGCCATCTTGAATTTTGGACCGCATCCAGAAAGACTCGTTCTCGTCCCAAGGTGATAACAAAGGTACCCAAGACGTTTCATGAAGATCGGTTCATAAATACAGACTCTAGCCCGAGCCGTATTGACATGTGTACTTACTGTGTGTAAGTAGCACTGAAAAAATCAAAGTTCATCTAATTTGCATAATTTCTGCACGAGAAAAAAACCTGTATTATATGTGATGTATCCCATGGTACTAAACATTCACACAAAAAATTATTCAAATCAGCGCTTTCATATGGAAGTTCTGTGCAAAAATCTGAGTGCACCAAATTTTGTACAAAATGGTTGCCATCGGCCATCTTGAATTTCGGACTGCACCCCAAAACACTCGTTCTCGTCCCACGGTGATAACAAAGGTACTCAAGGAGTTTCGTAAAGATCGGTTCATAAATACGGTCTCTAGCCCGAGCCGTATTGGCATTTGCAGTTACAGTGCTGAAAGTAACACCAAAAAACATCAAAGTTAGTCTAATTTGCATAATTTACGCACAAGAAAAAAACCCGTATTATATGTGATGTATCCCATGGTACTAAACATTCATACATAAAATTATTCAAATCAGAGCGTTCATATGGAAGTTTTGTACAAAAAAATGATTTCTGCATCGTCGGTACAAAATGGTGGCTGGCAGCCATCTTGAATTTTGGACCGCACCCAAAAACACTCGTTCTCGTCCCACGGTCATAACAAAGATACCCAAGAAGTTTTGGAAAGGTCAGTTCATAAATACGGCCTCTAGCCCGAACCGTATCCAATTGTTGACGGACAGACGGACGATGGACAACGGGCCATGGCATAAGCTCAAATTTGGCTTCGCCAAAGTTGAGCTAAAATGTTTTCAATTTTTGTCTCAAAAACCTGGCTTATGACCCCTCATTGGAACAAGTTCGCTGAGCTCATTTCAATGAGGGGTCCATGTTTTTGAGACAAAAATTGAAAATTTTCAGTAATTCCAGAATTTATTTGGAAAGTATCGCCTGCTACCTGCATTCGGGTAAAGGGTTAAAAATAACCATTTCCAGCTACTGATACAGTATAATGATCATGCAAGTGAAGAAGTATGTCAGCATGTAACTATGCTTTACATGCTTTACTCTGTCTCATATAATTAACGTGAGTCAGTATGACAATGTTTGTCTGTTTTGGGGCAAGTTTGTTCCTTTGTTAACCCATATAATACAGTAGCTCAAAAGAAACAGTTTATCGATTAATTACTTTTTTGATCGATCAAGATGTTGACCATTGGTTAATCGATTAATCGGTTAACCGTTTCAGCTCAAATTACAGCTTGTTTGACAGAGCTCATCGAGGCCTGTCAAACAAGATATAATTGGATAAATGCTTATACTGGATTTACTGAGAACGAATAGGCCCATAAATATGGGAAATTCAGTCGCTGATAGAGTAATTCATCAATAAATCACAAGATTTTTTATTCAATCAAATGGCAGGTTACTCAATTACCAACATGAATATGTGAAGGTCCATGTATGGTAAATTGTTTAGTGTGTTTAAGAAATATGCAATTAGCATTCAATTTAGAAATCTCCAATTAAGTGGGATCCAATGTACCTGAAAAAAAGGCTTGTCTGAAAAAACTGTTTGAAAAGAGTTCAGGTAACCCTTTTGTGGGCCACCCTAATTTCAAATTTTTTTCCAAGCTTATACTTTTAGGTCCATCAACAATATGAACATTATAATACAAAAACCTGATTCAGAGCTTCTTTAACTCTCTCATCCTCCAAGTTTTCTTGAATGCCAATATGAACTGAAAAAGAAAGGTCAGTTCTTTTATCGGAATAAACAAAGGTCAATGGAAGCTTTTCAAAAGACCTTGAAATGAAACTCACTTTATAGAAAGGGAGGATTGCACACAGGGACAAATCACAAAAGTAAAAGAGAAGATAATAATACATTGTAAGTGATAAAGCCTAAAGTCCATGGGATGTTCTTTGGCTGTACAATAAAAAATAATACATAAATGAAGCCTATAGTATGTGGAGAGTGGATTGTAACTAAATCACCTGTGGAGTGGAGTTATCACCCAAAGTTTCACTTTCATATTCTGTACATATGGACAAAAAACACAAGTAATGTTTCAGCCAATGGACCTCCGGGTTCAACCCGGAGGTTCATTGGCTGGAACTTTGCTTTTGCTTATTATGTTTTGCAACAAATTTGCAATTATTGCTTGGGTGGAATCTCCACTCAATGGGTGATTTAGTGACAGTACACTCTTCATGTACTGTATGTTACATAATTTCTGAGCATGTTTGCTTGAATAAAAAAAGTGTTGTCCTGTGTATTGAAAGATATCAATGTCGGACACATCTTGATTGTATTTGGCAGAGCATTCCATATTTTTATGCCACAACTGAAAAAGACCTGTCACGGTGGGTTTTTTTTGTTTTTTTTGTAGGTGAACTAGCTTGATTTCAACTGTAGAGCAGAGAGGTCTGCAGGTACAGTGGAACACTGTTAATTAAATAGCCACCTTGCCAATGGAAATTACTCAGTTAACAGGAGTATTCAATTAACACTGATTGTGTCACTTTCCTGTATTCTAGAGATAAACTTAGCATTTATTCTATTATATCTTCTTTGACAGAGCTTCACGAGCAAGATATAATAGATTAAATGCCTGTATTGTATGCAGTGAGGCCAAATAGGTTTATAAACAAAGAAAAACTTGGGTGAGTCAGGGTAATTTCTCAACAGGTTACAAGATTTTTTATTCAATTAACAGGAGTTTTCTCTATAACTTATATATATTCAATTAACAGGTCAATTTTGTACTGGAGGTATGGTAAATGGTCTTGTGTTGGAAATTATATTCAATTAAGAGGGTTATTCAGTTAAGAGATTTCAAATTAAGTGGGCTCCACTGAACTAACAGATAGAACAGCCGATCATGTGAATCTGCTGATAGTCAAATACCTGTATCAGGCCTGGAAATAAAGGGCTTATATCATAACACATAGGCAGGTTATATGGTGATAATCCATAGGAAAAAGGGTGTTGTGATGCTTCTCCGCCATCTCTGTTTTTACAATGCAGTCATGCTGTTTTACAGTACGTGGAGAGTGTATTACCACTAAATCACCTGCAGAGTGGAGATTCCACCCAAGTAATAATTGCAAATTTGTTGCAAAGCATAACAATCAAAAGCAAAGTTAAACCCGGAGGTCCATTGGCTGAAACATTGCTAGTGTTTTTGCCCATATGTACAGAATTTGAAAGTGATACTTTGGGTGATAACTCCACTCAGCAGGTGATTTTGTTACAATCCACTCTCCACGTACTGTATGTCTAAACAGGATTGCCTCCAAAATAAATATCAACAACTAATGTGCGATCTCACCAAACCGAGATCACACGTTAGTTGTTGTTATTTATTTTGGCAGGGATTCTTCAAAATCAAAACAACTTCCCATTCTATCCACATGTGGATGCAATACATGTACCTTTGAGTCAAAATAGTTCTGAAAGATTGTAAAGTCGTTCTGGTAAAACATGAGAGATGAGTAATTTGATAAAGTTATGTTGTATTACTTTGTCGTAACCTGTATAGTTCATTCACATATTTTACAATTCACGTAACCCACACATAGCCTAGACGTTCATTCACGGGTTATTTCCAGGCCTGTTGTATGACGATAGTTGACTGAAGCCCACCATTACCATTAGGCTGGTAGGCCTCTGTACTTTTACGTATGATATGATACATAAATGTATTACAATACCATCCTCATAATTCATGATGTACCATAAACTGGGGTGAGTAGGGACACAGGGGTGGAAAGGGACAAAGTCAAATAAGTGTTTTCAATTTTTCAAAACATGTCTCAAAACCTTGAGATATTTTCATTTTAAAAAATATTTATTTTCAATTTTCAAGAGATATAAGATACAACATAGAAAATGTGTGTGGTTTCAACAGAAAGCTGATAGCTTATGCATGGTTGTTTCCACTCATAGCAGAACTATAGAACAGAAATTAACATAAAGTCTTTGAGATGGAAACTGTACAACTGTTATAACCCAAAAAGTTGATTCCAATCTCTACAGACATAAAAACCTTCTTCAGTTCAGCACATTAGCAATGCAAAGTGTGGGCCACTGTCCCTGACCCATAGGCACGTTTGAAGCAGCCTAAAAGGTATTGTGAGACAGAAAAATTTTCTAAGTCGAAAGAGTGAAAAAGGGATATAACTTTCAGAAATATTATTGGGCGGAACCCGTTCCTTATGCATATCTGTTGCCCCATGTGGGTCTATCACCATACCAAAGGAGATACAATGGCTTTAAAATTACAGTCCAAAACGTTTGTACCACAGACAGGCGGACGTCTCCACTAGATACCCCCAAATCCTCTTTCGAAGGTCAGGGGCATAATAAACTGCTAGGTTGTAGTTGGAAATAAATTAGTGGAATTAGAGATTAGAGTAGACAAAGAGAAGATAATGGAGGTGTTATGATAGCAGAATCTAAATAAAACATGACAACTTGAAAGAAGTGAACAGAGTAATTCCTGTTACAAAAATTACAGTTATCCCACAGTACCGCAATCACAAAATCTGGATCTTATTCGATCAGACCGCAATTGTATCGCAAAATAAGCATGTGTCAATTCATAAACAGAGCATTAGTGAAACAAAGACTGAATTAAGAAAAACAGACCAACAAGGCATCTCAGAATCAATTCTCTGATGTCGATCTTTTGTTGGATAAGGCAGGACACCAAGGAGCCATATGGTGAACAACAGAAAGATAATCTTAAATAGAGCACAACACAGGTGATATTCTGTCTGCTCATGTGATTATGGTACTGTAGATTTTAAAATACTACAGTGCATCTGGCTTCATCAAATGAGCATTGTCAGATCATAACAATACTTCTAAGAGAGTTGTGTGAAGTGACAGATTTGTTAATTGTGGCCCACTTGATTCCAGGATCCCCACGTTTGTGCTCTCTATATTCACCAAACTGAAGAAGTGTTACAAACAAGAGGCCCCAGGGGGCCTTAGGCGCTCACCGAATGTTCCATACTGTTAAGACACAAATTTTATCAAAAGCTATTCTTAAGGTTCTAGAGTAAATCTATACTCTCTGTGGAGCTAAAACATCAACAGGACTGAATGGGACAATGCTGCTGATCAAATATCAAAAGATTCTGCATGATGGTTCTGAAGAAGATTTTTAAAGAATTTTCCTTGAATTGCACAAAGTAAATATTCACGCCCACATAGTGAGCCCCAATACTGATCAAAAGACACAATTGAACAAACGTGAATCCAACCCATACCAAGATGCTGCATACCAAATATCTAAAGATTTTGCCCACTGGTTCTGGTGAAGAAGATTGTTAAAGATTTTTTCTTAAATTGCACTAAGTAAAAATTCACACCCCCATAGTGATCCCCAATATTGAACGGGGGATTCAATTTGAACAAACTTGAATCAGACCCATACCAAGATGCTGTACATGAAATATCAAAAGATTCTGCCCATCGGTTCCGGAAAAGATGAGGTTTTATCTGAAATTTTCTTAAATTGCACGAAGTAAAAATTCACACCCCTTTAGTGAGCCCCAATATTGATCGAGGGACTCAATTTGAACAAACTTGAATCAGACTAATACCAAGATGCTGTATACCAAATATCAAAAGATCCTGCCCACTGGTTCTGGAGAAGAATTTTTAATTTTTCTTCTTAAATTTCACTAAGTAAAAATTCAGGTCCCCATAGTGAGCCCCAAAATTGATCAAGGGACTCCATTTTTCAAAAGATTCTGCCCACTGGTTCTGGAGAAGAAGATTTTTCCTTAAATTGCACTAAGGAAAAATTCATGCCCCTATAGGGAGCCCCAATATTGATCAAGGGACTCGATTTGAACAAACTTGAATCAGACCCATACCAAGATGCTGCATACCAAGTATCAAAAGATTCTGCCCACTGGTTATGGAGAAGAAGATTTTTTAACAATTTTTCTATAATTCATACAGTGCTATCAGAGTTGTGCCCCATACAGAGCCCCCAAGGGACGTGGCCATTTCATTTGAACAAACTTGAATTGCCATATAGTAATGAACATCCACATGAAATTTCGTGAAAATCGGACCAGTGGTTTCAGAGGAGAAGTCGTTTGAAAAATGTTCACGACGACGGACGGCAAGTGATAAGTTGCGCTCCCTTCGGCGAGCTAAAAATTCCTCATATTGACTAAGTTATAATTCGGACTCCCACAGGGAGCCCAAATATGGACCCAGGGACTTGGCTTTAACAAAATTGAATCTCACCCCCCTGAGGATGCTACACACCACATATCAAAACATTCCAACTGCTGGATCTGAAGAAGATTTTTTAAGAAAATTCCTCATTTCGAACTAAGTTACAATTCAAGCTCCCACAGTGAGCCCAAATATGGACCTAGGGACATGGCTTGAACAAACTTGAATCTCACCCCCCTAAGGATGCTGCAGACCAAATATCAAAACATTCCGACTGCTGGATCTGAAAAAGAAGATTTTTAAAGACAATTCCTCATTTTGAACTAAGTTATAATTCAGGCTACCACAGTGAGCCCAAATATGAACCCAGGGACTTGGCTTGAACAAACTTGAATCTCACCCCCCTAAGCATGCTGCATACCCAATATCAAAAGATTCTGCCTGCTGCATCTTGAGAAGAAGATTTTTAAAGAAATTTGCCTGAAATACACTAAGTTCAAATTGGGCTCCCATACTGAGCCCAAATCAGGGCTTGATTTAATCTCAAAATTTTGAATAGCAATTTACTATTCACCCAGGAAAATTGATTAGCAGTTGATTCAAAAGCACTTCAGACTAATAAGTATTGAATAGCAAAATTCAGAAATTGGAGAGCGAAATGCTATGCTAATCCAGTTAAATCGAGCCCTGCAAATATGAACCCAGGGGGCCGATTTAATTTGAACAAACTTGAATCAGATCCACCCCACAATGTTGCATACCAAATATCAGAAGATTCTGCCTGCTGGATCTGGAGAAGAAAATTTTTGAAGAAATTTGCCTGAAATGCACTAAGTTCGAATTCGAGCTTCTATACTGAGCCCAAATGTGAATCCAGGGGGGCCAATTTGAACAAACTTGAATCAGATCCATCCCACAATGTTGCATACCAAATATCAAAAGATTCTGCCTGCTGGATCTCAAGAAGAAGATTTTTAAGAAATTTGCCTGAAATTCACAAAGTTCGAATTTGGGCTTCTATAGTGAACCCAAATATAAATCCAGGGGGCCGATTTGAACAAACTTGAATCAGACCCATACCAAGATGCTGCATACCAAGTATCAAAAGATTCTGCCCACTGGTTCTGGAGAAGAAGATTTTTTAATACTTTTTCTATAATTCATACGGTGCTATCAGAATTATGCCCCTTACAGAGCCCCCAAGGGACGTGGCCATTTCATTTGAACAAACATGAATTGCCATATAGTAATGAACATCCACATGAAGTTTCGTGAAAATCGGACCAGTGGTTTCAGAGGAGAAGTCGTTTGAAAAATGTTCACGACGATGGACGATGACGACGCCAAGTGATAAGTTAAGCCCCCTTCGGTGAGCTAAAAAAACCTAATGCAGCTACACTGTTGTCTCAGCCAGTGCTGAAATGCTAACCAAAGATAAAATTTTGTTGGCTGGGTGTTGAGGAAAATCATTCCGATTTGAGAAAGTACTTTTGAAGGGCTTCAAAGATGACCCGATTGTCCATCGCATTATAAAATCTGGAACAGAACAACAACAATATATTACTATCCTGTATGTTATTTTATATGTGACAAATTAGTAAAAGGTGTTTCAGGGTTTCTCACTTCTCAAAGACTACAGGTTAAGACAAAATTAACTCATTGCATGCTGCTGGTGGATATTCCTGCCCAGGAGAGGATTTCTCTCGCCACTGAAATAAGCATGTACACATTGAATACAAATTTCCTCTTGTTACTTGAATCAAATTTTTCACCAATGATTTCTTGAGTTACATTTAGATGAATTTTTGATCACATCCACTCATGGCTGCTTCAAAACAGCCATGACTGGATGTGATGAAAAATATCTTGAAAATACTCCGCGGGTCAAGAGTTAAATAATACAACATAAATTCAATTTCTAATCCTGCATGTTTGCCAGCCAGAGTTGACAAACTTTTGAGACTAACTCGACTCAAAGGTTGTCTATTGCAGGGTTTCCACTATACCAGCACAGCGTCCATCAAATTCCCCTGCCAGGTCACCTTCCTGACATAACTGAATCTTTGAAATTCGCATTGATCTACCCGTCCCCCGAGAATACATTTAGTTCTAGCTTGTAGAATTGCCATTTCTAAACTTCTTTTGCCGATTTCCGTACACTTATTTCATTGAAAACAAAACACGTGTCCGTTTCACTGTTCTGTCACAGCACCTGGAGAGTAATTAATTTCAAAGCGGTTTTTCAAGATCAAAGACATCAAACAATAGTAATAGCGAGTATTGTTGTAGAATTGATATATAATCCCACTCGCGTGACGTTATCAGAGACAGTCTGTTAACCAGGAAAGACTTCCAGAACTCTCTGGAACCGGTTCCAGCTGTGAAGACGAATTCCACCACTCTGAGGCCTCATGTGACCGGGATTAACCAATTGGAATCAGAGAACACAGAAGTCAAGAAGACCAGCCTCTGTCTTTTTTAGACTTTATCGCAAGAATCAAGAGTTCAGAAATTCTGCACAGATTTAAATTCGGTGTGTTTGTCAGGAAAAATTGGCAAGATCCAAGCTATTTTATCCGCAATGTTTTTCTAAAGTAGAGATTTACCGAACCCAAGTCTACTTTAGTATTCGTTTTCACAGTGGTCGCAAACGTCAAAATTTGTACCATACACGTGCAATGAGATTTTTGCGCAGTGCTTGTGTCTGCTAAAATATCTCACAAGCGTTGTTTCGCCCCTAATTTAAAACTGAATTTTGAAATTATGGGCGAATCTTCCCTTCCTACTCACACTTTCTATTCACCCTGGACGTTTAGTCCCAATGAAAATGCCAAGGCTTGACAGTTTTATCGGGACGAAATGCCCTGGGTGAATAGAAAGTCAAGTATACTATGAATTATTTTTTGGTTGAGCAACCATTTTCTCTTATTTACCTCTTATTCATCATAAATTACTGGCTGTCAATGTGTAAAATCGGACAGATATATCTCCGTGAAAAGACGCAAAATATCCTCTCAGATGCAAGGAAATGGGGGTTTTGGGATTCCGGAATTCAAAATTTTCCTAACGCGGGCCGTATCATGGTCGGCCCATGGTACCGGCGATCACCGGTCGCCACGTGAACGGCCTGATTCCCTTTCCCCTAGTGGAAACCCTCCATTGCATCCAATTACAGATACAGTGGCATGCCATTCATATTTGTACATGTACATCATGACAGAATTTCCACAAAAAAGTAGCAAAAACTAATGTGTGATCTTGTGCATTGTTGCTCTTTATTTTGGCAAAAATTCTATTAACTGGCCGAGTGCAGGAAGTGCCACTATCAGGACTTTCAAAATTAAAGTGTCAATGACATTGTAGCTTAACTTGACCGTGTGTAGTGTTTGATGAAAAGGATAATGTTGAATGATTATGAAATAATTATGAAATAAGACAAGAATTGTGATAATTGAGAATATGTTAATTTCTGCTCCCTGTATGCTATGTTTTCATTAAGAATAATTTGAGTGTAGACTGTACTAAAGAATTAAGACCTGAGTTGATGTGGCCCTAACAGTTAATGTATGTCAACCAAAGTTACCAAGTTACAGTAAAATCATTCCAAAACGAGTCATCCTACCAAGTTACAAAGAAATCCCTTCATAAATATAACTTGTAGATTTTGCTAAAGGAATCTAGGTCATGTGACAGTTCGGCAGTCACAGTTGACCGATCATGACCAAAATGGGAGTCTGTTTTAGATATCTTAAAAGTTATCCTACTGAGATACAATGAAATCCCTTCATAAAAACAACCTGTAAGCAGTGCTAAAGGAATCTAGGTCAAGTGACAGGTGCCGGTAACAGTCGACCGATTGTGACAAAAATATGACGGTCTCATCTTGACATCACATCAAGTTATCCTTCCATCTTACAATGAAATTGCTTCAAAAATATGGACTGTAGACTGTGCTAAACAAATCTAGGTCACATGACTGTGTGGCTGTCATGGTTGACTGATCATGACCAAAATACGACGTTCTCTTCTAGACATTATACAGAGTCATCCTACCAAGTTACAAGTAGACTGTGCTAAAGGTTTTCGGGGTTTTGGGCTCTCGCAGCCATCGCGGTTGACCGATTGTGACCAATAGGGGACGTTCTCATCTAGTCATTATATGAAGTCATCCTACCAAGTTACAATAAAATCCCTTCATAAATATGATGACCTGTAAACTGTGCTACAGGTTTTTGGGTTTTGGGGCTCTCGCAGCCATCAAGGTTGACCAATCATGACAAAAAGGGGACATTCTCATCTAGACATTACACAGAGTCATCCTACTAAGTTACAATGAAATCCCTTCATAAATACAACCTGAAGACTGTGCTAAAGGTTTTCGGGCTTTCGCAGCCATTACAGCTGACCGATCGGGACCAAAAGGTGATGTTCTCAACTAGACATGACCTCAAACCTGCATATGTAATTTCGTAATGATCAGACAAGAATTATGGGGTGTAGCCTGTACCAAAGAAAATGTGAACAGAATGAAAGGCTCACAGACTTCCACATGCGCGATGGCAATAGCTTATCTTGACTTTGTCAAGTCAAGTTAAAAATGAGGGTACCAGAGCATAAGCCATCTTTTTCCTTGCTCATGTTTCCTCTTCAGTCAAACACAAATGATATTTTGTTTATATAGATTTGTTTTATTCCAATTTTGTTGGCACTCTTCAATAATTTGTAATAAAACAAACTTTGAATAACAAATTCAGACTACCAAAAAAAAAAGCTAGCCCTCAACCAGTTAAGACGTAAACAGTGGCATAGTAAAATGAAAGAAGGCCAAATAACATCATAGCACCTTTTTCCTCTACATGTCCATGCAGGTTATGCCCATTATAGTATAACTTGATGATGGGTTAGAGATTACAATGTAAGCTCTTTATTTCCAGGCCTGTATATGTATGTTAGACTGCAGTTTAAATTATTGTTGAACCACTTAAACTTTTATTGTTCAATATGTCACCCAGTTTTAATGTATAAACATTGATTGGTAATTGGGCTGCTAGTCTACCAGCCATTTGGGAAATCTCCTAATCAGCTGGTCCACCAATTTACACCTGCTGGTCTCAACAAACACTGGTTCAACTTCACAGAAGATTTTTTACGAGAGTTAGATAAATGGTAATTATCTACAACAAAATTTAACCAACAAACTGGAAGGTTATTGTGTTTGCAACTGCGGTAGGGTGGGGTTTTTTTTGTTTCCCGGATTGGTTCCAGTTTTTATGGCAAACTGGAAAACCAAATGACAAGACCCAGCAAAACCAGCCAACAGTTTTACAGTGTTTGTGCATAAACTGATCAAATAATCTGGATGAGTCAAAAAAGAGAGAGAGGGGGGGGGGGGGGGAGGGGGAGGGGGGGTTGGGGGGTTACTCAATAACCTTAGCAACTTAGAACCTCTAAAAATGATCAAAGGCAAGTTAAGCTGAACACAATGGAGACACATGTACTTACAGACATGGTTTTTTATGGTGAATGGTGCCGTATATATCATAGCAAATTTTTTCCATGTTTATTTATTTATTGGTGTTTAAGGTCTCATACTTTTGCACAATGGCTAACCATGACCACAACATGGAGATAAAGTCAGGGTCAGTCAATCGTTTATACCCGATTTTGCCTATTTTAGAGGACTCGCACCCCAAGAATTAGTGACTGGGACCTATTTTACCAGTGAACCAGAGCTGGTTTACCACAGTAAACAAGCCATGCTTCACTTCCTTGGGGATTTTCCAAGTTAAGGAGTCTGAAGAGCTATTTACGATTAAGGTTTAATACAGGGAACGTGAATTTAATGGCTCTATGGCTCCCAGTTCTGAGAGTCAGTCATGATACATGTACCTGGGAAATTCATAGACTATGGTCAGGGTTTCTGCTAGGGGAAAATTTGTGGGTCCGGTAGTTTAAAGAAAGTGAGACTCAGACATAAAAAATTTTGATTTTTAGGTGCTCTCTGGTGGCCTCTGGGGGCATTCTGGTCACTAAAATGCTGAATAATTGAAGTGGAAAATATGTATTTTTTCCTCCTACAATTCTCTAAATTCCCACGGGACACACAATACTACATCCGGTCGGAGGTTTCATAAAAATACAAACCCAAAACAACACAAAATCCATGAATCCCGACAGTGACTGCGACGCTTGACCTCAATTTTTTTTATACAACCCGATACGTGCCAACGTAAATAATTGGAAATGCAGAGAGAACGAAATATTCGAAAAGAACCATGATGCGGACGTGTGATGTCACGCACGTGCAATTACGTCATTTATCGCTCGATATAAAAGCCAGTGATTTCATACCAAACACGACAATTTGAGTCCGACATTTTATAGGCGACGTTTAGGATTTGAACTTTGTTTCCCCCTCTCGTCTGGGGGTTATAAAGTATCAGGTTGTCGCCAGTAATAGTAGGCATAGTATACAACATAATTATGCCTATATTACATGGAAACAAAGGATCCTGAGTGTCGTTACGATACAGCATTGTACTCGACATTTTAATCACCAGCTTTTCTGACTGATCATAGTATGATCGGCAGGGGGAATGGGTCCGGTCGATGGACCCGCAGCCGGTCTAGCTGAAACCCTGATGGTCTCAATGATTGCATATTATAGTTTATGAGATTACGATGAATATCAGTTTTTTTCTGAGACCAGCATCGCCGTTGGAGCTATGGTTTAATCTTGGAAATGGGAATTTCCTGGTTACCAGTTCTGAAAATCAGTGCTACGGTCTGGGAAATTCATAGACTAGAATCAGAAATCAAAGGTTGCAGAACGCAACCTTTGATTCTCAGTTCTGTCCAATGAATTTCCTGGGTATCGGGACTGATATTTACAAATGAGAACCATAAATTCCTGGCATCAAGACTGACTTTCACAAATGAGAACCAGACAATCCCCGTTCCCAGGATTAAATCCTATTTACAATATGTTCTTCACAAATGACAAAAGTGAACCAAAACTTGAGGTTTTTTCCTGAAACTACATCTGAAAAATCAAAACCTCCAACTGTATTCCCAACCACCCATGTATATTACAATCATCTATATACTGTACTTTTAAAAATAAACCATTCTGTTATACATGTACCTATCATTATTAAATGACTTTTTGGTGATAAAACATTTTTTTGAGTTAGATAAAAACTGATGGCAGCCAAATGAGTACATGTACTGTTTAAGGCAAAATTTTTAGGCAATTATTTTTTCAAATCAATGAGGTGGGGAAGCTTTTTTTTTTTTATGTTTGTTACCTGGTTGAATGCTGGAAGGCCATATTTGGGTTCCATTCTAAAGTGCAAGTAACACAACTTAAAGGTATCACATTCCAAGGATTCAGTTTAAGTTATCTTTGAAGTGAATGTATTTCATCTATATTGATTTGCTTTTTTAAAATTTATGGAAGAGTGGGAACTCTCACATAAATTGTAACATGACAAAGACGAATAAACAAATTCTGGCAACCAAGAAAAATTTAGCACTCTACCAGCTAATCAAGAAATATCAAATAAATTTATGTTCAGTTATATTTATTAAGACTGCAACGATACATTTTCTCACAATACGATGCATATCACAAAACAATCTCCACGATTTGATATGCATCATGATACACTCGTCAATCATCAAAAACGCAGGGCACAAGAAGCAAATCTGCAGTTATGGACCACCGGTGGTCCATAACTGCAGATTTGCTTCTTCAGTCCTGAAATTTCTACAGAAAAGACATCACACCAAAGCTACAAATTAAATCTGAAAAAAATTGGGTGAGGAATAGGGCCTGCTGGCTGTACTAATGGAACTGTTGACAATTTATATGTCAAATCCAAGATGGCCAGTGGTGGCTATCTTTTTCAATAGAATGCAGAAAAATTTGATAACTCCCATGTGGACATCATACCAAAGTTACATATAAAATTTGAAAAAGATCAGGTGAGAGGAGCAGCCTGTAGAGTAAACTAATGGAATTGTTGACAATTTATATGCCAAATCTAAGATGGCCACTGCCTGTCATGCTTTTCAACAAAATTCAGAAAAATTTGAAAGACACCATCTAGACATCATACCAAAACTACATACAAAATTTGACAAAGATTGAGTGAGAGATGTCGCCCGCAGGGTGTGCTAATGGAATAGTTGGCAATTCAAATGCCAATCCAAGATGGCTGCTGACAGCCATATTTTTTAACGAAACTAAGAAAAATTTGATAGCTCCCATCTAGACATCACACCAAAGCTACATATGAAATTCAAAAAAGATCAAGTGAGAGATGCGACCGGTAGGGTGTGCTAATGGAATTGTTGATAATTTATATCCAAATCCTAGATGGCTGCTGACTGCCATGTTTTTCAACAAAATTCAGAAATATTTGATGGCTCAAATCTAGACATCAAACCAAAACTACATATGAAATTTGGAAAAGATTGGGTGGCAGATGCAGCCTGTGGGGTGTTCTAATAGAATTGTTGACAATTTATATACCAAATCTAAGATGGCCACTGGTGGCCATGTTTTTTCGATGAAATTTGGAAAAATTTGATAGCTCCCATCTAGACATTACCACAAAGCCACATATGAAATTTGGGACTGATCGGGTGAGAGCCACATCCTGTAGGGTGCGCTAAAGGAATTGGTGTACAATCTATATCCAAATACAAGAAGGCTGCTGCCAGCCATGTTTTTCAACGAAATTCAGAAAAATTCAATAACTCCCATATAGGCATCACACCAAAGCTACATATGAAATTTGAAAAAGATTTGGTTAGAGATGCGGCCTGTAGTGTGTGCTAATGGAATTGTTGAAAATTTATATGCCAAATCTATGATGGCTGCTGGTGGCTATGCTTTTTAACAAAATTCAGAAAAAATTGATAGCTCCCACCTAGACATTGCCCCAAAGCTACATATGGAATTTGAGACTGATCGGGTGAGAGCTGCGACCTGTAGGGTGTGCTAAAGGAATTGTTGGACAATTTTTATCCAAATACAAGATGGCCACTGGCAACAATGTTTTTCAATGAAATTAAAACAAAATCAATACATGTAGCTCCCATCTAGATATTGCTTGAAAGGCACATATAAAATTTGGAACTGATTGGGTGAGAGCTGTGGCCTGTAGGGTGTGCTAAAGGAATTGTGGATGGACAGATGTACACACAACCCATCCCAATAGCTCATACTTGACGTTATCATGTTGAGTTACAAAGGTCCAATTTTAAAATCTCACAATTTTATCCTAATTTTGGAAGACACTGCAAGCCAATAAAGATGTTCAGTGTTTCAGTGAGGGATTTCCTGAGTGCCTACCATAAACCATTTTATTGGACCTTATTGCAAAAGCAGTTGCATTCTCAAAATAGTTAATACTTACATCAATGAGTTGAGATTTTACAAGTAAAGTAGTCTTGTGTTCCAAATAAAAGTACAGGCTGGAATAAAAGTATGTGGTGGAAAATTTATCAAAATGAAATAAAAGTATAGGCCCAAATTATAGTACCAGTGGGAATCCATTGGTGGGGGTGGGGGGGGGGGGAGTAAGAGGAGGGGTATGCTAATTACTTTTATCTAGAGATCAACTTATTTTTTCAGTATTGCAGTTAATTTTATTACAGAAAACAAATAGACGCTTAAGTATAATGATTACAACAATGCCTACAGAGTATTTGAAACTGAATACTAAATTTGGTATTCAAAAAAATATTAGGTGAATGGATATTACATGTGTATTCATTTGGAAATGCAGTTTAAAAAACTCAAGAGATCTTGAAAATTAAATTCTGGGTAAATAAATAATGTGGATAAACCAATATTTTTGTAATTACATCGGTATCAATTGATACTGATTTGAATACCGGTATGTACATGTATCAGTTCATAGATATACCATGCAGCCCTAATTATAACTAAATAAATACACTGTGCTAAACAAAAGAATATCACACAATATAGTGAAGATTCACTGATTTGAAGACCTCCCTGTTGGAAGGCAATTTTAATAAACATTCAGTCCGAAGTAAGGTGCATACAGGTTGGAAAAATCCCGCAGAATTAATAAACCCACATGTCTGTTTATTAGGAACACAAGAGCATTACAAAACCAAGATGGAATGAAGAAAAGAGCATTTCCTATATGAAAGGCAAGATTCTACATCGTTGTATGGAGAAAAACAGACAGAAATTTTGACTGGATCACAACTCTGTCTGCTTTGTCCACACAGTACTGTACATGTACTTTACTTACCATCATCTTCGTCAAAAAAGTAATCTTCTGATGTCAAATCCAATTCTCCTAGATTGATAGTCAACTCAACTTGATCCTTAAAATAAAAAAGTTAATCTTTTATTTAGTGAAAATCAAATTCCCCTATCAGGCCATAAAATTTGAGAGGAATGATTTTATCATTCCTCTGGTGGTTATCTAAATGAAAAAAAAAAACAGATAACCGAGAAGTTGTTTAACTGGAACTACAAACAGTTCGTCAAAGAGTTGTGTATTATCACCTTAATTGATAGCACTGTTTGAAAATGTTCTGGTGGGAAGACCCCTCTCTTCAATGCTCAAACTCCCCAAGACAGCTGACGCTTCCTGTGCATTTGAAATCTGTGAACTGTCATGCAGTAGGGCCATCATGGATGGGTCAAAATCCACAGGCTGTCATTTTTTCCATGCATATAATTCAGAGATGATCATCCGCTATGACACCTTACAAAATTTCCACCAATGAAGCATCAGGATTACCCCGATGCTTCATTGATGAAAATTTCGCTAGGTGTCATATCGGATCATCTCTGAATTATATGCGTGGAAAAATGCCCACCCATAGATTTTGAACCGGTCCTCTTTATTATATCCAGATGAAAGGTAAATAGGTTATCTCAAAATTCAAGATTTTATTCTCTGCCCTTTCCATGCTCAAAACTCTTTGCTGAGCTCACTGTCAAAATTTCAAGGAGCATTTTTTCTTAGAATACAACTTAGAATTTAATCAATACATGTATGCTCAATGAGCTCTGTCAAAGAAGTCTGATTCTGAATTGGTTCATTTCCCAGTTGTATTAAGGGAAAATTTGGTATTTCTAGTGGAATTATGGAAAAATTTACAATGTGAAATTTTGGTATTTTGACATCAGTGTGCAGAGGGTTAATACAGTAGTGACAATCATAAAATAAACTGCTGCCCAGGGGCAAACTTATGTGTCGCCCTTCTCCCATGCATCTTTGCTAAGTATTTTAAGAGGACTGGATTCATCTGGACATGTGAATTCTGTGGCTTTATTGATATATATAAAGAAAAATTTTGCCACCCCCAAGAGATGCCAGTCCGGGCAGTCTCCCCCTCCTCCCCAATTGACTGCCACAGAGTAAATAAAGTTAAGAATTACATACAGATTCATATGCATGGTTTCTAGACAGCAAATTTATATCTCCCTGTTTTGGCATTAACAAGAAGGACGCCAACGCCCTATAGCTCACCAACATTCCTCTTTGATAGTAACTTTGGCAAACGCAAGAACTGTATCAAACAGGTTCATAACATGCGACAAAGCTTACCTAAACACAACCTCTTAAAAGTAAAACACAAAAACTGACATAAACACTAAGTTAAACATGAAATTCTGAGCTAAACAGAAAACTAAACGCAACTAAAAATGTCAAGAAAAATGTTTAAAATGCAGGGTATGAGGGGTTAATCATGGAACAATGATACTGAGGAACATGTATGATGAATATAAGTGCCATGGGAAGAGAAGGAGCACAGCAGCTGACCTAAACACTAAGTTAAACATGAAATTCCGAGCTAAACAGAAAACAAAACACAACTAATTATTATTATTATTATTATTTATTGGTGCTTTACGCCACATCAGCAACTATGGCTATATCGTGGCGATGAAAGTATAAAATGATAAAAAAAATTGATCATTATTTTCAATGCAGAAGTTAAAAAAGAGATGACGACATATGAAAAACGTGGAGTACACCTGACAAGTGAACAATGAAATTAAAAAATGAGTGCAGTTCATCAAAACAGTTGTGAAAATCAACCTGTGAAACAGATATAAATGATTGATGAGAATTTAAAATTATAAAACCAGACTATTTAAAATTTATTAAAAAGGTTGATTTTCTTCAGGAACGACAAAACTTTATGAGAGTTTGTCTTGTAAAACAGGTCTCTAAGAGACGCAACATTAAAATACTGTCGTCTAACAAGATTAAAATCTGTGCAGTGCAAAAGAATGTGCTCCACTGTCAACACCAGCTGACAGGAAACACACTCTGGTCGCACGTTAACATCTAACAAAAAGGAATGTGTAAGTCGTGTATGACCAACACGACATCGTGTCAGAATAACATGATCCTTTCTACAAAGGTCACCGGATGGGTAGTGATCAGATATAGTGGGTCGGAAGCGATGGAGATTGTTATTTGTCGCTCCATCCCATTCCGCCTGCCACATAGATTTGATGTAACTACTAATATGTGGTTTGAAGTCACTGAACGGAATCTTAAAATCAGTGAGAGGCTTGGATAAAGCCTGTTTTGCTGCACTGTCTGCCCTGGTGTTACCAGCGATACCTACATGTCCGGGTAACCAGCAAAACACGATATCATATTGGTCAGACACGAGAGTTGATAACTTCTCACGAAGTTCCAAAATGAGAGGGTTATTCAACTTGGGGTTGAGCAAAGTAAGTAAAGAGGAAAGAGAGTAAGAAAAAATAATCGACTTCTTTTCCTGTACATTTTCGATATGTTTGAGCGCAAGTTGTAAAGCTTTAACTTCAGCTGTGAAAATAGAACTTTGATTCGGTATTCTGATTGAAGTGACATGATCATCAGTGACAACAGCTGATGCTACTTTGTCACCATCTTTTGATCAGTCTGTATAGATCCTTGAAAATGTACTATACTTTGACTTAATTTCAGCATATTTCTGCTTAAACTGCAGAGAATTTGTTTCAGACTTTTTAGTAGATGCTAGGTCCAAAATAACTGTTGGCTTTTTAAGATGCCAAGGAGGAGTTTGTGGTACACGGTTCTCTTTTATTGTAACTGGTTCAATTTTGGCGGACTCCATATGAGGTTTAATTCTAATTCCCAATGGAGGGATATGTTTCTGATGACAGTTAAAAAATTCAGTATTTTGAGGTTCTGAGACATAATTGTATGCAGGGTTGGACGTATTAGAAAAAAGTTTTGAAACATATTGGAGCGAAAGTTTAATTCTGCGCTTCTCAAGAGAAGGCTCCTCTGCCTCAACAAGCATCGAATCTACCGGTGATGTTCTAAAAGCACCAAGGCCGATTCTTATGCCACTATTATGAATAGCATCAAGAGGTTTGAGATATGACTTTCTTGCAGAACCGTAAACCACACAGCCATAATCTAATTTTGATCTGACAAGTGATCTATACAGATGGAGAAATGTTTTTTGGTCAGCACCCCAATCAGTGCTACCAACTACCTTCAAAAGGTTCAGTGCCCTTTTACATTTGACCTTTAGTTGTTTTATATGAGAAGTGAAATTCAGTTTTCTGTCAAACAAACCCAAGAATTTCACTTCCTTAACAACATTAATACGACTCCCGTCTATTTTCAATTCTGGATCAAGGTGGTGCTTCCGGAGCTTACAGAAATGAACACAATTAGTTTTCGTTTTTGAGAATTTGAAGCCGTTTTCTGTAGCCCATTTCTGGATTCTGTTCAAACACAGCTGAAGTTTGCGTTCTATAGCATTCATTTTTTTACTGCTATAGCAGATTAAAAAGTCATCTACGTACAATGACGAATCAACCATATTCTCAATTGCATCAATAATACTATTGATTTTCACTGAGAAAAGGGTAACAGATAAAATACTTCCTTGAAGAACCCCCAATTCCTGCCCGTGAGGATCAGATAACGTTGACCCAACACGAACCTGAATGTGGGCGGTCCCTCAAAAAGTTTTCAATAAAAAGAGGCATACGCCCCCTCAACCCCATGTTAAAAAGATCTTTTAAAATCCCATATGTCCACGTTGTGTCATATGCCTTTTCCAGGTCAAAGATGGCGACCATATGTTCTTTTCTGGCAAAGGCATTTCTTATACACGTTTCAAGTCTGACCAAATGATCCACAGTACTTCTCTGGTTTCTGAAACCACATTGAACATCCGCAAGCAGATTGTTCGATTCCAGAAACCAGACAAGTCGGTCATTGATCATACTCTCCATGGTTTTGCACAGAAAACTTGTTAAGGCAATAGGCCTATAATTACTAGGGTTGCTGTGATCTTTATCAGGCTTCGGAATAGGAATTATTGTAGCTTTTCGCCAGGAAGGTGGAAACTGGCCAGTCACCCATATGTCATTAAAAATAGATAATAATAGTGCAAGTGAAGTTTGAGGCAGATGTTCTAAAAGTTGATAGTGTATTTCATCAGGTCCAGTGGCAGAATCCTTTGCTCTATGCAAAGAGTTACTTAACTCTTCCATAGAGAAAGGTTCGTTGTAATCCTCTAAGTTATTGGATGTAAATTTAATCTTTTGTGTTTCTTGTTGTTTTTTAAGTTTGAGGAATTCTGGGTTACTATTTTCAGACGACAAATGTTTCGAAAATGTAGAGGCCAACTTATTTGAAATTTCTTGTTTTGATGTAATGAGTGTATTGTTATCTTGTAGGTGTTGTACAGCTGATTTTGTTTCTTTTCCTTTAATTTTTTTGATCATTTTCCAAATTTTAGTGATGTGGGTGTTTTGATTCAGTTTCGAAACGTAAGTTTCCCCATGAACTTTTCTTTTTTTGTTTTAAAAATGGTCTTGTTTTAGCCCGATTTATACGTAATCTATCCAAGTTTTGTGTGGTTGGTGACTTATTAAATTCCCTCTCAAATTTCTTGCGATCTTTAATAGCCTGTTTGCACTCAGTATCAAACCATGGTTTAGTGAAACGTTTTGGATTTGCCGAGGTTTTAGGAATGACTTGGCTTGCAATGTCAATCAACTCTGTGGTGAAATGTTCAATCTGGTCAGTAATCTCCTGAAATTTCTCCCGTGTGAGGCGTTCAGAACAAAGCGATGAGAAAGTGTCCCAGTCAGCCTTTTTAAAGTTCCACTGGGGCACCCTCTCATCATCCGCCGGAACTACACTCTCCAGCATAATCGGAAAGTGGTCACTCCCGCACAAGTCATCTTCTACCTTCCAAGAAAAATCAAGGAAGACAGAAGGGCATGCAATTGTTAGATCAATTGAAGTGTAAGAGCCAGATGCGGGGTGCAGATAAGTATCTGACCCATCATTGAACAAGCACAAGTCATATTTTGTAATGAACTCTTCTACAGTTTTACCCTTTGCATCTTCTTGACTGCAAGAATTACCCCAAAGGGGGTTATGTGCTTTAAAATCACCCAACAAAATGTATGGAGTTGGGAGTTGTCGGACCAGCAGCTCAAGGTCATTCAGTTGTAAGGCTTTACTTGGCGAAACGTAAATAGAACAAAGTGTAACAGTTTTGTCTAAAGTTAGGCGTACCGCCACAGCCTGTAAATTTGTCTGTAATGGTACAGAACTGTGAATGATGTCGTTCCTAACCAAGACAGTCGTTCCACGAATATGAAGATCATTATCATCTGCCCAGGCATTATACGAGGTATAATGCTTAAAAGCTGAATGACCTTGAGCCTCGGGTTTCTTTAAAAGAGTTTCCTGCAGGCAAAAAGCAGCAGGTTTATATTTTTGGCTTAAAAGGCCTAGTTCATTAAAATTGGCTCTAAAACCTCGACAATTCCACTGTATTATATTGTGTTTAGGTGTATTACACATGTTTTGGTGGCGATTTTGATGGTGGACGTATGGGAGATATTGCCCCCGTAGTTCTCTTTGGTGACGTTTTATGAGGAGATCAGCCCTGTGAAGAGTTTGAGCGTGATTTGGTGGAAAACATGTCGTTGATGCACTCATCAACGGACATGTCTTCAAATTCAATGCCGTCAAACATGTTGCTTGTAACAACATTTTGAAAGCGCTTGCTTATTCTGTCCAACTCTAGTTTTTGTCGTTCTTTTTTCTTCTCGTTTTTCTGACTCTAATTCAATTTTTGTCTATGCTGTGTATCTGCTTTGGTTGTATTTGTTTTATTGTTTTGTGCTTTAGATTTTTGATCTTTTTTATGTTCTGATTGAGATAAATGAGTTGACTGTTCTTGTTTTTGATTGGGCTGTGGCAGTTTTTCAGTTGTTTGGGTATCTGTATTTGTTTTGGTAGACTGTTGTGTTACTGGTTGATCTTTCACTAAAGTCGGTATTGTTCCTTTGAGCCATGTATATTGTGTTTGGCACTCTACTAATTGAGTTGGCAGTTTCTGTGACAATTTTGTAGCATATGATGGAGATGACATATTCATACCTGGCATTGCTGTAACGATGTCTCTGGCCTCTTTAAAACTTATTTGCCTTTCGCATTTCACTTTTTGAATTGTTTTTTTTTTTCTCCAGACAAGGCAATCTTTGGACGATGACATGTGATTGCCCTGACAGTTGATACATTTGATGGCATTGGAACATGGCTCTTGATGTTGTTGGCCACATTTGTAACAGACTTCTTGACCTCTGCAGTTGTTTTGCCCATGTCCATATTTCTTACTCTTGAAGCATCGAAGTGGATTTGGAATATATAAATCCACTTTGATGTTCATATAGCCAATTTTGAGTGATTTGGGTGGCTGAGAAGAATCGAATGTTAATATGTAAGTATTTGTTTTAATAATTGATCCACCTTTTTTAATTTCAATATTTTTAACATCTGTTACACCTTGAGGTTCTAGTTCTTTGCATATCTCAAGTGTATCAATGCCATCAAGTTCCCTTGTTCTAATTACTCCTCTGCTGTTATTGAGGGTTTTGTGAGGGAATTCATTCACCTCCATGTCAGCAAGTTTATTATTTTTAAGTAGATTTAGTGCCTGGGCTTCTTTATTGCATTCGATCAGTAGAGCACCATTTCTCAGCTTTTTGACATTCTTAACAGTACCAGCAATTCCTTTTAAAGCTTTTTCTAGGGCAAAAGGGTTGATATTGGTAGCCCTTTTACCCTCTTCAGCAGCATAAACAATAATAAATTTTGGCCATTTTCTTGTATTTTTTTAAATTTCTAGATCAGAGTCAGAATCAGAATCTGAATAAATAAAATCGTGACCTCGTTTCTGTTTTTTAATGTTGGTTGCCATATTGTGTAGTTGATAAAATTCTTCTGCCTATGACTCCCACCCTTACTCTGAGCCCAACCTGGGGGGTTAATGTCGCGGATGTCCAGCGAACAGCACCAGAAGTACATAAGCAGTATACTCCCCCAGCGTTGATGCTAATGCATACCGCTGGAGGATTGACCCGTCAAATGTTAATGGGAAGTGCCAGGTCATGGCAGCCATTCAACCAATCATTTTATTAAAAACGAGTACATCAAGAACTACTACTGATTGATGATCAACGCAGACAGCGCAACAAAACGAAAGCTGTTAAACAAGTATTAAGATCATTAAAAATCGGTACAGGGTAGTAGTGATAAAATCTAAATAAAAGAAATGACTGGCTGAATGACCACCCACCCAGTTTTACCCTTTGCATCTTCTTGACTGCAAGAATTACCCCAAAGGGGGTTATGTGCATTAAAATCACCCAACAAAATGTATGGAGTTGGGAATTGTCGGACCAGCAGCTCAAGGTCATTCAGTTGTAAGGCTTTACTTGGCGAAACGTAAATAGAACAAAGTGTAACAGTTTTGTCTAAAGTTAGGCGTACCGCCACAGCCTGTAAATTTGTCTGTAATGGTACAGAACTGTGAATGATGTCGTTCCTAACCAAGACAGTCGTTCCACGAATATGAAGATCATCATCATCTGCCCAGGCATTATACGAGGTATAATGCTTAAAAGCTGAATGACCTTGAGCCTCGGGTTTCTTTAAAAGAGTTTCCTGCAGGCAAAAAGCAGCAGGTTTATATTTTTGGCTTAAAAGGCCTAGTTCATTAAAATTGGCTCTAAAACCTCGACAATTCCACTGTATTATATTGTGTTTAGGTGTATTACACATGTTTTGGTGGCGATTTTGATGGTGGACGTATGGGAGATAGTGCCCCCGTAGTTCTCTTTGGTGACGTTTTATGAGGAGATCAGCCCTGTGAAGAGTTTGGGCGTGATTTGGTGGAAAACATGTCGTTGATGCACTCATCAACGGACATGTCTTCAAATTCAATGCCGTCAAACATGTTGCTTGTAACAACATTTTGAAAGCGCTTGCTTATTCTGTCCAACTCTAGTTTTTGTCGTTCTTTTTTCTTCTCGTTTTTCTGACTCTGATTCAATTTTTGTCTATGCTGTGTATCTGCTTTGGTTGTATTTGTTTTATTGTTTTGTGCTTTAGATTTTTGATCTTTTTTATGTTCTGATTGAGATAAATGAGTTGACTGTTCTTGTTTTTGATTGGGCTGTGGCAGTTTTTCAGTTGTTTGGGTATCTGTATTTGTTTTGGTAGACTGTTGTGTTACTGGTTGATCTTTCACTAAAGTCGGTATTGTTCCTTTGAGCCATGTATATTGTGTTTGGCACTCTACTAATTGAGTTGGCAGTTTCTGTGACAATTTTGTAGCATATGATGGAGATGACATATTCATACCTGGCATTGCTGTAACGATGTCTCTGGCCTCTTTAAAACTTATTTGCCTTTCGCATTTCACTTTTTGAATTGTTTTTTTTTTTCTCCAGACAAGGCAATCTTTGGACGATGACATGTGATTGCCCTGACAGTTGATACATTTGATGGCATTGGAACATGGCTCTTGATGTTGTTGGCCACATTTGTAACAGACTTCTTGACCTCTGCAGTTGTTTTGCCCATGTCCATATTTCTGACACTTGAAGCATCGAAGTGGATTTGGAATATATAAATCCACTTTGATGTTCATATAGCCAATTTTGAGTGATTTGGGTGGCTGAGAAGAATCGAATGTTAATATGTAAGTATTTGTTTTAATAATTGATCCACCTTTTTTAATTTCAATATTTTTAACATCTGTTACACCTTGAGGTTCTAGTTCTTTGCATATCTCAAGTGTATCAATGCCATCAAGTTCCCTTGTTCTAATTACTCCTCTGCTGTTATTGAGGGTTTTGTGAGGGAATTCATTCACCTCCATGTCAGCAAGTTTATTATTTTTAAGTAGATTTAGTGCCTGGGCTTCTTTATTGCATTCGATCAGTAGAGCACCATTTCTCAGCTTTTTGACATTCTTAACAGTACCAGCAATTCCTTTTAAAGCTTTTTCTAGGGCAAAAGGGTTGATATTGGTAGCCCTTTTACCCTCTTCAGCAGCATAAACAATAATAAATTTTGGCCATTTTCTTGTATTTTTTTAAATTTCTAGATCAGAGTCAGAATCAGAATCTGAATAAATAAAATCGTGACCTCGTTTCTGTTTTTTAATGTTGGTTGCCATATTGTGTAGTTGATAAAATTCTTCTGCCTATGACTCCCACCCTTACTCTGAGCCCAACCTGGGGGGTTAATGTCGCGGATGTCCAGCGAACAGCACCAGAAGTACATAAGCAGTATACTCCCCCAGCGTTGATGCTAATGCATACCGCTGGAGGATTGACCCGTCGAATGTTAATGGGAAGTGCCAGGTCATGGCAGCCATTCAACCAATCATTTTATTACAAACGAGTACATCAAGAACTACTACTGATTGATGATCAACGCAGACAGCGCAACAAAACGAAAGCTGTTAAACAAGTATTAAGATCATTAAAAATCGGTACAGGGTAGTAGTGATAAAATCTAAATAAAAGAAATGACTGGCTGAATGACCACCCAATGCTGCCCCCCCCCCCCCCCCCGACGTGACACCCGATATTTTGGGGGTTGGGGGCTCGCGATTGGTCAGAACGGGCCATCCGTCTACTCCCAAAATTGGGGCCAAAGCAGTGTGTTGGACATTATCTGAAAAAATGGAGACCAGGGCCAAACAGGGTTTACGACCTGATCTCCATCTTGGGAGACTGCCCTAAACGGGGCCACAAGTCCTCAACTGCCAGGATTCCTTCTTCCGGGGCCTTCGGACCGCACCTCACGGGAGAACAAGGTGCCTGCCAGATGGTATTAGCAGGGTTGATCATTTTGGTCCGGGGCTGCGTATTCGTGTATTTCGCAGCGAACCGGCTCAATTGAGCAAACCTGCCAATTAAAAATTAGCAAACCTGCCCAATTGAGCAGGCCATCCTCTATCCGCCACCTGAGGACCCGCCTAGTAGGGGACGATCAAACCCCCCTAGGAAACACAACTAAAAATGTCAAGAAAAATGTTTAAAATGCAGGGTATGAGGGGTTAATCATGGAACAACGATACTGAGGAACATGTATGATGAACATAAGTGCCATGGGAAGAAAAGGATCACAGCAGCTGACCTAAACACTAAGTTAAACATGAAATTCTTGAGCTAAACAGAAAACTAAACGCAAATAAAAATGTCAAGAAAAATGTTTAAAATGCAGGGTATGAGGGGTTAATCATGGAACAATGATACTGAGGAACATGTATAATGAATATAAGTGCCATGGGAAGAGAAGGAGCACAGCAGCTGACCTAAACACTAAGTTAAACATGAAATTCTGAGCTAAACAGAAAACTAAACGCAACTAAAAATGTCAAGAAAAATGTTTAAAATGCAGGGTATGAGGGGTTAATCATGGAACAATGATACTGAGGAACATGTATAATGAATATAAGTGCCATGGGAAGAGAAGGAGCACAGCAGCTGACCTGAACACTAAGTTAAACATGAAATTCCGAGCTAAACAGAAAACTAAACGCAACTAAAAATGTCTAAAATGTAGGGTATGAGGGGTTAAATCATGGTATAATGATAATAATCATCATATAGCAGCATTATAAAAGCCATGATATGGAAATAGGGTGAGTAAGTGACCTAAACAGAAGCTTTAACATTATTGGACACATACGCTGATGCCGACGCCAACCGATCGAGCCATGCCATAAGCTCACACAACTAAAGTTGGTGAGCTAAAAACGAAGTTATTAACATATAATTAAATACAATGTATGTTACGTGAATACACGTATTTCTCACTGTAAAAGAAAATGTACATGTATCATCAATTTAAAATTAGGTTATGTCTGTTTGTTTTGTTTTATTTACCTGATGTTCTATGAATTACTCACTTTACTCTTATCAATTTAAATATCCATCTTTTCCAGCAATAGCTTTGTGAGAGAAAAACTACATGTATCATGTTCTAGGGTTTATCAAGCAACCATTGGGTTTATATACATGTACACATGTAGTCACCACTGAATCCATGAAGCATATCTTTTTCAATTACATACAATATGTAACACAAGGATATGTATTGTTTCGATAAGGCAAGGCAGGGGTTTTGAACTGTGTACACTTTCCATCACCTTTGACACCAATAGGGCATGCATGTATGCTGAAATCACAGGATACACCACACCAATAAATTATATTGCAGCCTTTGAGTTCAAGTTTGGGTGAAGCTATGGCCTGCTAACCCTTACTAACTGACCCTAGGGATAATGATTTCAGAATTTTGACCTTTTTCTTCCATCAGACACCAGCAGCAGGCTTGCACAAATTGAAAATTAAGACAACGCATTTATGGGCTACCTTAATTTTTTTTAAGCTAACATTTTTCAATTAAGGTAACACATTTTAGCAGTGCACTGTTATCATGTTGAACGGAATCCATTCGACGTGTTATTATACATGTAGTACAGGTGCATCTGTACCCCCAAATTCACACATATGTTTACATGCAACAAGTAAACAGCTATATATGCTATTTTGCAACAGGGCATGAAATAAGCGGTGTCACATCGCATTTTGTGATGCGTTTTCAACTTCGTGCAATGAGATAATGCGGTGACGGTATGGAAAGTGTCAAACAAATTTGGGGGGGTATTTGAAGATAGTTTTTAACTTCAAAACACACCTGGTAAGTTACCCGTAAGTATAAACAACTGTATTCTATTAGTACAACTACTAGTGCACAGCCATGCAGCCTGTGACCCCCAATCATATGTGCGAATTAAACCAGACAAAGTTAAAAGTTTCTGTTTTCGGGCTCATCAACCCATGTTATGTTATAAGGGGAGGCCAGTCTCTGACTCAGTTAATCAATGTCATTAGTTTTTTATACTGTGCCATACACATGTGCAGTTGTTGTATTTCAGAGTATTTCGGACAAAAATAAAATGAAATGGGTTGGATAACAAATGAAAGTGTCAATGACACTGTAGCTCAACCTGTCAAGACATGTACATGTATAGTATGTGACACAGCAATGACAAACATCTAGGTAATGACCTGATAACAAAGGTACATATAAAGTATTGTAACGGTCTGTACATAAATACTGACTGTTGCCTGTAACAAATGTATAGGTAAAGTATTGTAAAGGTGGGTGACAGTCAGATGCTAATCTAGAAAAGAAATCTTTGAGTCCCAGAGTGGGTCTGACTGAACCCCAAAATATTTGTTCTCATAGCAGAGTGATAACAAAGGCACCCCAAAACACACTCATTCCTGTCCCAAGGTGAAAACAAAGGTACCCAAGAAGTTTCGTGAAGATCATTTCATAAATACGAGCTGTATAGAAGTTGTGACAAAAAACTGATTGGACCTAATTTCGGTACAAAATGGCCACTGGCAGCCACCTTGAATTTTGGACCGCACTCAGAAACACTCGTTCTCGTCCCAAGGTGATAACAAAGGTACCCAAGAAGTTTTGTGAAGATCGGTTGATAAATACAGCCTCTAGCCCTAGCCGTATTGACATGTGCACTTACAGTGTATAAGTAGCACTAAATAAATCAAAATTCATCTAATTTGCATAATTTCTGAATGAGAAAAAAACCTGTACTGTATGTGATGTATTCCATTTTACTAAACATTCATACAAAAATTTATTCAAATCAGAACTTTCATGCAGAAGTTCTGTACAAAAGACTGATTGCACTAATTTTGGTACAAAATGGCTGCTGGTGGCCATCTTGAATTTCGGACCACATCCAAAAACACCCGTTCTCATCCCACGGTGATAACAAAGGTACCCAAGAAGTTTCGTAAAGATCGGTTCATAAATAAGGCCTCTAGCCTGAGCCGTATAGAAGTTGCGTACAAAAAACTGATTAGACCTAATTTCGGTACAAAATGGCCACTGGCAGCCATCTTGAATTTTGGACCGCATTCAGAAACACTCGTTCTCGTCCCAAGGTGATAACAGAGGTACCCAAGAAGTTTCGTGAAGACCGGTTGATAAATACAGCCTCTAGCCCGAGCCGTATTGACATGTGTACTTACTGTGTGTAAGTAGCACTGAAAAAATCAAAGTTCATCTAATTTGCATAATTTCTGCACGAGAAAAAAAAACGTATTATATGTGATGTATCCCATGGTACTAAACATTCACACACAAAATTTTTCAAATCAGCACTTTCATATGGAAGTTCTGTGCAAAAATCTGATTGCACCTAATTTTGTACAAAATGGCTGCCATCGGCCATCTTGAATTTCGGACCGCACCCCAAAACACTCGTTCTTGGCCCACGGTGATACCAAAGGTACCCAAGACGTTTCGGAAAAATTGGTTTATAAATACGGCCTCTAGCCCGAGCCATATTGGCATTTGCACTTACAGTGCTGAAAGTAACACTAAATACATCAAAGTGAGTCTAATTTGCATAATTTACGTACAAGAAAAAAACCCGTATTATATGTGATGTATCCCGTGGTACTAAACATTCATACGAAAAATTATTCAAATCAGTGCTTTCATGTGGAAGTTCTGCGCAAAAATCTGATTTCACTTAAGTATGTACAAAATGGCCGCCAACGGCCAACCTGAATTTCAGATCGGACCCCAAAACACTTGTTCTCCTCCCACGGTCATAACAAAGGTACCCAATAAGTTTCGTAAAGATCGGTTCATAAATACGGCCTCTAGCCTGAGCCGTTATGAATTGTTGACGGACAGATGGCCGACGGACGACTGGCCATGGCATAAGCTAAAATTTGGCTTCGCCAAAGTTGAGCTAAAAACTGAAAATTAATTAACCTTGGTCTAAAACTGTGAATCAATTTATACCAATTGCTAAATTATGCTAATCAATGTTCCTGGAGGATGATAGGACCACAAATCAAAATTTTGAAAACAAAAAATACCGTGGTACTAAGTATTGCTACAGAAATGGGATAAAATAATATTCCTACCTAGTAGGTTACTAGCAGTACCAGGTAATGAATATTATCATTTCTTACCTGGGGGGGGGGGGGGGGGAGCATTGCTCCCTGGACTCATTTCAAGGCGGGCAATGAATTGCCATCCTGCATTTTTGAATGGCCAAGCCTGGAAATAGCTCATACAACTGACCAATCAATGACCCTTTCCCATTCATTGACTTGGTGGGAGAATCACCCATTGAATCAGTGATGATAGGTTTAAAATTGTTGTTACTTGTTACTGTCTGTTAATAGTACATGTACATTACTCTGAACTTGGTTTAATATCATTTGGCAACATTTGCTTGAGTTATCCCCCAGATCAGAAGTAAATAAGGTCTTTAGCCAGTTGATAGCATTAGAAAGTTATCATCAACAAGACAACAGCACAATTAGATCATTTGCAAAGTTAATTTCAATCAAATTGAGAAACAGTGAGTAGTTTCAGGCTTAATTGAGCAAAACATCATAGCGAACAGTATCGACTGAATAGAAACAAAATGCTATTCATTTTTCAATTTATGCTATACAAAAAACAATTCAGTATAGCATTTTGCTATACACTTTTAAAATGTATTTCATGCCCTGTTTTGCAATAAAATAATTCTTCTTTATTCCCGGCTTTTCCAAGCTTCAAAACCATTGCTCATTGCTCATATACAGCACGCGTGTTGCATTTTTTGCCTTTTTCATGTTTGCGAACATGACCATGTTGTGACATGACCAAAAGCATCGAGAAATGAACATGATGCATGAAATTTTAATAGCAGTGTGGCACTGGCTGTCTTTCACACTCGAGCAGAACAAAGAAATTATTGATATTTGCTGATTGTGAGTGTGTGTATAATTGAAGTCACATGCTCGCGAGTGCCGACACTCATCGTATTATCAAACTTTAACTTATTAAGTAAAGTATATATTATTCGAAGATTTCTATCTACACTAAAACACATGTTTTTAGTGTTGGTAATATACTTGATATTTATGTTATAGAGTTTTTAAAATTCCAATAACACATTGATTGGGAGCACAGGTCTCAAAATAAGTAGCGGACAGTCGTTCAGGTTACGTGGAGGTTTTGATGATTCAAATATGCATAACCTGCCAAGTGTTCATGACTGTTTTCAATGGTAAATGGAAACTTTTATGGATAATAACAAGCTCACATGTAGAGAGTTATTTACTCAGAAATGACCCTGATTCCAGTAATTTCCTGTAAAACGAAAATACAGTAATCCAAGTCGATTCCCGTCCATGCTTAAGGAGGAATCTATATTTTTGGCACTTTTGTTTCAGATATTTAATTCTCATAATGAATCTAAAAACCAGACGAGGTATAAACTATTCACCATATGCACAAATTAAACCTGACTAAGTTCAAAGTATCTGGATTCGGACTCAGCAACTTATGTTATGGGGTTGTGGGGGGGGGGGGGGGCAGTCACTGACTCAATCATTCAGTGTCATTGCTTTTTCATATCGTAACGTCAGCATGTTCAGGAAAATCCAACATGAATACAACAACTGCAGATGCGTACAACACAAACTGTGATCTGAAACTTTGAAGTTTCAGTCACAAACGAGTGACAGAGATTGATTTGAGGGAATAAGAAAATTGAGGTAAGCAAACTTACTGTCTTATTAGTGTGTGAGTGATGCGAACCCATAAAAAAGAATGTATGTTGAACTGCATTATAATGCCGTAGTCAATGTTAAACCCATGAAATTTGCAACAGCAAACTCTTATGGAAGGGGAAATTTCGTCAGCCCTAAATTTAGGCACCAGTGATGAATAAATGTGCACAGCAGGGTATTTCGGATGAAAAGAAAACAAAATGGGTTGGATAACAATGAACTGAAAATTAATTAACCTTGGTCTAAAATAGCGAATCAATTTAATACCCATAAAAGCTATGGTTAGAAATGGGCTACGACAGGTTATGATCAGTCGACACTTACATAACTCGTAAACAGGTTATGACCGTTAAATTGGCGTAACCTATAAACAGGTTATGGAAAAAAATCATTATATTTCATATATCGAGGCCTGAGTGCATGTGCTCACTATTGAAACTGCCCCGCAGCTGCTTTCAGTTTTAGATTTATATAGGTTTTTCTTGTAATATTTCGGCTCTGTCTCTTGTTATGTCAAGCATTGTTTCCACTGAAAAGCATACTTGCCGATGTCCCCACCAGCAGTACACCTGCATTAGATCCATAACCATTATTCCAAATAAAACACAGAGCTGGCTACATGTACTTAGAGAAAGAAAAACTCCCACTCCCACCCACCCCCCGGCCAAAAAATGAAAAAAAATTAACAAAAACAAAAATTTGGAAATAAAAGGTAGGCTATGATTCCCTGTGTGGAGATTTAAATGAATATGAGCAGGTCAACACTAGCACAAGAATAGGCCTAGTCTGAGTGGGTAACTTCTTGGTGCATGCACTTTTACTCACAAATACTTGGTAGCTACATGCAAGAGCAGCAGAGTATTTCAAGGTCCATCAGTGAGCAACATTTGTCAGCCCCCCCCCCCCCCCACTCCCAACAAAATGTCCTCCAATACAACTTTGTGTAGGCATATAGGCCTACTTTGCCTTGAATAATAATCAAATGATTAAAATTAACTCCATTTTCAAAAGTATATGGAGGAACTCAAAATTTATAATCTCCCCCCACCTCCCTTCTGGTACCACCATTTGGGTGTCAATAAAAATATATGGAGCAATCAATGAAATTGTTATTTAAAAAAAAAAAATGTTGATCCAATGTCGAGTTGTGACAGCACAAAAGTGGGTTCAATTATTATCAACTTATCATCCGGAAGCCAATTGTTTACTATCCAATTTACCATGTGAAGGGTCACTGTGACCTTGACCTTTGACCTAGTGATTCCAAAATGACTGGGGCTCTTTCTTGCAGCAATGCCAACCTACCTGTGAAGTTTCGTGAACATGGGTGGAACCATTGTCAAATTATCATCTGGAAACCAATTGTTTACGATTTATTATATTTCAAGGTCACTGTGACCTTGACCTTTGACCTAACAAGTTCAAAATAAATAGGGGTCTTCCACTCACCTAGGTCAACCTACCTATGAAGTTTCATGAATGTGGGTCAAACAATTATCAAGTTATCATCCGGAAACCAATTGTTTTGATGTACTATGTTCAGGGTCACTGTGATCTTGACCTTTGACCTAGTGAGTCCAAAATAAATATGGTTCTTCTGCTCAGGAAGGTCAACCTACATATGAAGTTTCATGAAAGTGGGTTGATCCATAGTCAAGTTATCATCCAGAAACCAATTTACAATTTACTGTGTTCAAGGTCACTATGACCTTGACCTTTGACCTAGCAGGTCTAAAATAAATAGGGTTCTTCCTCTCACCGATGCCAACCTACCTATGAAGTTTCATGAGCATGGGTTGAACCATTATCAAGTTATCATCCAGAAACCAATTGTTTACGCCCGTCCGCCATTCACCAAACTATAAGTCGAGTTTGACTTCGTCACAACTCAACTAAAAATGAAAAGTCCACCATAGTCATCTGCAAAATTCAAATGTACTTCAAAGGCAAACTATTACCTTACATCAGAAATCAGTCCAAAGTCAATTTCATGCTTGGATGTCCAGGCACCAAAAAGTCAGCCATCAGGGTTAATCGATATTCTGATCATACATGTATTTCTGTGTTAAATGATTAAAGAAAAGCATATTCGAAAGAAAGAAAAAGAGTGAAAGTGTGTTTCAATTATTTTTTTCATCAATATCATGAGAGAACACACCAGGAAGTGTGATTTTTTTCCCTCAAGGGCATTATTTTTCACAACACAGGAATTTCTAAGGAGATCTTTTTGGCCATCTTTCATAAATTTGGGAATGCACTGAATTATTTCTTTATATGATCCTTCGTTAGATTTGCCTTTCAAAACTTTAAGTCTATTTCTGTGTTGGAGAGTTTTGGAAACTTACTTGATGGTTCACCTTCAACAGCATCATTAATGGTGTTGCTGCTAGCTGGCTATCATCATACCTCAAGAATAGACAGCAGCGTGTATCAATAAACGGTAATCTGTCAAAAGACTTCCATCTTAAATGTGGAGTCCCACAGGGCAGTTGCCTTGGTCCTGTTCTGTTTCTATTCTATATTTCAAAAATGTTCACCATCATTGAATCTCACCTGCCTGATGTCCATGGTTATGCTGATGACACACAGGTCTATTTCTCTTTTTGACCATCAATCAAGGATCAAACTAAAGCTCTAGAAACTATCGAATCATGTATTTCGGACATTCGCACATGGATGGTTTCAAACAAATTAATGATAAATGATGATAAGACTGAATTCCTAATAATCGGTTCACGACAACAACTCACTAAAGTTGACATCAATTCAGTGAAGGTAAGAGATTCCGCCATAAGTGCAAGTAACAGTGTATGTAATCTTGGTGCCTTCTTCGACTCTACCATGTCTATAGACAGACATGTCATAAATATGTGCAATAAGGCTTTCAAAGGTCTATTCAAAGTTAAACAGATAAGACAGTTCCTCACCAAAGACTCAACAAAAACCCTAGTTCATGCCTTTGTAACTTCACATATGGATTATTGTAACGCTTTACTGTTCAACCTTCCACAATATTAGTACTCTTGTCTGCAGATGGTACTAAATGCATCAGCCCGAGTGGCATGTAGGATATCACGATCTCAACACATCACTCCTGTTCTGAGGGATATGCACTGGCTACCAGTCAAGTACAGAATAATTTTCAAAACTTTATTATTAGTTTTTATGATACAAAACAACATGTCACCAGCCTACACGCACTTAGAAGAACTCCTTAATACCAAGAATGTGTGTCAATACAACTTGAGGTTTGATGGTAAAATGCTACTACATGTTCCAAAACATATGTGTAAGACATTTGGTGATAGGTCATTCTCATTTGCTGGCCCTCACCTGTGGAACAATTTACCAGAACACCTAAAAAGACTGTCAAATGTCAACCTTTTCAAGAAAGATCTCAAAACATACCTGTTTGAAAAAGCCTATAAGTAATGTTCTGGACTGTAAGATACTGTATATACTCCGTTTGTATATTTGCATGAGCTCAGTAACATGTACAGCGCCTTAGAATATGTTTCTATATCTTCTGAACTATAATTTTGGCACTATATAAATGTGTATATTATTATTATTATTATTATCATCATATACTACTCAATGTTTGCTAAGCACCAAATATATCCAACTACCTGTTTTACGTTTTAGTTGCAATATTATGAAAAGTGTATATATTTTATATTTAATTATATCTTTAATGATTAATGATTTAACCACAGAAATTGAGATTTTGTTTGTGTTTGACATTATTTTTTAGCTTTTGAATACGATAACCATGGAAAATGGATATTATTGGTAAAAGAGGAAATGTTTCAAATTTGCCAAAAAGTTGACGGAGTGAACTGATATGGGTTCAATATCGAGTATGAGACCCATTATTGCTAATTACAGCTTGACAACGCCTTCTCATGCTCCCAATCAGGTTCCAGATGGTCATCTGTGGGATGTTGTTCCATTCTTGGACCAGCATGGCACCAAGTTCCTGGACACTTCTTGGTTGAACTGGACGGACTGAAATTGCAAGCTGCAACTCATTCCAGACATGTTCGATTGGATTGAGGTCAGGGGATCTTGCTGGCCAGTCCATACGCTCAATCCCCTCCCTCTGTCAGTACTCCCGGACAGCATGAGCAACATGAGGGTGGGCATTATCGTCCATCAGAATGAATCTATCACCCACTGCACCTGCATACAATCTGGCGTGGGCATCCAGGATCTCATCAATATACTGCTGTGAAGTCAATGTACCATGGTCAAGGACACAGAGCTCTGTACGTCCATCCCAGCTGATGCCGCCACAGACCATTATTGACCTTCCACCATAGTGGTCATGCTCAGCAATGTTGGCTGCATGGAATCGCTCTCCTGGTCTTCTCCTAGAAAGCCTGTCTGTGTTGTCTAGGCAGTACCTTGACACATCTGTAAAAAGGACAGGTCGTCAATCTTCTTTGGTCCATCCAACGTGATCCATAGCCCATTCATATCGTGCCTGGTGGTGGTTCTGGGACAGCTGAATGTGAATACATGGTCTTCTCGATCGGCGACCACTTTCGTGCAACCTTGCCCGGATAGTCTGCGTCGAAACATTTACCCTGGATGCATTCTGAAGGTCACTGCGAAGCTGGGTTGCTGTGTCAAAGCAGTTCCTATGGGCCTGAATGATCAAAAACCGGTCTTCAGTTGCAGATGATGCCCTGTCTCTGCCACCACCATGTCGTCTTACTGGTGTGCCATACTGCTGAAATCTTGCCCAGGCTCTGGTGATCACCGTAAGGTGCACACCAAGGGCTTCACCAACCTGACGATGGGTAGCCCCTTGTTCCACCATCCCTACAGCCCACCAAATTTCTGCTTCAGACAAATGACTTCTTACATTTGCATTTGCCATATTCAATCATTAAATCACAAGGGTTTGTGTTGAAATGAAGATTGAATACCCTACACATGTCAGGTACATGTAGACAGTACACAAAAACATCATGGAAATCGAGGGGTACATGCTTTCCATGACTGTCACGAAAAGTCTGCCTGTCAAGAGAGCTAATGTAAACACTGGGGACCATCTCAATACATTCCTCAATCATATCCACCAAAAATATCACAAATGTGTCGCAATAAAATTTCACAATGATGTGTCAAATATGTGGTGCTTAGCAAACTTTGAGTAGTATATAAATCAGTAAGAAAAATTAGAGAGATGCGTCACTACTTATAGTATTTAAAAGTGCAGTCTATTGATGGCTGTGATATACAAAGGCAACTCTCTTCGTCAAGGTGGGTAGGTCCTGATCCCTGTTGACATTTCTCCCTTTACACTAGCAATCAACTTAAGAACATAATTATGCAGTGACCCCACTCTACAATGTGTATCTACTTTAGCTTTATGGATGTAATTTACCGGATCTATGTACTGCTTCACTCTGGACAAAGGCACTCCTTGAATATTTTGCAATGTTGCTTCCCTCTGAATTTCTGCCCATTTTTGGCTACAAGCCTGCATATTAAGCACTACAAATTGGTCAGTTTTCTATCCTTGTCAGACTCGGCTAAAACTGCTTGGACATTTTTGAAGGTTTTTCACCACCTACTCAGTCACTTGCTTTGATTTTGGTATGCTGAAAATGCTTATTTAAAACTTATAAAAAGAAACAGTTGCATTTAAGATCTCACCGGTGTACATGTACATGTATTGAGTCAGCTGTTTTGCATTTGTTTACAGAGCTGAAACGCCACCACTAGATGACTTTCTGATGACTTGAGCATTTGTTGACTGTGACTGAAATTTCTGTTCCCTGTATGCTACGTTTTCAATAACTAGAAGCACTGTCACAGTGCCAAAGCTGCGACGATTCGTGCAACACCAATGATGTTTTAAAACTTGTTGGTAACAAAAAAACTTGTTGGTGACAAGTCCATAAATGTGACAGAAATCATCCGAATGACATGCACTATTGAGAGGGTGTAGACATCATGAAACTACACTTGCATACCAAGTATGGTGTCATTCCATCAAGTATTTTAGGAGTTATGGTATTTTATAAACTCTTTGGTGACAGACCGACATACAAGCAGACAGACCGACATTGCCACTATAAAGAGCTGCTCGTCGCAGCTAAAAATAATATCAGGTGCAGACTGTACTAAAGAATTGAGGGGTGGGTTAATATTTATTTATTTATTGGTGTTTAAGGTCACATATTTTTGCACAATGGCTAATCATGACCACAACATGAGTATCAACTCAAGACCAGGGGTGAACGTTAATAAGTCATGTTGCCCATTTTCGAGAGGGTTTGCACTTCACAAGCATTGGTGACTGGGTCCTATTTTACTGGTAAAACAGAGCCTGTTTACCGCAGTGAACATGCACTGCTTCACTTCCCAGGGTTCCCACATAGAGAGGGGTGGGTTAATGTGGCCCTCACAGTTAATGTATGCCAATGAAAGTTACCAAGTTACAGTGAAATTATTCCAAAATGAGTCATCCTATCAAGATACAATGAAGTCCCTTCATAAATATCGCCTGTAGACTGTGCTAAAGGTTTTTGTGCTTTGGGCCTGTGTAGCCATCACGGTTGACCGATTGCAACCAAAAGGGGATGTCCTCATCTAGACATTATACTGAGTCATCCTACCAAGTTACAATGGAATCCCTTCATAAATACGACCTGTAGTCTGTGCTGAAGTTTTTCGGGTTTTGGGCCCGGGCAGCCCTCATGGTTGAATGATAGCAACCAAAAGGGGATGTTCTCATCTGGGCATTATCTGGATTCATCCTACCAGTTTACAATGAAATCCCTTCATAAATATGATCTGTAGACTGGGCTAAAAGTTTTCGGGCTCTGGGGCCCTGTAGCCGTCACAGTTGACCAATCACGACCAAAAGGGGGCGTTATCATCTAGTCATTATATGGAGTCAACCTACCAAGTTACAATGAAATCCCTCCATAAATATGACCTATAGACTGTGCTAAAGGTTTTCGGGTTTTGGGCCTGGGCAGCCATCACAGCTGATTGATCGTGACCAAAAGGGGACGTTCTCATCTAGACATTATTCGGAGTCATCCTACCAAGTTACAATGAAATCCCTTCATAAATATGACCTGTAGACTGTGCTAAAGGTTTTCGAGCTTCAGGTCCCTGTAGCCGTCACAGTTGACCAATCGTGACAAAAATGGAATGTTCTCATCTAGACATTATATGACGTCAACCTACCAAGTTCCAATGAAATCCCTCCCTAAATATGATCTGTAGACTGAGCTAAAAGTTTTCGGGCTCCAGGGCCCTGCAGCCGTCACAGTTGACCAATCACGACCAAAAGGGGGTGTTATCATCTAGACATTATATGAAGTCAACCTACCAAGTTACAATGAAATCCCTCCATAAATATGACCTGTAGACTGTGCTAAAGGTTTTCGGCTTTTGGGCTTGGGCAGTCGTCACAGTTGACAGATTGCGACCAAATAGGGAAGTTCTCATCTAGACATCATACGGAGTCATCCTACCAAGTTACAATGAAACCCCTCCATATTAAACATGTCCTGCAGACTGGGCTAAATGTTTTGGGGTTTCGGGCTTGGACAGCCATCACAGTTGACAGATCATGACCAAAATGGGACGTTCTCATCTAGATATTATACAGAGGCATCCTACCAAGTTACAATGAAATCCTTTCATAAATACGACCTGTAGACTGTGCTAAAGGTTTTCGGGTTTTGGGTTCGGGCAGCCTCGGGCGACCAAATGGGGCGTTCTCATCTAGACATGACCCCAAACCTGCACATGAAATTTTGTGATGATCGGACAAGAACTACAGGGTGTAGCCTGTGCTAAAGGAAAATGTGAACAGACTAACAGACTTCCACATGCGTGATGGTAATTATCTTAACTTTGTCAAGTTAAGCAAAAAATTAATTCTTAATATCTGAAGCACTCTTGGCCAAGAGGTGTTCTAATTATTATATTATTATCAGTTTTGGTATGAATACAGACATGTTAACTCTCCCAGAATACCCAGGAAAAATTTCAGTGTAGTTACCACGGCGCCCTCTCGGACGAGAATCAGTTTTGGACCATAAATCCCGGGAAACAACAGTCGAATATTTCTTTCCCATAGTAACTTATGTAAAACGTTCAGAGTCAAATCACATGCACTTCAAACTCTGGTAAAAAGTCACGAAGCAGTAAAATATGGATTTAAGTTAAATTTATTTAAGAAAAGTGTATTTTATGATATATATTTCAACTGTGTTCATGTTTATTTCTGTTTTTTTCTTCGTAATCAGAGATTCGTGATCAATGTGCGAGTGTTGACGTGAAAATAGACGTCTTACTTTCCAAAAATTGAAAACTCTACCTTCATTTAAATACAGTTTTTTGGTAAATAAAATATCTGAAACGGAATTAAATAATATATATTTATTTACTCATGGTATAGCTTTAATTCTCATCCCTTTTCAAAATCAAAACCAAGGACCCTGTTCAGGGTCCTTGTCAAAACGTAAACAACACCTTGACCTTTAACACAGTTTAAAAATAGGTTTAAGTCGCTTAGGATGCCAAAACATTTATAACTGCATATTTATACACAATGTACTTATTTTTTTACACTAGATTTATTGCGTTGTGCTGACTACAGAACTGTTGGCCGTCTGTACCCAGAAAATATCAAATGGAATTAAAAAAAAAAAATGCTTCAATGATGAAAAGAAAAGTTTTGTGCAGGTCACAAACATCCACACATGCATGAAGGATTTTGATGAAGATACTTTCCAAGTACTAATCTTCTTGAAGTAACTGAACATCAGAACATCTTTTCCTGTTAACATTTCCAGACTTGGGAAATTATTAGCTTAGTAGACTTTGACAAATGCAAACCACAGGTGGTGGTGCTCTGTGGGTGGGGGGTCATGAAGAAGAGAATGGTGGGGTGGGGTGGGGTGGGGTGATGGTGTGGGGTCGGAGTCAAATCAACAATTATTTTATTATTTTTTAACACAGCATAATTGACAACTAGATCTGGATATAACCTGGTATTAATGGTGGTCCATGAGCTGAAAATTCACAAGTTTTTTCTTTTGTTTTGTCCCTGTGCAACCTTTTCCCTGAAATCCATCCCATTTTCCTGAAAATCACTCTCAGGTTCCCTGAAAAATTGTTCTGGAGGTTAACATGCCTGTACGAATACAGTAGCAGACTTCCAGGAACCAGTGACTACATATATTTTTTGTTTTCTATACATCACAACCTTCATTTTGATGTATAATTTGTGTACATTTAATTTGAATTAATGGAATATAAGAGGTGGGAATTTCGAAGTACCGCTAAACAAATTTCTCTTACTTTTAATAAGTTATAAAAACTTATAAGTTATATAGGCTATAGGCTAGCATCTGATATGTTTTTTCATCTTCATCTGTACAGTTGCTACATCTTATGACATTTCTGCACCCACATGCAACAAGAATTTAGAATTTTATGATGTTGTTGTTTTGCTGTACTACTTTCCCTCTAATGGCCCGGGTAAAAGTCTCAATTAAAGTTATTGAGTTGTTTGCTTTCAGAATCAGACTCTCATCCACAGCATTCCAGTCTCGTATGGTGTTCAGAATAAAACTATATTTATATATGTTTGTCCTGGCATGACGTGGTAGAAAATGAAACATATGTGAATGTCTGGTCAAACGGTCTGGAGTTTTCAAATCATCTTTTGGTATGCGGCTTTGCCTCCGATTCCCTTATATAGTAGGATGAGTCTATTTTCTTTTCTATGCTGTAATAATGGTTTCCATTTGAGTTCATTTGTTATAGCTGTCATGGATCCTGGCTTGTAGACGTAATTATTTGTCACAAAGCGGGCTGCATGACGTTGAACTTTTTCTATTTCTTCTTGCATATTATTATAATAAGGGTCCCATACTGTACTTGCGTACTCCAAAATTGGACGTACAAGTCCTTTATAAGCAGTTTCTTTAACATCTTTGTTGCAATTTAAGTTTCTTCTCAATAAACCTAATGTTCGATTGGCTTTAAGACATGTATTTATTATACATGTATGTTTATCCCAACGTAAATCGCTAGTTATGGTTACACCTAAATATTTAATGGCATCGAGTGTTACTAGGTCTGAACCTTCCAAGGAATATGTATGATTTATGGAATGTTTTAATTTTCTAGATAACTACATTATGTTATATTTAACTGGCTGAAATCTCATACCCCATTTTCGGGCCCATTTCCCAAGAGAATTAATATCATTTTGACGATCTTGAAAGTCAGTTTGGCCTTTAATAGGTCTGTAGCAAACACAGACATCAGCAGATAATCGAATTTCGGATTTTATATCATCTTGAATGTCATTTATGAACAGTGAAATCAGAATGGGGCCTAGAACAGTACCCTGTGGTACACCAGAGACTACAGATGACCAGTCTGACTTAGTACCGTTTACTGTGACGTACTGCTTCCGATAACACAGAAAGGAGTCAATCCAATTTATGACGCTAATTGCTATACCATATTTATTTAGTTTAGATTTTAAAAGTTTATGGGGCACCGTATGAAATGCCTTTTCAAAATCCAGTATGAATATATCGACCTGGTTTCCTTTTTCTAGATGTTTCACCCAGTCATCGATGACAGTTATAAGCTGAGATTCACAACTGTGATTTTGTCTAAAAGTATGTTGTCTCGCCCACAAAATCGCATAATTACTTAAGTGGGTCATCATATGAGAACAGCTGATATGCTCTAAGACTTTGCACAAAATGCACGTTAATGACACTGGCCTGTAATTTGCTGGAATGCTTCGGTCGTTTTTTTTTGTGAAGAGGGCAGATGTTAGCAAGTTTCCAATCCTCTGGAATTTTTTGTTATGTAACGATTGTTCAAATAAATGAGCTGGTGGTGGGCCTACTTCATCTGCAAGTTCTTTTAAGAGCCTTGGATGAATGTCGTCCGGACCACAAGCTTTAGATGCATTTAAATTTTTTAGGATTTTTGTTACTCCGGCTACAGATATTTTAATATCGGGCATGCGCGGATATTGCAAGTGTCAGGATTTCACGGTAATGTCAGTACCGTGGTCACAAAATAACGGAACCGAAATACCGTTACCCACTCAATCTGTCACTAAAGACATTGAAACATTTGTTGTTGAAAGAAATGCTCATAAGAGCTGCTCGTTGCAGAACAATCATCACTGTGATAGAAACGAAATGCTGTTTACATCAAATACAGAAACAAGTTGAAGTGGGAAAAACACGTGTGTACCTTTTGCACACATTAGACATTTCAACCAATAACATTCTCAGAATGAGTAAAGTGCGGGACCCTTTTGCTGAAGTGAATGTGATTGGCTCATTCTGTAAACATCTTGATGTTTTTTTCGTCAGTAACATTATCACAAGTAATTTCATTGTGTGTCTGAGAATTGTTTTAAGTATGATAAAATAACAAGCGCCTGTGTTCAATATATGTTGAAAACTGAAAAGCAGTTTTTTGAACAAAGGTATCATGCACAGGTTTACTGGCGTTATAATATCTAAAACAATAAATATATATTAAAAAATCAACATCCCAATAACCTCTGTTTGGTAATGGTATCTATCGTGCCGGGGGTAATTCCCTTCACTCCGGACTGTTAATATAGGAGGCCGAAACGTCTCAGGGCCGAAACGTCCCAATATCATTTCACATATAACTTACAAGTATATCAATGTAAGTAGGCAGTTTTATCTAGGAGGGAAACGTGTCTGAAATCTAAGAAGCTACGAATGATATAAAATTCCCTCGATTTGGAAAAACTTCAAAAAGGTTCCCATAACTGCTCACAGACGGTACCTAAATTTCGTTGCCGGCGGGTTCCGTGTCTCTTAAACCACGGAAACGATTTTTCGGTTCCGTTGACATCTGAAATCCTGATACTTGATATTGTGTTTTTATAAGCAGAACTGAGTGATTTTTCATATGGGTGAATACACTACAGAATTGTTCATTTAGAAATTTGGCCTTGTCTTCATCTGTCACAGCAATTTCATTCCCTACTTTTGATTTAAGAAATAGATTTCCAAAATGGTTTCGGATTATTTTTTATGTCACCCAGACATGTTAACCTCCAGAAAAATTTTTCAGGGAACCTGAGGGTGATTTTCAGGGAAATGGGATGGATTTCAGGGAAAAGTTCGCGCGGGGTCAAAATAAAAGAAAAAACATGTGAATTTTCAGCTCATGGACCACTATTAACACCAGGTTATATCCAGAACTAGTTGTCAACTATGCTGATGCATTCATGCTATGATAAAAAATCCTAAAATAACTGTTGATTTGCCCCCCCCCCCCAGATCCTGCCCCCCCCCCACCCACCCAACCCTCCTCACCACCACCCACCCACACTGTCCCACAGAGCACCTCCACCTGTGGTTTGCTCTTATCAAAGTCTACTAAGCTAATAATTTCCCAAGTCTGGAAATGTTAACAGGAAAAGATGTGCTAATGATCAGTTACTTCAAGAACATCAGTAATTGGAAAGTATCTTCATCAAACTTCATGCATGTGGGACGTTTGTGCCCTACACAAAACTTTTCTTTTCATCATTGAAGCATTTTTTTTCAATTCCATTCAAAATTTTCTGGGTACAGATGGCCAACAGTTAACAGTTGTGTAGTCAGCACAACAGAATAAAAATGGTGTTAGAAAATAAGTCCATTGTGTTTAAATATGCAGTCATAATTTTTCGGCATCCTAAGCGACTTTAACCTACTTTTAAACTGTGCAAAATAGTTGTTGTTTACGTTTTGATTTTGGAAAAGGGAGGAGAATTAAAGCTATTCTATGAAGGAATAAATAAATATATATTATTTAATTCCTTTTCATATATTTTAATTTCCAAAAACTGCATTTAAATGAAGGTGAAGTTTTCAATTTTTTGAAAGTAAGTCACCTATTTTCACTTCGACACTCGCACATTGATCACGAATCTCCGAAGAAAAACCCCAGAAATAAACATGAACACAGTTGAATATATATCATAAAATACCCTTTTCTTAAATAAGTTTAACTTAAATCCATATTTTACTGCTTCGTGAGTTTTTACCAGAGTTTGAAATGCATGTGATTTGACTCCAAACGTTTTTCATAAGTTACAACGGGAACGAAATATTTGACTGTTGTTTTCCGGGATTTTTGGTCCAAAACTGATTCCCGTCCGGGAGGCCAGGAACTATACTGAAATTCCGGGATTTTCCCGGGCATTCCGGAAGAGTTAACATGTCTGATGTCACAGATCATGTCATCTTCTTCTGCTTCTGCCGTTGAGTGACCACCGTCATTATGATGACTATTCTGTCACTTTGTTGTGTGCGCATGCTTGCTTACCAGGAAATTTTGAAATTTCTCACCAGAAATTTTAAAAGAATTTGTTTTTGTTAATTTATTTAATTATTTTATTTTATTTTATTTATTTATTTATTTTTTTTTATAAATTTTAATTTTTATTAAAAAACAACGTTGTCTTACTATTCATTTTTCCATAAGAGGGTTTTAAAAATATTTATATTGTCGGCAAGGATGAGTGAGTTTGGCAGTGCATTCCAATCTCTTATTGTTCTTGGGTAGAATGATTCCTTTCTCGTTGCTGTTGTACATGCTGGTAGCTGATAAGAATGTATGTTCATATTACGTGTAAGCCGGTTCGCTGGTACAAGTTTATCATCGGCATCGATTCTTACTAGCCCTTTGCTTATTTTGTACAGGAGAGACAATCGAGCATTTTTCCGTCGTAGCTTAAGGCTAGGCCAGTTCAGGTGTTGTAACATTTGGTCGACCGAAGATCTATTGTGGTATCTGTTGGTAACATACCTAGCCGACCTCCTTTGAACCATTTCAAGTTTGTATATGTCCTTAAGGTGGGGATCCCAAGCAGTGCTTGCATATTCTACTGTTGGTCTAACTAATGAGGTATATGCTTTCTCCTTAATGCTACTGTTTGCAATGTTCAGGTTTCTTTTGAGGAAGCCTATCGTTTTGTTAGCTTTTTGGCAGATGTTATTGACGTGAGTACTCCATTTAAGATCTGAAGTTATTGTCACTCCCAGGTATTTAGCGGATTTGACTTGCTCGAGGGTGTGACCATGCAGGACATAGCTGGTGTTCAAGGGTTTCTTCTTGTTTGAGATGGGTAGAACCACGCACTTGTCAGGATGGAATTTCATCATCATACTTCTGGGAGATATTTGTATTTCTTGCTTTAATTCATTCAAAATATGATAGATAATAGTTACAAATGATAAAATGTTCAGTTTTATATAAATTCATAATATGCACAGTCTACTATTCTTCGGCTTTACCCTAATTTGACATGTAAATATGAGTCTTGACATTGGCTTCACACTGCACGCATATCGCGAAAATACGAGACAAAAAGACTAAATAAGAAATCCTCGCCTCAGTCTTCGAGAAAGTTCAGATCATGGCCATAGACAAATTTAAGGTTTTTACACTGATTTTATTTTCCTGAAAAGCATCTTGTTTAATGATTACCTCGTCTGTTAGAAATGGATTTGTGTCGTGAACATTTTTTTCCATTTCGTGGACATCTACTTACGGATCGAATATCTCCCCCACTTGTTTATTTTTCTCTGTTTTAAACTGGAGCGGATATAAAAATATTTCATTATGAAGAGTGGGTGGACACTAGGGCCAAATTAACATCCCGAAGGGAACGGGTCTTTACGGCCTCTGGAACATTCCGCCCCTGGAACATTCGGCCTGGGAACATTCGGCCTCCGTTTTAAACTAGGGAGACTAAGAGAGACACGGGTTAAGATAAGTTTAAACACCTTTATTACAACCAAAAACAAAAATAAATACAGCGTAATATGGGGATGGCTGGCACTGACCCCTCAATAATCTTGTAGAATCGGGTGAGCCTTTTATGTCTGCGTCTAATCTGGAGGGCATCTAATTCCAGTTTGAGAAGCATTTTTGTGGAGGTGCCCTTATCTCTTGAGCGATAGTCACCTGTGATGAACCTGGCAGCTTTTCTTTGCACCCGTTCCAGTTTATCAATATCCTTTTGTAGGTAGGGGTCCCATACTGTTGATGCGTATTCAATCACTGACCTGACCATTGCAATATATGCTGTTTTTTGGCAGTTCTCGGGGCAGAATTTTAAATTTCTTCTCAAGAAGCCAGCCGGGTGGATGAATTGGCTTTACTTACAATTTTGGATATGTGGGGGTCCCATTTCAGGTCCTGGGATAGTATCACCCCCAAGTATGGTGATTGGGAAACTTGTTTTAGAATTTGATTATCCAGGGTGTAGAAGTGGGGTGACTTTTCATTAGTGGACATGAGGGGGACACACTAAAAAGTGTAGTCCGTGTCCGTGTCCGTGTCGGAGAAAAAGTGTAGTCAGGAATTAAATTATCATTTTCTCCTTTATTTGTCGGTTGTTTTCTATGAAATTTGGAAAGTATACTCAGGGGACGATACGAAATATATATGCCAAACGAGAAGTTTGTACGATGTTATTTTACGATGTTAGAAGACATTTTCTCTTTCAAACACACTAAAAAGTGTAGCTGACTCGGCGCCGTGTTAGCTAATTAATTGGTTTCCACTGTGTTGACACAGCAAGGCGGGCTGATAATCCTGGTTCTTTTTATGATTATGAGGAAATTGGTGGGGTGTGGATGAAAGAAACAACGAATAATTTAATTTTCAGTATTTTATTGGATAAATACAGGACATGAAGGATATAGCATGGCACAAAGATATAGAGATACAGCACAAACATGAACAAATAACAAACATATTTATAACAAGCAAAAGTAAATTTAGTTGGTATGTTGTTCCGAGTGTTTTGTGGTTGGATTCCCTGCGACAGTGGATAAAGGTGTCGATCGTGTTTTAAAACCAGACGAAATAAGAACAAGATTTTTTTTCACCAAATTATTTATAATTCCAAAATTTGACATCATTTCTTGGGAAGGTCTCAAGCACGGAGACCTACCTTACAAATCATGTCAAGTGTCGCGATTACCAACAAGCACGTGGAGTACGGTGGTAACGTTCGCTTGCATGGTTGCTGCTTAGTTTTGGCATTACCGTGCGGTCTCTCAAGATGAAGTGTTTCATTGCCTATATAGTGAACTAGGGCAAGTTCTGTTGATGTTGAATAATATACTATTCTTTGAAGAAGGTCGTCCCCTTTTTTGTCGCCAACGTAAGTTTTCATCTGTGAAGAGATGAAAAATGAATTTCGTAAATTTAAACAGATGATTTTAGTGGTTATATGGGGGATATACTTCAGTGTAGGCATAGGCGTACGGGCCAAGGGGGGGCTGGGGGGGGGGGGGGCTGAACTCCCCTTGAGTCGGGCGAGGCATATATTTTGGGCATTCCATGAGAAAATGTTCCAGGGTCTCCAATACTCCACAATTTTACAAATTCCAACACCTGACATAAATAATATCTTTGGAAGCTTTCCACTAGAGCTTCCAAAGAAATAATGTCAAGTGTTGAAATTATCAACAATTGGAAAATATAAGAGAATTCAGTTTTCCAACGTCTGTCCTACAACTCCAGCTGGTATTGTAAAATTCTTATTATTTTAATTTAGTTTGTTTTTGTCTCCGCCCACTTCATTCTTCACTCAATGTGCAGCGTCCTAGACTTTATTTCAATGTTTGTTTCTCCGCCCCCATTTTGGTGGAAAGTATTTTAATTATTGATTTAACAAAAAAAACCCTTTAAGGGGTAATTAATTTTTTTTCGCCGGAGGTGGGGGGGGGGGTATTTGAAATTCCAGAAGGATAACCAGATATCACATATATCCCCCCCCCCGTATCCTATCTCCCTGAAGGCTTGATGGATGACTCCCGGATATTCAAAACTATACTGGCGGAGCTTTCTCCACTCCTTTTTTGTAACCGCTATGGTCAATATACCGGGGCCGCTACCAAACCGGCGTTGCTGTTTGGTTTTCTTTTCTCCTCTGTCAGTCCCAGTTTCATTCATTCATTCATCGCAACCGATTTGTGAAACAGAGTGAGACTGAGAGGGCGCATGAGAGAGAGAGAGAGAGAGAGAGAGAGAGGGGGGGGGGGGGGCGTGAACGTGTAACGACCCACCACGGACATTTAACATAATCTTATATGAAATAATCTTATTACACTCTTACTCTTGTACTTTACTTCATGTAAATGGAAAAAAAAGTAATGAAAGAAAATCTATCAATCCAATCAACACCCTACTAATCTCCTCATAATCATGTGTCAACACAGCGTAAACCAATTAATTAGCTAACACGGCGCCAAGTCAGCTACACTTTTTAGTGTGTTTGAAAGAGAAAATGTCTTCTAACATCGTAAAATAACATCGTACAAACTTCTCTTTTGGCATATATATTTGGTATCGTCCCCTGAGTATTCTTTCCAAATTTCATAGAAAACAACCAACAAATACAGGAGAAAATGATAATTTAATTCCCGACTACACTTTTTCTCCGACACGGACACGGACACGGACTACACTTTTTAGTGTGTCCCGACATGAGGTAGCATTTTTTTGCATTAAATTTCATGCCCCAGTTTGAAGCCCATTTTTCCAGTTGGATCAAGTCATTTGGGAGAATACTGTGATCAGCCTGTGATATCATTCTCTTTATATTTCTCCCATGCTTCCTCCAACTTCTTGGATTTCTTTGTTGTAACATTTCTAACTTGGGTTTCTAAATCGCCGCCAACCACATTCATCCTCGCAATATCGGCCTCGCCTAATAAGATAGGTGTCAGCAAGTAAGTAAGCGAGCAAGATTGATGTTGTGATGAATGAAAGGTTTTAGAGCACCGAATGCGCGCAGGGACGATGTGGGATTTACAAATCCCATGCGACCCGCTTAACCTTATTTTATTTCACTTGGATCACACAGGCCTAGCTTTCCTATTGGGTTAGAATTCCCGGCAGTTTACGTTGGAGTGATAGATTGTCAATAATCAATCCCTCAACGCCATTAAGACTATTAGAGAGTGAGCTCGGTTCCAGCTTGGCGATGGTATACGTTTGAGTCCCACCATGGTGGCGAGCCAGAATATAATGTCGTGCGATGGCAAATGTAATGGAAGAAGAGAAAAGCAAACCAAACAGCAACACCGGTTTGATAGCGGCCCCGGTGTATTACTGAATTGGATGAATGAAAAGTTTCTTCACGCCGAAGGCGCACATGGACAATGTGGGATTGAAATCCTTTGCGACCCTAATAACTTTATTTGCTTTATACCTTTATTTGCTAATAAATCCACGAGAGTCGGGAGCGAGAGCCAATAATCTTATTAAGTTTGAGTGTGCGACTGGCAGTAGGATAGTGGGTTGAGATCCCCGAGAACCTCGAACTGGCAAATGGCTAGGAATTTGCATAATTACAAGAGTTCTGCTCCGTGTTTGCTAAGAGAAGTGGGCAAATTTATGGTAATACTGAAACCACAGTTTGGTGGTTATTTTAGAAAAATGAAAAAGAAACCCAAACAGTCGCTGGTTTGGGAGCAGCCCCAGCATATTATCCTTAAAGGTTAGAAAAAGGAAAAAATCCACCAATATGTGTTTTTGAAAGCTGGGAGTCATCCACCAGCCTGTAAGGGAGAGTGCAAGCTGGGTATTGACCATCTGGTATGCCTTCAGGGGAAACAAATGACGGGGTGATTGGAGGGAAAAAAAGAACAAAAATAAAGAACAAAAAAAAAACAACAAAAAAAAAAAAAAACAAACAAAAAACCACACACACCCCCTTTCACAGACACACACCCGAAAGCCCTTAAAAGGGCTGTTAAATCTTTATTGAAATGTTTATTTATATAAAATGTACACTCGTCCCCAGCCAGACAAGCTTGTTTCAATCCTTGCCTATTGTTTGGTGGTTTCGTGTGTATGTTAACAGAAAGGTAGGTTGCACCAATTCCTCCTAGGCTTCGTCTACCATTTCCATGTGTCTTCTTGATAAGAATATACAAGAAAATTTGAGAATGTTCAATTAGAAAAGTTATTGGTAGAGAGAAAGATAGGTATCCGCTATTGTATATTGTGATTGTTGTGTGATTGTTGCTATGGATGGGGTGAGGGGTGGGTTTCTTCGGAGCCCACTCCCCACACGCAGAGTTGCGAGGCAATCCTCACAGACTCAATCCTAAAGATCTCAATGAGTAGCAAGGCAATCCTCACTGACTCCACGCAGTTTAATTCTATTGAGTAATTTTAATTTAATGTGGCTTATTTTGTTTTTCTGTTAAGGGTTCGGTGTTCGTTCAGCTTCACCAATGATTCACTATCCTGGGGTATGTGGAGGGTTTTGTTATATAGGTCTTATTAAACGTATTTCAATCGCGCTTCAGCAGAGCTGCCAGGCAGTCCTCAACTCTATCCTAACGTTCTCGATGAGTAGCGAGACAGTTCTCACTGACTCCACGCAATTTAGTTATATTGTATAATTTTTTTTTTCTGGAAACTTATTTTGTTTTTCTGTCAAGGGATCGGTGTTCGTTCAGCTCAACATTAATTCACTATCTTGGAGTCTGTTGAGGGTTTTGTTTTGTAGGTCTTTTAATCGAATATCAATAGTTTCTATTTTTGCTAACTCGTGAAGTTCCTTTATCGGTGTCCATTTCGGTTTGCATAGTGCCACACGCAGGGCATAATTTTGAACCCTCTGTAGCTTCTGAATGTTGGCTTTGCTCAGGTCACTTGTTATTATGGCACCGTATTCTAGTACCAGACGTATAAATGTTTTGTAAAGCTTGAGAAGCATATCTTTGTTTGCTCCCCAATTTCTACCTCTGATCATCTTCAGAAAATTGATACGTTTAGTAGCTCTAACCGTAATGGAGTTAACGTGACTGTTTAGACTGAGATTGCTATTTCGGATAAATCCCAAAAATTTGGCCTCTTTGTTTGCTTCTAGTTTGTGATCGTATAACTGGAGATCGATACTGGGGACTGGTTTTTTCCTCTGCTTCTTGAAGAACGTAACTTTTTGAGTTTTGGCGGCATTGAGTTTGATGCGCTACTTCAAATATCTGTGTAGGGCCTTATACACTAAAACAGATTCACTGTTTCTATTGGTAATGAAAAGCGACTAGTGGCTTATCTCAAATTTACCATGATAGGTGCTAATTAAACTATCTTGCCACACTGTTTGACAATGGGTCGTCAAGACTTGTTGAGACAAATGCCAAACGACTGGATTTCACACGCTTTAATTAGGGGAGCGCAATAGAAACAAAGACGGCTGGATTTATTGTTTGAACAGAGCTTCCTTAATTACAACATGCAAACTTATTGACTGTTCTGTATTTCGAACAATTTTAATGAACATAAATCAGTTTAATCAATATTTATTTTAGAAGCAAATTAATCTAAATTAACCAGGGTTATTGAGAAGCATCCAAGAATGATTTCTGCATGACAAAACATCAAACTCAGAGGCTTCTCAATATATCTTCCCGTCATAGGTGTATAACCAAGCGTATATCTGTCTTTCTTGAGACAAACAACCTCTTAACCCAATTTCAATCCGGATTTGTACCCAAGACATAAAGTACTTCAACTTAGTGAAATATATAACACTAACAGCAGTGACGAAGGTAAAAAATATAAGATTTATTTTCTTTGATATTATTAAAGCCTTTGATAAAGTGTGGCACGATGGGTTACTACATAAACTTTAAAAATAGACATCATCGGGCAACGTCTTGAGTTGTTTAAGTCCTACCTGGTAGACAGAGAGCAGCGAGTCGTGATAAACTCTAATTCTTCAACATGGAGATAGGTGCTGGAGTTCGACAATGATCCATATTAGGTCCTCTTCTCTTCCTGATTCACATTAACAACATCGCAGATAATATATTTTGTAATATTCGTTTGCTCGCCGACGACACATCTCTATATCTTATTGTAGAGGGCCAGGCTCGTTCGGCAGAACTCCTATCCAATGATATACTGGAGATCGAAAATTGGGCTAAACAATGGCTCGTCGATTTCAACCCGGTAAAAACTGAATCACTGATATTTTCTCGAAAACGACCAAAAAACCCACATGAGACTCTCAACATGTCAGGTACAAACGTAAAGGAAGTCCACAGTCACAAACATTTGGGACTTACGTTAAATAATCACGGGTCCTGAGCAGATCATATTTCGGAAATAACCACGAAAGCAAGGAAACGAGTATCACTCCTTAGAAAATACAAATTCAGCTTGGACAGAAAAACCCTTGAAAAGATATACTTCGCTTTCATACGACCCGTGGTCGAATATGCTGACACTGTTTTCTACCAGGGAAAATGGGTGCGGCAATACTAAATAACAACGAAACCTTTACTAACTTCATTTTTATTCCAAGGAAAAAAAATAGATGCGATAAACAAATATACAGTAACACAGAGCACCATTAAACAAAGTAAATGTCGAACAATACACTAAGTATCTCAGAGGGATACAACTTAACTCCTAAGACCCCCCTCCCCCTCCCCCGTGTGTGATTTATATAACTCAACTAAATAGACATGTACTAGTCACTTGAGTAGCACATTCTAATAATTCCAAGTCCCCAAGAATATGTACACTGGCAACTTCTTGAGAGCAATTTAATGACTACTTGACCATGTTGTTAAAGTCGAGTTTTCACAAAACTGACAACAACAAGATGAAGCTGTACTATTACTTACTACACCCCAAAGAACCCCATGTGTGATTCTATACTCAATTAAAAGAAGATGTGTATTATTCAAAACAAAGGATTTAAAATGGGGAAATTTAAAATCGCGAATGTCGTTCGTGAATATTACGGATATACTTATACAATAAAGGTAAGTCAGTAACTGAATTTGTTTTCAAACATTTTGTCCAATGAACATCGGACATTTTGTTCGAAAATATCATCCATAGGGCATTTTTTACAATCGAACATTTTGACGATCGGACATTTTGTCAAGTAATCTGAAAGAGGCATGTACATCACGCCACCGTACAGAAAATGTGGAAACACTTTTGCGAGATTTCTGTAACATCTGCGAACAACTTTTATAACTCGTACCCCCAATAGAAACAAGGACACGCTTTAATCAACCATGGATCACTATTTATTTACTGGTGTTTAACGACACTTTCGACAGCCTGGACTACCTCGTGTTGGACAGCTTTACCGGTGGAGTAACTTCACACAAGTAGGGTTCGACGTATTAGTACACAGCGACACCGTGCCCTCAGGTGGGCAATCGGGATTAAGTGCCGTGCACAAGGACACAACACAGTAACCCCTGGAGGGATCGAACCGCGGACCTATCGGTTTGAAGTTCAATGACGTAACCACTGAATCACCGTGCTCCCACCATGGGTCGCTATCGAAATAAAGCGTTTTGTTACGGTAGAAACATAGTGCCTTCAACCTTGCCAAAAAGACGGAAAAGGAAAAAGATCGAAACAGATATAAGAGACTTAAGCACAAGATAAGGGCTGCCTATAAGAAAACACACTCTGATGACGTCTCGAAAATTTGTGCAGAAGATAACGGGCGAAATCATCAAAAGACTGTACATATATGTGAAGGACAATAGTATAAGTGCGACTATTCGGTGTTGACAGAAATCCACAATGCACAGTTTGCCTCGGTCTTCACAGAAGTGGCCATCCACAATATTCCGGTGGTTGCACCGGTCTCAGCGACCGCCAGGCTGTCGTAAATAAAATCAGTCGCCAAGAGGTTGCATCACGGTCGCATTGTCTGTGTGATTGGGGCTTTAGCCACAGTCAAACATTGCAGTCCGCGAAATGACGATGTTACCTTAAACGTGGATATTTCAAATTGCTCAACGCTTACAGACGTACAGTAAACGTTTTCGCAGTCAGGAGATGGTACTCTTACGCATTCCATCGAGAAAAAAACTCTGGACGCCACATTGATGTTCAGTGCCCTGGCGGCCGAACTATGATGGGATTCCTAGAGAAATACTGAAAACTGTGGCAACTGACATACGACTGATGGTCACTACTCTATTACAGTCATCGAACAACCATGGTAGGATTCCAAAAAGACTGGAAAGAGGCATACATCACGCCACTCTACAAAAGGATACAAAACACAACCAGCTAACGACTGGCCTGCGCCTCTGACATTAATCTGTTGTAAGCTCATCCCTGACAAGTATCTTCATGAAAGTCGACTTTCGATAATGTTATGTCACTTGAAATTATTAAACGGACGAGGAATTATTAGACGGACTACCAATTAAGAAGCAAGTAACTGTTGAGAAAACACCTATGATGCCAATAGAAAATAAAGCCATGTTTCCTTTTGTTACTTTTAATAAACAAAAACAACAGATAGCTCTCTCTATCTGGTGTTTTCGTTGATTAAAAGCTACAAAAGGAAACTTGACTTTTTATGGCAAGCTAATTAGACAATCTGTTATTAAGAATATCTGTCAATATCACACCTGCGAACACTAAGAATGTGTTTTTAAATTAATTTGTAAGTTTTTATTTCTTCCCGGGGACAAAATAGCAAATCCTAAGTCCCAGACTTTCATATTAATGGAAAGGACAGTGCCTGTATTATTTCATACTGTTGATATAATGAACAAGAAAAAAGTTACAGAAGATCAACAGATAGTGAAAGCGCCGTTTTCTTATTTCTAAATGGGTTGCAACCAGGGATGTGGCTAGAGGGTTTCAGCTGGGGGGTGGGGGGGGGGGGGGGGGGGGGGCACCGGTGTAAATTCCAACTGTGAGTGGTTTCGATAGGTGGTTGCACTGCAGCGTGATATTTTTTAACTCTTTACCCAACGAATCGCCCACATCCGCCCGCGTTATATGCAAATACAGCTGCTGAAAAAATATTATTTTTCGAAAAATTTCAACAAAACCATATCATGTGACCCCTCTTTGGAACGAGCTCGTCGAGCTCGTTCCAAAGAGGGGTCACATGATATGGTTTTGTTGAAATTTGTTTAAAAAATTTTAAAAATATGATATTTAAAATAATGAATTTTGAAATCGTCTGCGTGGGTAAAGGGTTATGAACCCTTCTGAAAATTTTCACAAGTCCTGAAACGGAAAAAGCATCATTTATAATGTGTCTGGGTCAGAAGATTTACCGGATTGATGTCAGAGTCGAAATTTTGAGGCCATGTCAATTTTAGAGTAGGAAATTTGAAACTCAAGTTTCCAGTTGGAAATAAAAGATCAAAATTTCTCATCATTAGTTGGAATTTTAATATTTTTCATGAACAATGTTAATTTATTGAATTTCCAACTATTTGATTTTTGACCTCGGAATTTCCAACTATTGAAAAAAAATACTTCTATCTGGGGGGGGGGGGGGGTGAGACCCCCCCCCCCCCCCCCCACACACACACACTACACCCTGTCGCCACATCTATGGTTGCAACAGAGAATAATAGTAAAACGTTCAAACCGATTGGGGAAAAATTGTAAAAATCCAGATTCTGTAATTTTATACTACTCTACAGGGAAATGCCGGATGTTTGTGAAATGATACACAGACTGATGATACAACTTCGAAACATTTCTAAATTTCAGTTTTTATATGAAATTCCCACACTTTTAGTGTTAAATTTACCGACAGCTTTAGAAAATTAAGGGAAGCTAAGTTTCCTGTAAATCTCTTCCTATGACAAAATTTGGTAGCCACGTTTGGAACATATAGTACACAGCTCAATAAGAAACCATCGAATAGAACCCAACAACACACTGTCAACAAAAACCATCGAAACTCAGCTTATTCTTGCCATAGACGATATGGCTCGGGACATGTACATAACAAGACCAATGCAAAGCGTGGCATATGCCCCGACAGTGTCATAAAAGGGTAGGACTCTCCGAGACATAACCAAACCAAAAGGAAGCTTCCTCTAGACACCAATAATGCATAAAAATTGATTTGAGTCAGCATTCATTAGTTATTGGACGGAAACCAAATTCAATATGGCAGCCCAGTCATTAGTTATTGGACGGAAACCAAATTCAATATGGCCGCCAAGCGGCCATATTGAATTGGCTAGCTGATCCAAAATCAAAAAGAAGCTTCCTCTAGACACCAATAATGCATAACCAAAAATTGAAATTGATTCGAATCAGTATTCATTAGTTATTGGATGGAAACCAAATTCAAGATGGCCGCAACGGAAGCCATAATGAATTGGCCACTGGTGGCCATCTTGGTTCAGCTGACTGGTCCAAAATCGAAAGGAAGCTTCCTCTAGACACCAACAATGCATAATTAAATGAAAGTGCCAATGACACTGCAGCTCAACTTGCCCAAAAAGGGACTGAACTAAATAGAAAGATCCAGTAATGCCAAGTCATTCACTCAAGTGTCTACAGAAAAGACATCACACCAAAACTACATAGGAAATTTGAAAAAGATTGTGTGAGAGATCCGGCTCGCATGGTGTACTAATGGAATTGTTGACAATTCATATGCGAAATCCAAGATGGCTGCTAGCGGCTATCTATTTTAACAAAATTCAGAACAATTTGATAGCTCCCATCTAGACATCACACCAAAGGTACATGAGAAATTTCGAAAAAGATGGGGTGAGGGATGTGGCCTGTAGGATGTGCTAATGGGATTGTTGAAAATTTATATCCAAATCCAAGATGGCTGCTGGCGGCCATGTTTTTCAACAAAATTCAGAAAAATTCCATAGCACCTGTCTCAACATCACACCGAAGCTACACATGAAATTTGAAAAAGATCGGGTAAAAGATGTGGCCTGTATGGTATAACTAGGAATTGTTAACAATTTATATGCCAAATCTAAGATGGCCACTGGTGGCCTTGGTTTTCAACGAAATTCAGAAAACATCGAAAGATCCCATCTATACATTGCCCCAAAGCTGCATATGAAATTTGGGACTGATCGAGTGAGAGCTGCGGCCTGTAGGGTGTGCTAAAGGAATTTTTGCACAATTTATATCCAAATCCAAGATGGTCACTGGAGGCCATGTTTTTCTACGAAATTCGAAAAATTCGATAGCTCCCATCTAGACATTGACCTAAAGCCATGTATGGAATTTGGAATTGATCGGGTGAGAGCTGCAACCTGTAGGGTGTGCTGAAGGAATTGTGCACGGACAGACGTACATACGGACGGACAGACGACGGATCACAACCTATTCCAATAGCTCATACTTGACGTTGTCAAGCTGAGCTAAAAATAAAAATGATTTGAATCAGCATTCATTAGTTATTGGATGCAAACCAAATTCAATATGGCCACCATGGCGGCCATATTGAATTGGCTAGCTGGACCAAAATCGAAAGGAGGCTTCCTCTAGACGCCAATAATGCATAACCAAAAACTGAAATTGATGCGAGTCAGTATCAGTATTCATGAGTTATTGGACAGAAACCAAATTCAAGATGGCGGCCATAATGAATTGGCCACTGGCGGTCATCTTAGATCAGCTAACAGGTCCAAAATCGAAAGGAAACTTCCTCTAGACACCAACAATGCATAATTTAAAAATTGAAATGATTCAAGTTAGCCTTCACTAGTTATTAGTCGGAATCCAAATCCAATATGCTGCCATGGCGGCCATATTAAATTGGCTTAATTTGGCTAGTTGGATCAAAATTAAGTTACCCCTAAAATTATGATTTGAGCAAATTGAGCGATTCTTTAGTTATTTGACGGAAACCAAAAGTTAACGCCAGACATGGTGAAAACACAATGCCCCAGAGAGAATCTCTCGGGCATAAAAATTAGATCGATGCGGTTCTGTTGGACTTTCAAAGTCATCTGATAAACTGCCCTACCAGTGCGCCTACTGAGAAAATGCAGCCAGTAAAGAATCCAGGATAACATCCTGAACTGGAGAGAGGATTTCCTCACGGATAGAGTGCAAAAAGTGGCAATAGAGGGGCAACAATCCAGCTCATCGCGAGTAACACCAGGAGTTCCTCGACGCAAAGTTACGTGACCGCTACCATCTATATACGTTGACGGCATTTCACTTTCCGTTCAGTCTACGCCACATTTGTTCGCTGATGACTGCATGTTATGCAGATCAGTGAACTCACCAAAAGACACAGCCATTCTACAACAAGACCAAGACAATCTCCAAAAATGGGATGAAACGTGACAGGAGGTGGCATTCAACGCGAACAAGTACGAGGTCTTCCGAATCTCCAACAAGAGGAAAATGTTGAATTATATTTATACCATCCACAGACTCCTACCGAGAACTGTTGAACCTGCTAAATATTCCGGGGTCACTTCCCAGAACAATTTATCGTGGAATACCCTCATCAACAACATATGCAAAAAAAAAGCAAACTCAACCAATGCCCCCATACAGCGGAATCGGTGGAGGTCAACAATCAATGGAATCTGCTATCAAACACCTGTCCACCCAGCCGTCGAATATGCTTCTTCAGTGCGATGTCCAGACATAGATGACAAGATCCACCAGCTTGAGAGAGTGCAGCAAAAAGCTGCAAGGTCAACATTTAATAACTATCGACGGGGGCGCGGTGGCGTCGAGGTAACCGGTCCTCGTCAGATCAGCGAAGTTAAGCAACGTCGAGCGCGGTTAGTAGTTGGATGGGCGACCATTTCAGCGACTGATTCGTGCTCCGCGTTGTGTCCTTGGGCAAGGCACTTAACCCCGATTGCCTACATGGGGGCACGATTACGCTGTGTACTAAGGCTTATTGCACGTCGATGGTGCGCATGTCTTCAACCAATCTAACCCTGCCTGTGCCGCAGTGCAGAGTTCAGAGTTACGATGTTGGAGAGCTGACAGCTGCTCGTCGTTGCTCGATGGTTCTCTCCGGGTACTCCGGCTTCCTCAACCCATAAAACTGTCACCGACATGATATGACCCTGGCTGTTAATGTGTCGTTAAACCCTAATAAAAAATAACTATCGACGAAGTAGTTGCATAATGGTAATGATGAAGCAACTGGAGTGGAATTCACTGGAGAAGAGGAGAGAAGTGAATAAATGTACAATGTCATGGCAATGACGAAGCAACTGGAGTGGAACTCACTGGAGAAGAGGAGAGAAGTGAATAAATGTGCATTGTCCTTTAAATGTGTCAATTGTCTTGTTTATACCAGTCCATCGACACCACTAATCAAATTAACAGTGACAGGGGATACGTGTTTAAAGTTGGCACATAGTCCCCAAAAGGTTGTATAAAAGTGAACGAACGGTATTACCGTAAATACCAAATTTTTCATAAAATTTGTTGAAAATATGATGACAGGCGCGGATCCAGGATTTTATAAGGGGGGGGGGGGGGGTGCTATTGTTGGTCGGCAAGCGCCGAAGGCGCGCAGCGTGACGGCGCTCTGCGCCGTCCTTGCGAGCGCCGAAGGCGCGAAGCAATTAGCGGGGGGTCTGGGGTCTCCTCCCCCAGAAAAAAGTTTGAATTAGGAACCCATCAGATGCTATCTGAGACGTATCCTGGTCATATATTTGTCCTTTCTCTTAAACCTATTTTCTGCCGATTTGGCTTGAAATTTGGTAAAAACAATTATGGTACTGACACTGCCCAATGAAAAACAAAATAATCATTCGAAATTGTTACCTACCAAGAAGCAAATATAATCACCCCTGGATTTTGCATCAAATTAACTGAAATGCGGGGATTGCCTGGAAGAAACATAATAATTTTCACCATGACATACCTGTTGTACGCAGGGGCGACAGAAGTTCCAAGAAGTATGAGTGTGTGTAGGTGGGTGAATGTGTGGATGGGTTGGTGCCACTGGGTAAGTGGCCGAGGGGGGGAGGGGGGTCACATTTCTTCTGGTCAACTTTGAGATGCATATACTATTTAAATGTTAAACACCCCAAAGGCAGATTTAGACGGGGGCGCACATGGCGTGCGCCCCTCTATTTTCTCAGAAATCATTTCTGAGAAAATAGAGGGACGCATGCCGCGTGCGTCCCCGTCTATTAATCAGATATAAAAAGTATATGTCGTTGAAAATTATTTTGTTAGAATTGACTCGAGCAAGGCAAAGGCACGCCCCAGTCAATTCTAATAAAATAATTGAAGCCAGTGCGTACTATAAATTAATAGTATCTGCACACTTGCATCACAACAGTTTGTGACCATATAAGTATAGAGGGCGACGTCCCTCAATTTAAAATCCTGGATCTGCTTCTGAAACACCCAAGTCCTGTCTCAGTTTGTGTGCTTCAACCGTGCTATGTGAACGCACAAACTTGTACACTGTGTAAATACATTGTTCCATCAACTGATCTTAACTGGTAAGTAGCTTAATTATTTTATTCATGTTATCGAAGAAATAAGTCTGGATACTAGATGTCCTGTTGCTCTGCAACATTAAATTGTTTCAGTTTACTAGAGAATGCCTGTAGGCATTATCCAGCAAGTTCAACTGTTGCGACAATTTAATATTTAACAAAGAGCATTTAACATTTGTGAATCATTCACCAATGTTAAATGCTCTTTGTTAAATATTAAATTGTCCCATTCAATCATCTGTCATAGTGTAAAACTATTGCTGAAGGCGAACGTCACTATAGCATCACTGATTCAGCTGAACAAAGATATATTTACGAACAGAGCTGATATACGTGGAAACTTTGTCCATAAGACCGTAAATATATGGATGACATTGGAATCAGCTCGTCAACTGATTCAAATGCCATCCATTTTGGGAAAAGCTGTGATTGGTAACTGGTTAAATTCCAGGCACATTCTTATAACAATTACATTTTATTGAAATTAAATCTTCAAGATAGATTATTGGAGGCTGGATCGGAAATACAGTAATCGCGTATGCTTATTACAGTAATACTTGTGATTGGGATGAAGTTCTCACTCTTTCAGAATGTCTGCAAATTCAAATTTTTTTGGATGACTGTGAGTAGTGAGTAGGCGTGTGTGTGTGTGTGGGGGGGGGGGGGGGGGGGTGCTCGAGCACCCAGAGCACCCCCCCTGGATCCGCCCCTGAATCACAATCGTGAGAAAAAAAATCAAAGTTGTGGAGAACTGTTATTCTTCACATGAATCGCAGCGTCCCCAATTCTTCACTTTTGGCTGTACGGGATTTTCTTCACTAAATGAAAGAAACAACAAAAGAAATAACGTGCATGTATGTTCTTAATGGCAGTTCATTTTAAATTTCATAATATTCACATGTTGAACTATTTGCTTTAGAAACGTGATCGTTTTCGCAAAACGAGTCACGTACACTGCACCGTGCACAGTAGCACGATATTTCTTTGGGGCATCACGTGTCAGATAACCTACATCTTAATTGTGAAGGCCACGAACATTATAAACTAAAGAATTGCAACTGGAAAAATAGATGCCGTTCAAATCCGGAAACTACGGCATTTGCTGAGGAATTTTATCACAATGTATAAAATTCCGTTGATAATATATTATGTAATATATATATCATACTAACAATACTAAAAAAAAAGTATTTAGCATTTAAAATATTAAATTCTGCTAATAATCCAAGCGCCTGTGAGGCGATATAGGCATAATAAGCAGGAATTATTTTCTTTTTAGCTTTTAGCTTGTATTTGCAGAAACAATGTGATATTGGTCATTCCAGTCACGGCGCTGTAAATCAAAGACTAACATTTATTACACCGAGTCATGGAACTGGGAGGTTTTGATTTTTCAGATTAGATTTCGGTTTCAGTTCGGTTTCAAGAAAAAAAAAACTCGGTTTCGGTTCAGTTTTTGTTTCTACGTGTTAAGAACATAAAGTGAAGAACACTCCGGGCTCCTTAACACACAGACAATCCACAATAGTTTTCGATACAACTCACCACAAACGTCCTGTCTGTATCTTCCTTGGGTACAGACTAACTTCCCTTTAATCATTCTTAGGGGTTCTTAGGTAGCAAAGTCCACTGAGTCAGAAAAACATAAATTGTCTCCCGTATTGACTTGTCCGGTGGACGTGTCAGTGAGAAAGAAAATGTTACAATGAGAACACGTCTATTCGCCGCTTTGCCAGATAGACTAACTGACAAGATTCCATAGGGGTCACTAGTCCAGCTCCCTCCTTGTAGGCTATTTTTATCAGTATATGCACAAACACGTCAAAACGGTTCGGCCGGGGGTTGCTAGGTCTTTTGGTTCGGTTTTCCGGTTTACCACAAAAGCCGAAACCGAACCAGATAGCAAAAAAAAAAAAAAAAAAAAAAAAAAAACGCGCAGCTCTACCGAGTTAAAATGTACAAACTGAAACAAAACCTCACTGATTACATACTACTCAAAGTTTGCTAAGCACCAAATATTTGACACCTCATTGTGAAATTTGCTTGTGACATATTTGCTCCAGGTGGGTCAACTCAAAATTCAAAATTGTAATTCAGATAACGCCTCGAATTCAGGCACGTAAACAGGTATCCATATTAGGGGTGGGGGGGGGGGGGGCATGGGTCTTTTGTGAGGTTCCAAGCATTCTATGTCGTAAGCACTTTACGACGGTCAAACTTGAGTTTGGCGAGGTATGTCATTGTAATTTCATTAGTTGAAGCCCAATGCAGATAGCTGAATTCAGGATTTTATGAGGGAGACAGTGGGATTTTGGAGGGGCCCAGGCTTCCAGGCCCCAGGGCCGAGGAGAGGAAAGTCGGCCCCAGGGTTAATTCTGTAACGGCCAAAGTGTTGGGATACGAATGCAGATGCCAAAGGCACGATCGCTAATAGAGGAAAGGAGTTTGAGGGGGGGGGGGGTCCCCCCCCCAAGAAAATTTAGTTTTTAAATAGAGACTTCTGGTGGCTTTGGGGATAAAAAATACCGTTATTTTTGGCCGCCAAAATGACGTTTTCAGGAGCATGTTTCAAATTTCCAAGTTCGTCAGTGAGTATCCAGTGACCTAAAGTTATAGCTTTTGACTGCACAATTCTTGAAGTGATAAAACTTTATTACGTTAAGTTGATTTAATAAAGTTAACACTTCAAGAATAGTGCAGTCCAAAATTACAAACCTTCAGGCCATGTTTGGACGCGGGTGGGGGGGGGGGGGGGTTGGGTCAAACCCAAGAATCCTGAACTCGTGGGCCAAACCTGGGCCCCCTAAAGGTGTTACTTCCCGGGGCCACCACCCTCTCCCCGCCCGGTTCTGCCAGACCCCTACAACCCACGGCTAGTCGGCTACGCCACTGCTCGAGTTTAGTAGACCTATCTGAGGAGACTATTTTCGGCGCACCTTTCAAGTTCCAATCTTTTCAGCGCATTTGTTCAGTCGGCGTCTAAAGCATAAAGGCAACCCGATTTCTGTCCTATTTAGGCCTACGAAAATAAGACTGCTAAATGTTAAAAGTTCATGTCGATATTGAGTTCTTGAATATCAAATTTGTCCTGCGTTTTAAAAATGTACACGCACTAAGAACTGTGCAAATGCCGTCTTTCGAGACCCTGAACAAATTCGATGTTCCTGTTATCTGCACTTTGAAACGACCGTTTCATTGTTCTTCCGGGATACTAGTTCAACCCATTTAATCACGTAACCAATATTTACACAGCAAAAAGAATAAAATCTCCCGATTTGAAAGCTTTGAACATTTTTAGCCTTCAAGTTGTATTTCACTGAGCACAATGGCAGTTTCAAGTCGGATCTGGCGCATATACGGTAATGCATTTACAGGGTGTAAGAACACAAAAGCGGACATTATCACACGTTCTCTGTGCAGTACACTAATAACACGACCAATCCAAAGGAAGGAATCTGCTTGGCAACGGGAGTCCACTGGTTTGACAATTAGGCACGTGAGGGGTTTTCAACCGTGCAACCGGTGTCAGAAGATGTCCAAGCACACAGCACCAGGAGTGGATTTCATCTTCCGACAGGTAAGTTTAAACGTTTTCAATACTGGCGATTATAGGAGTTTTATTCGTAATTTACATTTTACTCGGCTTGTTAAATCCTGTTCCAGCTACACTGTTTCGAATATTATTTATAGACTTTCGCTTACTTTTACTAAGTTTTAGATGCGCAGGCTGACCCCAGGGTTGAGGGCGACGAAATGTGGATGCTAATTTCGTAACCTTAAGTTGAAAATCTTCTTTTAAGCAGCGGCCTTAATTTTCGCAGTCAGCGGAGAGGTCTTATTGCGAAAAATGTAACAATAATGTGTTGACAAAGAAATGTTTTTTATCTTTTCGATCGCAAGTCCTGGCGATATTTGCGTGACCTGTGTGTGGAAAGCGAAGTTTTGTTTACTCATATGCGCACATACATTGTATCAATGCACATACATGTGAAATATTCAGGTCTAACCCCCTCTCCAAGAAGAATAACACCAATTTTGCTGACTTGGTCTACAGTCGTGGATTTTGCATTAAACAGGAATAATGTTCATAATATTAATGGAGCAGAAGGAAGTGATAGAATTAAGCCTATAATATGCGCATCATTTTCGTATTACATGGCAGCCACATGTACGTACTGTGTATGGTGGACTCTTGACTCGAGTTGGCCTAGATTTTTCGGTAGGATCCAGGCGATATAGATTTTAACTCCCAAGCAACTTAATTGTGCTTCTAGAATTCATACAATAAATTGTTTTCTTGAAAATGCTGAAATAAATTCAAACAATTTGGCTTGAGTCGGTAATAATGAAATAAGCCTACAGTTCGATCGTCACTTCCAATGGGTTTTCTTTCTTGAATATTGGGATAGCATCTGCTTCCTTCCACCCAGAACGGGGGGGGGGGGGATTCCAGGAACATAGGCGGGGGGTGGTGGGTGTTCGTCGGCCCCAAAATGAGTTTTTTTCCATGAGCTTAAAAAAAAATGTTTTTTGCTACAATTTGTGATCCAGTTGGGAGGCAAATGACAAAACACAACTGCTAGATCATGTGCATATGGTGGGGTACCATATATAATGGGGTATGGCTTGGGAATTTTCAGGATATGTCAGAATATGGTGATTTTCATGGGCACATGCCTCACAGCGACAGAAAAGAGAAAATTTGCAATCATTGACTTCGCCAATGAGTGCATTAAGGGCCTATATAAGTAATGAAATTTTGTTTATTTGAAAATTCTCACCTCCGATATTCCTTCAATTCAAATTAAATATACACAAAATGTACATCAAAATGAAAGTTGGGATGAATAGAACACGAAACACATGTGTAATCAACTCATAGAGTCGACTGTAGGCACCACTGATTCCTGGAAGTCTGCTGCCGTATTCGCACCAGAACTGATAATTTAATAATATTTCACGAAAACAACTTGGGGCCAAATGTGCTTTACATATCCAAGAACAAAGCTAGGGGATAAAAATTCTTCAAAACACGGCGACAGAGCTGCAATGGGGAAAATTCCAACGCCTTTGCTTTTGTTTACGTATGAGTATACTTTCGATTTCCGGCCGACGTCATCGGACAGAAAAAGCATGTAAAAACAACGCCGTCTAAAATCAAATAATGAAAAAGATCGCCGTCATACAGTTAACTGTTATTAGATAGAGCTGCCATATTCAATGCAAGGTATCATGATACCTGTTGAAATTTCTTAGAATTACGGTTTTGTTTTTTGATGGAAATTCGTGGTAACGAGTGATTTGCGCATGTCTGTCGAGCATGGAAACCATCTTCAATAAAAAATGCAGACAGTGTTGTCCTTTTCCAAAATGCAGACCTATGGCTGTATTCGAAAGTGTTTTGAATGCCTAGTTTTGTTATTGGATATATGAAGCACATTTGGCCACAAGTTGTTCTGATGAAATATTATTTTATTATCAGTTCTGGTGCGAATACGGTAGCAGACTTCCAGGAACCAGTGGTGCCTACAGTCGACTCTACGAGTTGATTACATATGTGGTTCGTGTTCTATACATCCCAACCTTCATTTTGGTGTATAATTTGTGTATATTTAATCTGAATTTAAGGAATATGAGAGGTGAGAATTTCAAAATAAACAAAATTTCATTACTTATATAGGCCCTTAACTTTTCAAATTAAATGAGAATTGTGTGATTTTAACAAATTTAATCAAAATAAAATACAACAAATAACTGAACTTAATTAAATAAACTCTTTGATTTGGCACTATCCAATGTGCCTCACATAACGCTTTCTGTAAAGCTGAAAACTAAAAGTACCCTGCTTCATGATTGCATACAAGAGAACTATTTGCACCTGTGAACTTATTCTCGGGCCATTGATGGGGACAGTGGCGGCGCCAGAAATTTTTTGTGGGGGGGGGGGGCAACTAGGGGGGGGGGCAGACTCCCATGAAGGGGGGCAAATACTTAAAGGATCATATCATTACTTTGTTATGAGGTAGTCCAAACTTGGACCCAAAGTCCGTAATATACTTCTTTGGTTTGGTACGTCCTGTGGACGTACCAAACCAAAAAAATATATTACGGACTTTGGGTCCAAGTTTCGACTAAATGTGATGGTAATTAGCGGTCCTCCTTTCAAAAAATCCTGGATCCGCGTCTGGTGGGTCTGTGCGTGTGAGAGAGAGAGAGAGAGAGAGAGAGAGAGACTGTGCAAGGGAGATAATGCCCGTCTGTCATAATGCGAAATCCATGAATTTTTTTAGACAAGGGATATGGATAGACATGCCTTTGTTGGCTCATAACTTAATTATAAGTGATAAGTATCTGCATCCGAGTCTTTAAATCTCTACTGCCTGGATGTGTTCATCAGCTAGCCTGAGGCTTTGGGCAAAGTGTGTATGGGAAATTATTGGGAATAAAAAAGAGAGGGGTGTGTGTTTGAGGTTAAAAAATCGCACTGGCACAGACATTTCATACTGAAACGTTTTTTTCTTTTAATATGCCGCCGAAAAATTGTTTTCATTTACTGAACCCTAATGGGTTTCAAACATGACAAAAAAGTACATAAAATTGATTTAAACTAAGTGATGAGCTTAGGAACTGGTTAAACTGACTGGCAATAATTGATGTTATTCACTGATGGGCTCTAATTTAGTCCTTACAAGGATGTTACGCAAGCTTTTGTTTTTCTTATAGGCGATGACAGGTCGAAGATTCAAAGGTTCATTTAATTTAGCATTGGTAAAATTGAATTCATCTTTTAATATTTTTGCTATTTCGATATTCATTCTGTTGTACGTTAAAGTGAAAGGAATGATGGACCTCCTTTCGCATTCGCCCTCTGATATGTTCATACCAAATGGCCAGAGGGTTTGAAGCGTATTGATCCAAAAAGCTTCACGTTTTTTTCTAAATTCATCCGTTTCTTCTAATGTGTCTTTAATTGGTGGTTGTTCAATTGGGTGGATTTCGAAATCGTCCAAAGAATGGCCAGGAAGGTTAAAATGTTGTGCTACTGGGGCATCAGCATTATGTTTTATATCCTGTTTGTGTCTAGTAGCACGTTCTCGGAAAGGATTTTGACTTTGACCAACATACTGTTTCCGACATCGCTTACAAGTGATAAGGTAAATAATGTTTGGTGAATCACAATGGAGGGGGTTACGGATCTGATAATGATTTTTCGTTTGTTCGGAGGAAAATTCCTCTTTCTGATCAGGCATAAATGTATGCAGTCTACAACGAGGCTTTTTGCAATTAAATACCGCGCCACTACTATTTTGCAACGGTCTGTTGTGTTCAATCTTCAGTGGTTCGAAATCGGTAGTTTCAGCTGGACTTTCGAGCTTCTTCAGGGTTTGGGATTTCAGGCTACGCAAAAGGCGCAGCGAGTACCCTCTCGATCTGAGGACGCCAAATAGAGTAGAACAAGCCTCATTGAAATTTACCTTATCACTTGAATTGCGGTGGAAACGAATGAGCTGTGATTTGATGATACCTTTAAATGTATGTTGAGGATGAAATGATTTTGTGTGCAACAATTGATGTGAATCAGTTGGTTTAAAATATACTTTATAATCTAAATGACCGGACGCCTGAAATTGCTTGCCTTTATACACGGTCACATCCAGAAAATCAACAGAATTTTCACTGATAGTAGCTTTCAATTTAATATTTGGATCGTGATTGTTCAAAATTTCTAAAAAATCATCAAAATCTTCTTTTGAATGTTCCCAAATAATAAAAATGTCATCTAAATATCTGAGATATACGAGAGGATGCTTTGCACATTTGCTTAAGGCATTTTCCTCCCATTCCGCTACATAAATGCTTGCAAAATTAGGACTGAATCTTTTACCCATAGGACAACCCATTATTTGTAGAAAATATTCTCCATTGAATTGAAAGTCATTACCTTTTAAGCTCAGCTCCAAAAGATCCAAAATTTGTTCATCCGGGCGTTTCGCATCCGGATATTTTTCAAATGCATTTTTAACTGATTTAACACCTTTATCAATATCAATGTTCGTATACATACTGTCGATATCCAAAGTAGCCAGAATTGCATTTTTCGATATTTTCAATTTCGAAATTTGTGACAGGAAATCCTGTGTATTTTTTAGATAGCTCGGATGTCTATTTGCTATAGGTTTCAGATGATAATCAATTAATTCCGAGATCGCATAAGATTCCGAATTACAATCTGATACAATTGGCCTCCCGGGTGGAGTTAAGTCATCCGTCCATGAAGAACGGTCCTTGTGGATCTTTGGTAGGATATAAAATTGTCTTGTTTGAGCACTGAGCTTAGCTGTTAAATATTTCAATTGTTTTTTGGTAATGTGACCTTCGTCGAGGAGAAATTTTAAGATCTTATTGAATTTTTCGATATTACTAGGCCAAATAAGTGAATCTATTTTCTTATAATGTTTAGTATTGCTGAGTTGTCTCATGGCTTCCTTTATATAATTATCCCGAGATAGAACAACTACCGACCCACCTTTGTCGGCTGGTTTAATTACTAATTTCTTATTTTTTCGAAGTTTCGTGAGGGCTCTCCGTTCACCAGCTGTTAAATTGTCTTTATCGGAGAGTATGTTCATGCTGAACACCTTTTTGATGATTCGTTTGCTAGCCTCAATAATTTCGGGATCTACTTCACTATCTGGAGGTGACCAACCAGATGATTCTGTAAAAGGAAGTTTCCGACCGCTGGAGTTTCTAAAGCGGTCGGCTAATTTCATTTGCCTAAGAAAATTATGTGTTGACAAAGAAATGTTTTTTATCTTTTCGATCGCAAGTCCTGGCGATATTTGCGTGACCTGTGTGTGGAAAGCGAAGTTTTGTTTACTCATATGCGCACATACATTGTATCAATGCACATACATGTGAAATATTCAGGTCTAACCCCCTCTCCAAGAAGAATAACACCAATTTTGCTGACTTGGTCTACAGTCGTGGATTTTGCATTAAACAGGAATAATGTTCATAATATTAATGGAGCAGAAGGAAGTGATAGAATTAAGCCTATAATATGCGCATCATTTTCGTATTACATGGCAGCCACATGTACGTACTGTGTATGGTGGACTCTTGACTCGAGTTGGCCTAGATTTTTCGGTAGGATCCAGGCGATATAGATTTTAACTCCCAAGCAACTTAATTGTGCTTCTAGAATTCATACAATAAATTGTTTTCTTGAAAATGCTGAAATAAATTCAAACAATTTGGCTTGAGTCGGTAATAATGAAATAAGCCTACAGTTCGATCGTCACTTCCAATGGGTTTTCTTTCTTGAATATTGGGATAGCATCTGCTTCCTTCCACCCAGAACGGGGGGGGGGGGGGGGGGGGGGGGATTCCAGGAACATAGGCGGGGGGTGGTGGGTGTTCGTCGGCCCCAAAATGAGTTTTTTTCCATGAGCTTAAAAAAAAATGTTTTTTGCTACAATTTGTGATCCAGTTGGGAGGCAAATGACAAAACACAACTGCTAGATCATGTGCATATGGTGGGGTACCATATATAATGGGGTATGGCTTGGGAATTTTCAGGATATGTCAGAATATGGTGATTTTCATGGGCACATGCCTCACAGCGACAGAAAAGAGAAAATTTGCAATCATTGACTTCGCCAATGAGTGCATTAAGGGCCTATATAAGTAATGAAATTTTGTTTATTTGAAAATTCTCACCTCCGATATTCCTTCAATTCAAATTAAATATACACAAAATGTACATCAAAATGAAAGTTGGGATGAATAGAACACGAAACACATGTGTAATCAACTCATAGAGTCGACTGTAGGCACCACTGATTCCTGGAAGTCTGCTGCCGTATTCGCACCAGAACTGATAATTTAATAATATTTCACGAAAACAACTTGGGGCCAAATGTGCTTTACATATCCAAGAACAAAGCTAGGGGATAAAAATTCTTCAAAACACGGCGACAGAGCTGCAATGGGGAAAATTCCAACGCCTTTGCTTTTGTTTACGTATGAGTATACTTTCGATTTCCGGCCGACGTCATCGGACAGAAAAAGCATGTAAAAACAACGCCGTCTAAAATCAAATAATGAAAAAGATCGCCGTCATACAGTTAACTGTTATTAGATAGAGCTGCCATATTCAATGCAAGGTATCATGATACCTGTTGAAATTTCTTAGAATTACGGTTTTGTTTTTTGATGGAAATTCGTGGTAACGAGTGATTTGCGCATGTCTGTCGAGCATGGAAACCATCTTCAATAAAAAATTCAGACAGTGTTGTCCTTTTCCAAAATGCAGACCTATGGCTGTATTCGAAAGTGTTTTGAATGCCTAGTTTTGTTATTGGATATATGAAGCACATTTGGCCACAAGTTGTTCTGATGAAATATTATTTTATTATCAGTTCTGGTGCGAATACGGTAGCAGACTTCCAGGAACCAGTGGTGCCTACAGTCGACTCTACGAGTTGATTACATATGTGGTTCGTGTTCTATACATCCCAACCTTCATTTTGGTGTATAATTTGTGTATATTTAATCTGAATTTAAGGAATATGAGAGGTGAGAATTTCAAAATAAACAAAATTTCATTACTTATATAGGCCCTTAACTTTTCAAATTAAATGAGAATTGTGTGATTTTAACAAATTTAATCAAAATAAAATACAACAAATAACTGAACTTAATTAAATAAACTCTTTGATTTGGCACTATCCAATGTGCCTCACATAACGCTTTCTGTAAAGCTGAAAACTAAAAGTACCCTGCTTCATGATTGCATACAAGAGAACTATTTGCACCTGTGAACTTATTCTCGGGCCATTGATGGGGACAGTGGCGGCGCCAGAAATTTTTTGTGGGGGGGGGGGGGGGCAACTAGGGGGGGGGGCAGACTCCCATGAAGGGGGGCAAATACTTAAAGGATCATATCATTACTTTGTTATGAGGTAGTCCAAACTTGGACCCAAAGTCCGTAATATACTTCTTTGGTTTGGTACGTCCTGTGGACGTACCAAACCAAAAAAATATATTACGGACTTTGGGTCCAAGTTTCGACTAAATGTGATGGTAATTAGCGGTCCTCCTTTCAAAAAATCCTGGATCCGCGTCTGGTGGGTCTGTGCGTGTGAGAGAGAGAGAGAGAGAGAGAGAGAGAGAGAGAGAGAGACTGTGCAAGGGAGATAATGCCCGTCTGTCATAATGCGAAATCCATGAATTTTTTTAGACAAGGGATATGGATAGACATGCCTTTGTTGGCTCATAACTTAATTATAAGTGATAAGTATCTGCATCCGAGTCTTTAAATCTCTACTGCCTGGATGTGTTCATCAGCTAGCCTGAGGCTTTGGGCAAAGTGTGTATGGGAAATTATTGGGAATAAAAAAGAGAGGGGTGTGTGTGTGTGTGTGAGAGAGTGACTGAATGTGTTTGTGTTTGAGGGTGGATGGAAATGCATGCGAGATGGTTGGGGGGGGGGGCAAAGCCTTTGTTTGGGGGGATGCCCCCATGGCCCCCCCCCCCCCCGTAGCGCCGCCACTGGATGGGGACTGTGTATGAGTTTTGTGCAATTAGTTCTCTCGGGTGATTATTTGGTAACGTGTGTGACAGAAATCATGCAGACAAATCGGAAATACATCAATACATCCAGATACATCCCTCATAAACTCTGCGCCTTTGCACCTTGGCCGATATGAGTAGTGAGTCATTTCATGGAGTAGTTAGTAAGCTTTGGTCAGACAGTAGGAGCGAATCCCAACCATGTGCAGACCATGTGGCCCATTTACTATGTAGGAAAACATCCACCAGTAACGTGTGTGACATAAAATTACATTTTATGCCACACACGTTACCAGTGGTTTTTCCCCTGTGTGGTAATTGGACCATATGGTTGGGATTCTCTTCTACCGCCTGACCAAAGCTGTCGGACTGCTCCATCACATGAAGCACTACTCATATCGTCCAAGGTGCACAAGCGTAGAGTTTGTGAGAGATGGATTTCCGATTTGTCTGATTTCTGGCACACACGTTTCCAATGAATCACCCACTCATGAAATGAAAATATAAATTATTAAGTAATAAAATTAAAAAAATGACTCGATAATCAGCTGGATTACTTCAGATATTTCTTGAAAGGGAGGGGGGGGGGGCAGAAAAAAAATTATGTGGAAATTTTTTTTTTCAGGGGTGGGGGTGGTCATTTTGGGTAAAATTAAAAAATGCGCCTATGTTCCTTGAATTTCCCCCTCCCCTGTTCAGAAGAGAATTTATGTAAATCTAGAGATTTACGGAAGAGGATGGTTTGACATTGGGAGTGCGACCGAGATAACAAAAAGTTGTTTTGTATGAGATCTATGTCATCCGATTCTTGGACTGTGTTCCAATCCACTTGGCCTACGAGAAAGTTAGCAAAAATAAAATTAGCTTGGTTGTAGTTTCGATCTGAGCGATAAAAAGACTCGTGTGATTCAGTGTCAAAGGCCACGTGGGCATACACTCCGGGGTGGTCAGACATTTCAAGATGAATAGTATCGGATTCGGTGGTTCGAACAGAATCGGTTAAGAGAATGGGGTCAAGTAACGTTTCAGAGTGCGGTGTAATACGCGTTGGTTTCGTTATAACATTTGTAAGATTGAAATAATTCAGTATATTATTCAGTTTAGCTTGGCTCTTTAGCAGGTCAGAGTTGAAATCCCCACCGAGAATGAGTGATGGGTTTGTTGAATTCAGTGCTTCATCAATTGAGTTATCAAGGAGACCCCAGTTGCCCAGTAGTTGGGATCGCAGTATTGAGAATATCGGTAAGATACTCCTAGAAGATAGCGAAATGTTTTCGAAGTGATTTCGAACGACATGATAGAATTGTCGAATTCCAGATTAGTTAAATGTTTGTAGTGCAGCCGGTCCGTGGAGTAAACTGCTATGCCTCCACCAAAACTGTCTCTGTTATTACAACAGACATGGAGAAGTCGGCAGTTTTGATATCATTTGAGTCAAATTCTTCGTTCAGCTGTGTTTCGGTAAATCACTGAACATCGAACTCCTCTAAAATATCAACAATCGGAGCAAGTTTAACCCCCTGCACACTGATGTAAAAATCTCAAAATTTCAGGCTGCTAATTTTTCCCATGATGCAACTAGAAATTAGAAACAAGACTGAATTGATTAAATTTCTAGCTGCATTATGGGATTAATGGCTACTTGAAATTTTGGTATTTTGACATCAGTGTGCAGGGGGTTAAAACGTAACTACGAACATTATGATGGAAGATTGATAGAGTGGATTGTTTATCGAAAGTAGAATCAATTTGGGCCTGGGTTGGACTCGATATCTACTGCAACAATAAGTAGGGCGGGTAAAATAATAAGACTGTACGTCAGTGTTACTCCTGATAATTGCCAAATCAAAACGGATAACGTTACAAAATTCAGAGTTGTGGGAATTTCTGTTTTTGGTACTATAAGTGTTCCAACACCCAGAATTGAAGGCCCCAATTGTGGTTCTATATTATATTAATGTTATCGCCATTTCGCAGATTCGTTTTAAGAAAGGTGGTAAAGAGCATCAGAGTCGGATGATGGAACACTTGTTTTTTGAATTGTACTAATATCAGTGCCTTGACAAAGATATTCTATTGAGTTATAAGGGAAGTAGATGTCGTGATCGGGAGATGAGGCAATGTGAAGTGGATTTTTGTTTGTGGTTACCTGTCTCAACTATATATTTCAAAAAGATGAAACGCTGCTCGGGCAAAAAGTATAAAAACTTGTGAGCAATGCAAATAACAATAGTGCACGGAAGTAATATGGTGTTTCGGTGGGTTAGGTAGTTTGGGTTGACTGCAGAGTATACTAAGTTCCTAGATTGATGTGGAAAGAGTGGGTGTAACTGTACTAAAACGAATGGAATTAGTTGATATCGACAGGGGCCCCCTCACCCCCTGGTGTTCGGGGGTTGAGTGTACAACAAGGAGTGGGGTTCTGTAAACACATAACAATGGAAACAATAAATGTTTGTAGACTCGGATTTGATAAACTGGGGATTCACATCGTTATTACCATTGTTTATCGTGGTAGTTTTCGTAACAACCGTGTTCTCGTTTTGTGCCAATATTCGGCGTGGCCTAAGTGTATGTTTGAGAAAATATCAGTGTATATATTATAATGTCACAATATAAATAATTACTGGAGTTGCACTTGGCATTTAGATTGAACTCGATCTCATATAATCAGTGTGTCACGGGTGCTGACTGTGTTCTCGAGTCCAAACTGGAATTTGGCTGCCAAGCAGCAGCCACGCATCAGTTCGGAATCGGGGCGAAGTTATCTCGATATTTTGAATAGGTAACAGATGGGTGGATTAGATTTTAAGATAAAAACAGGGATTAATCAACAATTCAATTAATTGGGGGATGTAATAGTTCAAAATTCCGTTCGACAGACAACTATTCGCATTTATTTTACAGGAATCAAATATTTTGATTCATCATTAATATGAGAGCCTTCAGCACCGGTATAAATTACTGGAGCTGCACTTCTCACTTGAGTTGAACGAGAAATGACATAATCAGTATGGCTCGGGGGCTGACTGTGTTCTGGATTCCAAACTGGAACACGGCTGACAAGCGGCAGTCACGCCTCAGTTTGGAATCAGGGCAAAGTACTATCGATATTGGAATGGGCAACAGATGGGTTGCTTGGAATTGAGGATAAAAACAGCTATGGAGTAATCAACAATTCAATTTATTTATTATTTATTTATTGGTGTTTAAGGTCACATATTTCTGCACAATGGCTAATCACGACCGCGACAGTTTCACAGGGGTAGGAAGCCGGAGTACCCGGAGAGAACCACCTAGCAACGGCGAGCAACTGTCAGCTCCCCAACATACTAACTCCACACAAGCAGGGTCAGCATTGGTTGAAGACAGGTGCACCACCGACGTGCAGTACGCCTTAGTACACAACGTCACCGTGCCCCACGTAGGCAGTTGGGGTGAAGTGTCTTGCCCAAGGACACAACGCGGTTGCCGCAGGTGGAATTCGAACCGAGAACCTCTCGGCTTGCAGCCTGCACCTCTACCTACTGAGCTACCGCGCCCCCAACAATTCAGTTAATGGAAGGACTGTAATAGTCCCGAATTCCGTTCGACGGGCGACTATTCGTATTCATTTTAATTCATATTCATTATTAATATGAGAGCTTCCAATACCACAGGCTTGGCAATCTAGAAAATCAAGGAGTGCATAACAGTTGCCCTCCTCAGATTGCTTAGGAGTGCAATTGCACCTGAAACTTTCAATGTAAAAACTTGTATGCTATTTTGGTTATATTCACATAAAGGTATTAATATTGTGACTGAAAAATTGTATTACATTCAGCTACATAGTGCAAAAATTGGCACACACATCTTCTCATTATTCAAAATGTTACATTGAATTCTTATCTGTCTTCTGCACTCAAAATCTATCGAAATGCGACACAGAATGGGCCATGAATTATTGGGAATGAAAGCAATAATGACAAATCATCCCCTTAGTTCCAATGTGTTCTCTGTGCCAGTAGGCACAGAGAACACATTGGAACTCGGGGGACGTAATGATGATAGATTTTAAAGGCAGTTCCAAACAGGTCTGGCATTCCAGAAAATCAAGGGGTGCAAATAATTGCCCTCCTCAATTTTTTCTAGGCGTGGAGTAGGCGTGCTGCATTCCTAAAGAATGCCAGGCCTGATACCAGCCATAAATAACTGGAGCTGCACTTCGCACTTAGGTTGAACTAGGTATCATATAAATCAGTGTGACTCGGGTTCTAACTGTGTTCTCGAGACCAAATTGGAACGTGGCTGCCAAGCAGCAGCCATGCCTCACTTTGGAATCGGAGCAAAGTACTAGGATATTGTGAGTGGGCAACGGATGACTTGCTTCGAATTAAGGATTAAAACAACTACGGATTAATCAACAATTCAATTAATGGGAGGAATGGAGCAGTCGGGAATTCCGCTCGACAGAAGTCTATTCGCATTCATTTTACAGGAATCAGATATTTAGGTTCATTAATATGAGAGCTTCCAGTACCGGCCATAAATTACTGGAGCTGTACTTCGGACTTAGGTTGAACTAAATATCATATAATCAGTGTGGCTTGGGTGCTGACTGTGTTCTCGAGTTCAAACCGGGACCTGGCTGCCAAGCAGTAGCCACGCCACGGGTTGGAATCGGTGCAAAGTACTATGGATATTGTGAATGGGCAATAGATGAATTGTTTAGAATTGAGGATAAAAACAACTAAGGGTTAATCAACAATTCAATTAATGGGAGGAATGTAATAGTCCAGGTTTCCGTTTGACAGACGACTATTCGCATTCATTTAACAGGAAACAAATATATTTCTTCATCATTAATAAGGGAGCTTGTAGTACCGGCATAAATTACTGGAGCTGCACTTCACACTTGGGTTGAACTAGATATCATACAATCAGTGTGACTTGGGTGCTGGCTGTGTTCCTGAGTCCAAACTGGAACGCGACTGCCAAGCAGCCTCCACGTCTCAGTTTGGAATCGGGGCAAAGTACTATCGAAAGTGTGAATGAGCAACAGATGGGTCACATTCAGATTCTTTATTCACAGCACACGTACATGTAAAATGGTTACAAATAAACATATTGCACAAATGTAATAAGTAGTATACCGTGGGAAGTGGCATTGCCAGATTGGCTGTCTACCTGACACCCTCTGGAAGATGGGGTGATTGCAAACAGACTGTGACCAAACGAATTAACTTTGAACCAGTTATGTGACACGTGATGGGGAATTGAGATCTAGCCACTTCATTTCCGGGGCCAGAGATATGGCCAGTGGAAAGTTGGTGATTCAAGGTTGGCAAGAAGCAACAAACTTATAGGACTTCCTTCACTACTCATCATAAAACTTGAGAGCGGCAACAAGTTCCACATTGAAGTTCGTGTCGTTTAGACTGCGACAAAGAGGTAGGTCATTATGTTTGGGCGTGGTGTCTACGTCAGCTAGATCATCGTAGGGTGACGAATGTGATGAATTATCCCGTACCGTAGCTGGATCACCGTAGGGTGACAAATGTAATGAATAAGGCCATACCAATGAGGGCGAATGCTCCTCGACAGATCACCTGCTCAAATATGTGCGGCAGGTTATCTGTCTATTTGTTTAGATTATTGTTTGCAAGTTTTAATTGCGTACATAAAACATTTTACATAGGGCAACTGTAGGGAAATAGCGCAGCAGGTTGCACAAGAAGGGGATTCCAGATGAAGACGCAGAGCATGACTATTACGTGTATTGACAATTTCCAAGTTTACGAAGTGCAATCCAAGTTTACGAAGTGCAATCAGAGCAATGGGGATTATCGCAGCGGACATAACTGGAATATGACAAAATGAATGTGGAAGTTAAGTTGTCCTTAAGCATGGTTCTATCACTAATATTACGAGTTGTGTCGTCTGGAGCGTTCTATAGTTTCGGGAAGGAGTATAAAGGAAGTTTATCCAGAGTTTGGGTCCGTGTTTTTTCTATGTATAGGAGTGCAGACTGTCTTGTTGTCATACCGGATGGATTGCCAATAACTTTAAATATATCATTGAAACCGATAATCTGTCGTTCTGCCAGTCAGACACGAACAGTAGTGCATGTAGTTTAAACAAATCGTCAACCTTGAGTATTTGATTTTCCTCAAACAGGGTATGAGAACTGTACTTTTTGATATTAATTATTCGTAATGATCGCTTTTGCATGACAGCTAGTTTTTTGATAGCTCTTGAGTTGTCCCATGCCTGGATTCCGAATACCAAATGACTATGTACGAGGGCACAATATAATGTTTTCGTTGCTCCGTCGGGGGAGGTTACTTTTTACTTTGTTGAGAACATAGTTTGCGCGTGCTATTTTCGAGCATAATCGGGATATGTGGGCCTTGTAGGATAAGTGTTCTTCAATGCTTATTCCTAAAAAGTTAAAAGATTTTTCTGTTTCAGTGGCCCCAACCTTTTTTATGTTTTGGTTATTTATTTTTACCTCTTGGCAGAGATTATTATTCCTACCTTTATTTGGATTAAGTATAATAAACGAGGTTTTCTTAGCATTCAACATTAGCTGGTTCACGGAGCACTATTCGGAAAGTTTTTGAAGCCCGTCATTCAAATATGGTGTTATGGGATTATTGTCGGAACCCGAGCAGTGTGCAGTGGTGTCATCGACAAATGATAAAAGATTGAGTGATGTTGAGGTACTTATATCATTTATATATAAAAGAAAAAGAACAGGGCCTAAACTTGAGCCCTGTGGTACACCGCAACTCTGTTTGGCTAAGTCCGATTTGTGTTCTCCATACATAACATATTGAGACCTGTTGGACAAGCAACTTCTGAACCAATTGTTGGCGACACCTCGGATGCCATATGTTTCCAGTTTACTTAATAGTATTTCGTGATTTATAATGTCAAAGGCTTTTGACAAATCCAGGAACAATGCGGACTAAGGTGTTGTTTTTTCACATTTATTATTTTCTTTTGCGGTGCTTTTAAGGAGTTGAAGAACTGGATAGATAGTGCTATGTCGTTTTCGGAACCCGTATTGGTGAGGGTATAAAATATTAAACCTATTGAGGAAACTAGTAAGTCTCATTTCCATTGGTTTTTCCATTACTTTTGAGAATAACGGAAGTATACTGATAGATGTGTAATTTGTAAAACTGTGCTCGTCACCTGCTTTAAATATGGGTATCACCTTCGTGACCTTCGTTCTGTCTGGTACTTTGACGTTTATGAAAGAGCTGTTAATTATACGTATTAGAGGATTCAATACTTCGTTTATTGTATGTTTAAGAAGATTTAGATAAATTTGGCTTCATTTTATTTACTTTGCTTAGAATTAAGGATAAAAACAACTAAGGATTAATGAACAATTCAGTTAATGAGAGGAATGTAATAGTCCAGAAATCCATTCGAGGGACGACTATTCGCATTCATTTTACAGGAATCAAATATTTTGCTTCATCATGAGGCCTAATATGAGAGTTTCCAATACCAGCCATAACTTACTGGAGCTGCACTTCGCACTTAGGTTGAACTAAATATCATATAATCAGTGTGGCTCGGGTAGTGACTGTGTTCGAGTCCAAACCGAAACGTGGCTGCCAAGCAGTAGCCACGCCTCGGTTTGGAATCCGAGCAAAGTACTATGGATATTGTGAATGGGCAACAGATGGGCCGTTTAGAATTAATGATAAAAACAACTAGCGATCAATCGACAATTCAGTTTATGGAAGGAATGTAATAGTCCATAATTCCGTTCGACAGACGGCTATTCGCATTAACTTTATAGGAACAATTATTTTGATTCATCATTATTATGAGAGCTGATGTGATGGTCATGCGAGTGCGCATGTACAGCTCGTGTTGATAGGGTAATGCGTGTTTCAGTCGTCCATGTAGGAAGAAGGCCGCCATCTTGGTTTCATTGGTGGTACGTGGTTGCTATGTGACCTGTGGCCTAAAATATGACCAAGAAGCCTCTGAACGGTGCGTTCGATTTAATATGCGTAAAGTAATTACCAAAATTCTCGTTTACTTAGAAGAATTATCAAAATGGACTCGACAAGTGCCTCAAACTACCGAAACGGACTTTATTTGATTTCCTCTGAAGCCTCCTTTTTGGTTCCATAATAGGCGTGTTCCTTTGTATAAGGGTACTTCTTGTAGTTTAGCCTACCCTGGATTCGGGGTCAAACTCCTCGTTTTTACGAACTCCACACTACCCCCCCCCCCCCTCCCACCTGTCCTTGGGCGCTTACTCCTAGAATTAGAGCAGAATTGTTAATGAGAGAACGGGCGGTACTTGGTTTTATGAAGGCTCGGATTTTGTTATTCTGGGTCAAAATCGTCGTTTCTCCTACCTCGACCTGTTGCATATTCTTCCACTGATTACTATTCCGTTCTTCTGGAGTATAAAATAACTATTTTTTGGTATTTTCGATTGTTCCACTTGCTCCCTACATTATTCTGAATACTTTCTACTGTGTTACGAATTTGGATTAAACAACCATTTAGAACACTTCTCTCTGATTACACAGCCAATAAAATGGATCTATTCACCTTAGCCCCTACCCATCATCTTCTACGCTTAATCCACCGCCACCACTGCTGCTAAATCCATAACTGCAACTATGAGATGTGCTTGTACACAATATGCGAATAGCTGTTTGGGACCAGCAGAGACCGCTATTTGTGACTAGTGGGGACAAGTGTTTGGGGACTAGTGGGGAGCAATGTATGTGGACTATAGTGTGCACCAGTATCCAATATATCCGTGGGTCAGACAGCAAACCGAAGGTATCACTATCTGCTAGGTCACAATGGGCGTATAGAGGAAAGAATGTGCATTTGTGTCAATGTTGAGTTGCTTGAGTCCCAATCATATACCGGTAGCGCTTTGTGTATTGTATTCCGACCATGCCATTAAAGCACATGGACCACCACTGATATATATATATTATCAGTTTGTGGGGGACCTCGTATGACCGTGCACCCCCATCCCCACCCACCCAAACCAAGTTCGAAATGCTTCCAACGCCCCTGCGCTGAGGAAGACATTCAGTTTTTCTCATTATTATTTTCAGATGTTAGAGTATAAATCAAACACATACACATATCTCTTAGCTGACTCGGAGTCAAAGGAAGCAATTTTGATCGACCCAGTGATAGATACTGTTGACAGAGACGTGAAAATTGTTGAAAACCTTGGACTGAACCTAGTTTATGCAGGTTTGAATTTTTATTGGATTAAACCCACTTGAATACATGTCCTGGGGACACATAACATGAGCGAGTGGAGGTCGTGTCCCTTAAAAAAAATCAGGTGTGGGCGTGTCGAGACGAAACGTCCGCCAGTCGAAACGTCCCCTAGCAATTTGGGACTAAACGTCCGCCAGCAGTTTCGCCCAAAACGTCCGCTAATTTATTTTTTTTCATTAAGTTTCATTTATTTTGTTAAAAAATGTAAAAAATTAAATAAGTAAAATATTTTTGAATCCCTGATGGAACCCCCGAGTAGCAACCCATGCGGAAGTATATACAACAGCTCAATCTTGTAGTTATATACCACCTGGCATACTACAGAGAATAATTAAGGTTAAGGATTGAAGGGTACTTAGGTTACCTATAATAAAAATGCGGTGTGTCGTCCTCTGTCTTAGGTTGTTGCATTTTTGGAATCATACTCGACAGGGAAAAAACATGGCAATTATGCATTTTTATGCACTTTTTTTAAATTGCGGTACGGCAATTATTTGGGGAGGGGATGTAGTTTTTAGATCTTCCTGAGGAGCAAAGCAACACAAACCAGTGTCTGTCTTAGTGTTTTGGATTTCTCCATATAGTCCTTCCATATATTTTCAAGTGCTCTATTGATTTGTATTGTTTTCTTACCGACATATCGGCCGATCTGACGCCAAGTAAGACATTAACGCAGTACAGTTATTATGAAGCACGCCTCTTTGTGCAGCAGGTCCATCAGAAGACAAAAATGCAGACCAGTCGCAGAATTTATACGGCGGTGCCAGCCCCCACAGTCATTGTTTATACGGACTGTCAAACCGTAAACTGACCATGTATGCATAGGCCCAAAATTGGAGGAAACCCACTGGTTATCTGCATTGGTGAAGAGTTGTGATAATCCTGGGCCCTTCACTTGATCTTTCAGATGCATAAATTCTTCTTTGATGTCCACCAGAAGCTTCTTATTTAGCTGCGCAAGTCCGGTAAAACGAGCCCACGGTTTAGTCTCTGATAAAAAAGCCTGTGAGATTCCAGTTTGACATGTCCGATACTGCCATCTTTTACAAAAGTCTCAGTGAAGACTCTGTTGTCTTTCCCTTCATGTTTTGCTACAAAAGTCACAAATGTTGCTAATTTCCATGATTTTGGTTGCATGCTTGCAGTGATTCAGAAATGAATGTGATGAGAATGAATGAAAGTTTGAGCACTTCAAAGGCGCACAGGGACGATGTGGATTTGAAATCCCTCAGGACCCAAGTAACTTTATTTTCTTATGAAGCCTCAACTAGAATGAAGTGAGGGCCAAGAATCTTATTTGATTTCAGTGTGCGCACTGGTGGTAGGGTAGTGGGTGTAAGACCCCCGACAACCTCGAACTGGAAGTTGACTAGGAATTGTGCATAACTACAAGAATTCTGCTGTGGTGTTTACTTAGAGACGTGGGGATATTTATGGTAACACTGAAACAGCAGTTTGATGGTTTGTTTTAGAAAGAAGAAAAAAAAATTCAAACAGGTCGCTGGTTTGGGAACAGCCCCAGCATATTATCCATATCGGTTATAAAAAAGGAAAAGATCCGCGAATATGTGTTTTTGAAAGCTGGGAGTCACCCATCAGCCTTTGAGGGAGAATGACAATCCCCACAAGCACACACACACAACAAACACACACATCCTCCTGCGCACATCCACCCTCACAGACACACGCCCAAAATCTCATAAAAAGCTGTTACATCTTTATTCGTCTGTTTATTTAATTGAAATATACACTGGTCCCAAACAGGCAAGCTTGTTTGCTCACCTGACTGAAAGTCAGGATGAGCTATTCTGATCACGTTTCGTCCGTCGTCTGTCGTCCGTCGTGAAGGTGGTGTTTGGACCTTTTTCTCCCAAACCACTGGCCGCATATTAATGAAATTTCATGTGAGTAGGGGTTATATAAGGGCATTTTGATTTTTTGTCAAATTAGGTTTCGGCTCATATTGAGCAGAGGGATGGAGCAAAAATGCTCCAATTCTTAAGAAATCTTCTTCTCAAGAACCAGCAATAGCAGAGACTTGATATTCGGTATGCAGCTTCCTTTTGAGGTGTAGACTCAAGTTTGTTCAAGAGAAGTTCGGGGGGCTATATTTGACGATGTTAAAGGAGGGGCAAAAATTTTTGCCCCGCCCCAAATTTCTATTTTCCAAACCACGAGGCCGATTTGAACCAAATTTTATGTGAGTGCTTATTGGGTCATAAGTACCTAATTTATGCAGAATTTTTTTTCCCATAGCCCCGTGGGAACCACAGGAGCTAAAAATAGAAAAAAAATTAAAACGCCCATATCTCCAAAACTGCACGGCACTGAGAATTTTTATTTGGTGTGAAGCTTCCTTGGGACCAACAGAAAGGATTGGTCAAAAAAAATTGCCATTGGTTTTATCATAGGGTACAGTTTCGGGACTTTGAAAAGGTGCTGAGTCAGCACTTTTTAACACCGTAGGCAATGGGAAAAACATTAAAAAAACTTCTTCTCCAGATCCAGCAGGCAGAATCTTTTGATATTTGGTATGCAACATTGTAGGGTGGATCCGATTCAAGTTTGTTCAAATCGGCCCCCTGGGTTCATATTTGGGCTCAGTATAGGAGCCCAAATTTAAACTTAGTGCATTTCAGTCAAATTTCTTTGAAAATCTTCTTCTCAAGATCCAGCAGGCAGAATCTTTTGATATTGGGTATGCACCATGCTAGGGGGGTGAGATTCAATTTTGTTCAAGCCAAGTCTCTGGGTTCATATTTGTGCTCACTGTGGGAGCCTGAATTATAACTTAGTTCAAAATGAGGAATTTTCTTTAAAAACCTTCTTCAGATCCAGTTGGAATGTTTTGATATTTGGTATGCAGCATCCTTAGGGGGAGGGGGAGATTCAAGTTTGTTCAAGCCATGTCCCTAGGTCCATATTTGGACTCACTGTGGGAGCTTGAATTGTAACTTAGTTCGAAATGAGGAAGTTTCTTAAAAAATCTTTTTCTTCCGATCCAGCAGTCGGAATGTTTTGATATGTGGTGTGTAGCATCCTTGGGGGGTGGGGGGGGGGGGGGGGGTATTCAAGTTTGTTAAAGCCAAGTCCCTGGGTCCATATTTGAGCTCTCTGTGGGAGCCCGAATTATAACTTAGTCAATATGAGGAATTTTTCTTTAAAAATCTTCTTCTTCAGATTCAGCAGTCGGAATGTTTTGATATTTGACATGCAGCAACCTTAGGGGGCTGAGATTCAAGTTTGTTCAAGCCAATTCCCTTGGTTCACATTTGGGCTCACTATGGGAGCCCGAATGACAACTTAGTTCAAAATGAGGAATATTCTTTAAAAATCTTCTTCAGATCCAGCAGATGAATGCTTTTGATATTTTTTATGCAGCATCCTTAGTGAGTAAGATTCAAGTTTGCTCAAGCCATGTCCCTAGGTTCATATTTGGGCTCATTCATGTGGGAGTTTGAATTGTAACTTAGTTCAAAATGAGGAATTTTCTTTAAAAAATCTTCTTCTTCAGATCCAGCAGTCGGAATGTTTTGATATTTGGTGTGCAGCATCCTTAGTGGGGTGAGATTCAAGTTTGTTAAAGCCAAGTCCCTGGGTTCATATATGGGCTCCCTGTGAGAGCCCGAATTATAACTTAGTTCAATATGAGGAATATTCTTTAAAAATCTTTTTTTTTAGATCCACTGGTCAGAATCTTTGGATATTTGGTAGGAGGCTTTTCTTAGGATCAGCAGATGCAACTTGTTGAAATCAATTCTCTGGGTTGATATTTAGGCTACCATGTCAGGTGAGCGCCCTCAGGCCCCCTGGGGCCTCTTGTTTCAATCCTTGCTTGTTGTTTGGTGGTTTTCTGTGTATGTTGGCAGGAAGCTTGTTCCAATCCCTCCAGCGCTTCGTCTACCTACCTTTTCTTCTTGGTCAGAGTGTTTCAAGAACATTTGAGAGTGTTCAGTTAGAGAAGTTACAGGTGGAGAGAGATAAGAATCCGCTGTTGTATATTGTGACTGTTGTGTGATTGTTGCTATTGATGGGGCAAGGGGTTGGCTTCTTCCTAGCCCACCCCGCACCCGCAGAGTTGCGAGGCGGTCCTCACAGACCATAGAGTTCTCATTGAGTCACGCGGTAATCCCCACTGACTCCAATCACTTTTATTCTATTGCATAATTTTCTGTAACTGATAGGGGTAGAAGACGTAGTTGCCTTCTAAGTACACTCTTCCGTCGAGGTCGACAAGTGCGATGCAGAGGGGGAGCCAGTCTTCACTCCCTGATATTAATACTCCGGTGGTGGTGAACCCAACTGCATGTGGAGATTTTTTCCTATGTTTGCAGCTCCCACTCGTAGCAAAGGCAAGCTTTCGTGCGTATCATCACGTACCGCCGGCTACGGTTATTTACACCAAGTGCCCAATCTCGTACTGAAGCACGTCTTTCTTTGCAATTTTTAGTCGAGTTGTGACGAAGTCAAACTCGACTTATAGTTTGGTGAATGGCGGGCGGGTGGGCAGGCGGGCGTAAACAATTGGTTTCCAGATGATAACTTGATAGTGGTTCAACTCACATTCATTAAACTTCATACGTAGGTTGGTCTTGGTGGGAGGAAGAACCCTATTGATTTTGGACATGCTACGTCGAAGGTCAAGGTCACAGTGACCTTGAACGTAGTAAATCTTAAACAATTGGTTTCCGGATGATAACTTGATAATGGTTCAACTCACATTCATGAAACTTCATAGGTAGATTGGCCTTGGTGAGGGGAAGAACTCTATTGATTTTGGACTCGCTACGTCAAAGGTCAAGGTCAACGTGACCTTGAACATAGTAAATCGCAACAATTCCTTTCCGGATGATAACTTGATAGTAGTTCAACCTACATTCATGAAACTTCATAGGTGGGTTGGCCTTGGTGCGAGGAAGAACTCTATTGATCTTGGACTCACCAGATCAAAGGTCAAGGTCACAGTGACCTTTAACATAGTATATCGCAACAATTGGTTTCCGGGTGATAACTTGATAGTGGTTCCACTTAGAGTCATGAAACTTCATAGGTGTGTTGGCCTTGGTGCGAGGAAGAACCCTATTGATCTTGGACTCACCAGGTCAAAGGTCAAGGTCACAGTGACCTTGAACATAGTATATCGCAACAATTGGTTTCTGGATAATAACTTGATAGTGGTTCAACCTAGAGTCATGAAACTTTACAGGCGTGTTGGCCTTGGTGCGAGGAAGAACCCTATTGATGTTGGACTCACCAGGTCAAAGGTCAAGGTCACAGTGACCTTGAACATAGTATATCGCAACAATTGGTTTCCGGATGAGAACTTGATAGTGGTTCAACCTAGAGTCATGAAACTTCATAGGTGTGTTGGCCTTGGTGCGAGGAACTGTTGTCACAACTCGACACTGGATCGGTGATCCTGAGCGGCATTTTTACCTCTAATCAGCTTCAGAAAATTAATACTTTTGGTAGCTCTAACCGTGATGGAGTTTACGTGACTGTTTAGATCAGTGGGGGCTACAGCCCCCTTCCCACCCATACAAAACATTGTTAAATAACATATACTGTTTGCTGGTTAAGAGAAATTTGTTAGAAAAGTAAAATAATTAATTTTTAATGAAACAGTTATTCAGGTAAAACGTTGATAGGAAACATCTCAAATACTATAAATTATGGCCTCATAATCATGGTGCTCTGCTTGTAATGTGTAGTAAAACACACGCAAAATAAGATAGGTCACTCACCAAAATCTCATGCGATTGATACAGTAAAATTTTTAGAAATTGTTTAGTGAATTGTCTTGTGACAATGCCACTTGTTGTTCACTTATTTCATTTTACCTCGTCAAATATCCAGTGCATTTGTGTTTCTCTTTCATGCCAGGACAGGCCTTTAGATTACCCCAGCTTCACATCATTTACAGGTGTGCCCAAATTAGAGAAGGTATGAAGACATCAAGAAAAATGTATAAATTATCTATACCTCTTCTACTTTTGAGAATAACTTCCATCATAATATGACCATAGAAATGCAAAGAAAGGCATGGGAATGCAACATAACAGGGTGACTGTTATTTCTGTTTTTTTTTATTCCCAAATTATGGCAAAAGGGTGTGCCCAAAATAAAATAAATGAATTTAAAGGCCTGTGCCAATTCAAAGCAAGTAAAACATTTCTTAACTTTTGAATATATAGATTGTAAGGGGCAAAGATTACCAAACATATTCTGTAATACAGCCACACATGTTTGATAAAGGTGATGATGTTTAACCCTTGAGAAATGGAGATTGTTTCATCTTATTGCTACAGTTTGACACTGTCCACATTTTGTGACTTTGCAGATGTTTCAAGGCAAGTCTTGGCTGCCTGCACCCAGTCAATTCATGTCTAGAAACCACTGCCATGGCTGTGTGAATGTAATTTGCACATATACCCAAAGATTGTATTTTGGGGCACCTGGTTTGTTATAGAAAAAAATAATTCAAGCTGAAATTAGTCCATAAAGGCCTAACAGGTTTGATCATACATGTAGAAGCCGCCCCCCCCCCCCCCCAAACAAAAAAAAAAAGAAAGAAAGTATTTTCTTCTCACTCATCGGGACCATTAAACCACCTTGCTATGTTTTTATTGGCTTGCTTTGTCTACCAGTATTAGTAAGAAATCATGAGACTTAGGTTTTTTTTTATTGATGTATATTTATTTACACATGTTTGCAACAGAATATTATTAAATTTTTAAATATAGTATTTATTTATTAGAATTGTTTTGTAAACATCCAATAACTCAAATATTATGTGGATAGAAGTTATAATTAAAAAAAAAAGTATATAAATATAACTGAACACAAATGTATTTGATTTTTCTTTTTTAACTGCTTGGGCAGACTAGAGTGCTAAAATATTTTTGGTTGGAGAGTCCTATCCCTATAACAAGACAAATCCATAGAAATGAAATTAATTCACTTCAAAGATAATGTGAACCACATCCACAGTATATGAAACCTTTAAGTTGTGGTACCAGCACTTAAGAATGGTACCCAAATATGAGCTTCTAGAACTTAATCAGTTCACAAACATAAAAATAAAATCCTCTCTCCCTTATTGATTTGAAATACTAATTGCTTGAGAACCAAATTAATTTTTTATTTAGCCTAAGACTGATATTTTTGGCTTTTTGCCTGGGGGAAAAGCATTTTGATTTTGAATGCTTAGATATAAGATAACAACATAATTGTGATTCTGTTTATAAATCACCTTCACTTTGAACTGTGAATTAAATTTCATAAAAGCCAAGTAGAATTGAATATTTTATAATATCTATTTTCAGTTAACACACATGTACATGCTGATCACATAACTGGAACAGGAGAAATCAAAACTCGTATACCAACATGCCAGAGTGTCATTGCTGAAGCAAGTAAGGCAAAAGCTGATGTGAAACTGTCAGAAGGAGATTTTATCAAGTTTGGAAAATTCAAGCTTGAAGTACGAAGCACACCAGGCCATACAAATGGTAAGATGGTATCTTGTGCTATTGGCTGTTAACAGTAAAAGAGTGCCATACGACCCCATTTTTCAGTTATAAGGAATTATTTATTAGTCGAGTTGTGACGAAGTCAAACTCGACTTATAGTTTGGTGAATGGCGGGCGGGCGGGCGGGCGGGCAGGCTTATGGGTGGGCATGCGGGTGGGCGGGCGGCTGAACGGGTGGGCGGGCTCTCGGGCGGGCGGGCGTAAACAATTGGTTTCCGGATGATAACTTGATAGTGGTTCAACTCACATTCATTAAACTTCATATGTAGGTTGGTCTTGGTGGGAGGAAGAACCCTATTGATTTTGGACATGCTACGTCAAAGGTCAAGGTCACAGTGACCTTGAACTTAGTAAATCTTAATTGGTTTCCGGATGATAACTTGATAATGGTTCAACTCACATTCATGAAACTTCATAGGTGGATTGGCCTTGGTGAGGGGAAGAACCCTATTGATTTTGGACTCGCTACGTCAAAGGTCAAGGTCAACGTGACCTTGAACATAGTAAATCGCAACAATTCCTTTCCGGATGATAACTTGATAGTAGTTCAACCTACGTTCATGAAACTTCATAGGTGGGTTGGCCTTGGTGCGAGGAAGAACTCTATTGATCTTGGACTCACCAGATCAAAGGTCAAGGTCACAGTGAACTTTAACATAGTATATCGCAACAATTGGTTTCCGGATGATAACTTGATAGTGGTTCAACCTAGAGTCATGAAACTTTACAGGCGTGTTGGCCTTGGTGCGAGGAAGAACCCTATTGATGTTCGACTCACCAGGTCAAAGGTCAAAGTCACAGTGACCTTGAACATAGTATATCGCAACAATTGGTTTCCAGATGAGAACTTGATAGTGGTTCAACCTAGAGTCATGAAACTTCATAGGTGTGTTGGCCTTGGTGCGAGGAACTGTTGTCACAACTCGACATTGGATCGGTGATCCTGAGCGGCATTTTTTATTTATTTATTGGGGTTTAACAATAGTTTCGACAACCAGGATCACCAAGCAGTGGCAAGCAACTATTAGACTCCCCAACATACTAACTCAGTACATGCAGGGTTAGCATTGGTTGAAGGCAGGTGCACCATCGATGTGAAGTATGCCTTGGTACACATTACCACCATGACACTATGTGGGCAAAAGGGATTAAGTGCCTTGCCTGTTGACATAACACAGTTACCTCTGATCAGGATTGAACTGTGGACCTTTCAGTTTGAAGTCTGATATTATAACCACTGAGCCACCACACTCCCAATGAAAAGTACTGGCTGGCTAACTTGCTCATAAACATTCATAGAGTATTTTCATGATATTGTGTCACAATATTATGTAACAATTATGAAAGTATGATGTTATACTCACATCATGTCATGACTAGGAGCATAACTAGGGGTGGGGAAAAGGGGTGTGTAATGCCCCCTCCCCCTTTCAATAAATTACCAGTCTTGCATGCTGTCAGTCTCATGTAAATGGTGGCCTCTGGCTGATTAAGGATATTGGGGGTTCCAGCGTGACCAATTTTGAGTCTGGTTTAGTCTGGTAATGCTCAGAAGAAGTTTGAAAGCCCATGTATCACAACTACCACATGTATTTATCCACAAACAAATTTCATGAGTTTTTTGTATGCTCATGATGTCCTCAGGAGGTTCGGTGGATATATAGACGAGGTCTCCGTCCATATGTCTATACATCTGTATGTCTGTCCATACAAACATTTTGTATTATAACTCTGTCATCGGTTTTTGGTGTCCTGTGGTATGATGATAGACCAGCATAGGGAAATGATATCCACAAATCGCATGTTCTGTAAGCATATTCATACCAGAGTTATGGCCCTTATAAGCCTTATTAAAATTGTAAAATGAACGTTTTGGATTATAACTGGCATCGGTTGTTGGAGTTTGATGCTCTTTCTTTGATGATAGACCAGCATGGGAGACCTGATATCCACATATCGTGGGTTTCATCTGTACATTCCTTCCAGAGTTATAGCCCTTGTTACACTTAGAAAACTCTCTGTACAAACGTTACTGATTATAATTCAGATATTTGTGTGCAGATTTTGATGTCCTTTAGTATGCCTATGGCAAGAGACTAGCCTGGGAGAGAAAACCTCAACATATTGCAGGCTTCCTCCATGTATACAGAACAGAGTTATGGCCCTTGTTACACTCCTAAACCTTTTCATACAAACATTTTGCATTGTAACAATGGCATCGGTTGTTGGATTTTGATATCCTTTGGTGTGGTGATAGACCATTCTAGGGGAAAGGATATCCACATATTATGGATTACATTCATACATACTTACCACAGTTATGCCCCTCTTTAGACAGAAAAAACTGTCCATGTGAAGAATTTTGCATTGTTTTTTGTCCATGGGAATAATTTTTGTTGAATGACGGCAGAAAATTGAATAATTTTTGTATTGCCCATATTGACATTGCAGGAGGGGTCATATGCAATGCTTTACGTTACATTATCAAGACATGCCTTTGAAGAAGGCATGTCTTGATGATGTTGTTGAAATATTTGTTCATTCGGGATTTGAGTCATAGCTTCTCATTCTGATGCACCTGCACTTTTTCATCTCCTGCTAAGAAATTCTTTATAAATACCGGGTTCATTGTGGTCCTTGAATGCCTTGAAAGTTCTTGAACTGAAAAATGGGTTTTCAAGCTTTGAATGTCCTTCAAATTTGTGCATTGTCCTTGATATTTAAGTGTGGCTCAAAGCTTTAACTATACAAGCCTCTGATATATAAGATAATTTAGTGAATATTAAAAGGTTTCTAGACTTATTCCTTAGCATTTGTTTTTAGTCAAGTGAAAAAACAAAGGTCTGCTTGGGTTATTAAGGCATTCAACAAAGTTGAATTGATTTATTGGGATCATTAGTATTTTTTTCTTCATTCTGTTTTTTTGTTCAGCATACTACAGCCATATTTTTAAAGCTGTTGTGACCAAATCTGGTACACTTATTAATGGTGACTTGTAGGCAATGGTTTTCTGATATCTGACTTTTATCCAAAGCAACCTAACTTTTAACGTTTTTTCTCGATCTTTTAATATCAACTTCTATATCAGGCCTTTCTCTTTAAAATTTTGAATATATCATATCTTTCCATAACCATGTCTAAAATAGGGCTGTCATGAATTTTGAATTTAGGAATTGTTTAATCGTCACAAATAATCGATAATAATCGATTAATCGTACCTAAATGACCCCCTCCCTCTCTTTGAAGTTGTTAAAAATGAAGTTCAAGTCAGTTGACCTACCTCAAGTAAACAACGAAGACGATCCTCTTTTGGTACATTCAAAGCTTTGATGTTCTGAACTTTTGAACTGTCAGTGTAATAATCAAGACCGGTCGTCAGTTGCGAAGTTCGCAACTGACGACCAGTCTTGATTATTACACTGACGGTTCAAAAGTTCAGAACATCAAAGCTTTGAATGTACCTAAAAGACAAATGCTTCTAGCGGCTTCTTGAGGTTTAACATCGACGTTCTTCACCTTTTACCTTTAGAAACAATAGTTTTTTCATCAATTTTTTTTTTATTATTATTAAACGCTTAAAGCAGGGTAAAATTTACCGATTCTTCGACAACAAAAAATACTAATCGATTTCGGCATGATCGATCGACAATCGATTGATCGATTAACCGTGACAGCCGTAGTCTAAAAACATGGTACCATCATGGGAAATTATCAGCGGTTATGGCAGGGGGGGGTCGGAAAAAAATTGCCGGACCCAAGGCTGAAAAATTTTTTTTCCACCCCTCAGCCACCCACCCACCCCTTTTTTGAAGGAAAAAATTTTTTTTCCATTTTCCGCCAAGGGACCCACCCCCAAAAATCATCAAAAAGGCATACTGAGCGAACCTGACTGGAAACACAGCTTTATACACACTGCTAGTTCAGTTAGTGCTTAAAATGACATATATACATTAGTGCTATGTATTGATTAAGTGTTATTCATTTCCAAAATAAAGACTCAAAACAGCCCAAAAGTGAAGTATACACCTATCTCAACAAGACTTGTAGAGCCTGGTGTACTTGATTTCTGTAATACAGGGATGTGCAATTATACCTAGCCTGCTACAGTGTCATTTACATCTTCTACTCTCTGTATAGAGTCGTTTTCCATGAAATGATCTTCTGTCCTATTAAAGTAACAAAATGTCCAGTTGTAAACAAAACCTTAAATGTAGGTTATAAACCGAATGTCAATCATTCCGTGAATTAAAGTCGCGAGTCCGAAGGATGAGCGGGTTTAATTCACGTAAAGATTGTCACGAGGTTTTTAAACTAATTTATAACACCTTAAACGTCACAAGGTCCTCGGCGAACGTTGTCAGTGCGTTAGTTCTTACATTTAAAACACCATTGGGGAAGATATATTGCTATTTGTCATAAATTATAAGCAAAGTAGATCAGCATGGCATTGAATGCATTGGACTTTGCTCTTGGCTACAATGGTCTACGCATTTTGGCCTTTCCATTTGGGCCTCTTCTTTATGCAGTCATGGTACCCAAATTGCAAAATTATTTGCTTCATTTTTTGTGTTTTGTTTCATGTTCGCCATGCTTTGGAGTATATATTTATTTATCGATTTATTTCTGAATACCCAAATGTGGAACCACTGAGCAGTGACGGGCATTCGCCAGCTCCCGAACGTCATTATTTCCAGCGGGTAGGAGAGGTTGAGAACAGGTGCATTTCGACGCCCAGTACGTTTCAGCACACAGCATCACCGTGCACCCAAGTTGCTCTGAATAAGTTTGGAGAAACGTATTAAGCACTCTATGAAAAAGGATATGTGGGAAGGAGCGCCACCCCAGTGCCAAATGTAATTTTTTACAATTAAGTAATAGGCAGCTTCGTCCAAAATCGGGGTGGCTGCTCCTATCATGAAATTTGACTATTTTTATGACTGATAATAAATTAAAAAAACACTAATTGCCCCCTTTTGCTATTAAGTCATTTGGGGATTCTCTAATTATTATCAGATGCATTTTTATAAACCTCAAGTAACAGAAGCCTATCCCACAGTATTCCCACCAGTAAAGCATACCCATTTTCTCAGAACGAATAAACACCATTTTCACAGTCCTCACGAACAGAAGGGCCTTCTGTATGAAAGTACCGGTTTTCTCAATAATTACACATTTTTTGGGCTATTGTTAGTGAAGTGAAATAAATGTGTATTGTTAGTTTTCATTTGTCAACTGTGACTCTTTGTTTCCAGTCTCAGCTGAATGCGAAACAAATGGAGTGTCTAGAGGAAATCTTTAAGTGGGGAACAACAATACTCGTAATTACATGAGTATGCAGTCAGCAGCAGGCTACTCTCGGGACATTTATACCTTCAGGTGCACTCAGGAGACGAATGGTGATGTATTGACAATTCTATGATTTATGCTTATAGGATTTTTTATGACTTTGTCAATGTGACAACCTTAGCAGCAGAGCAACCACTGTTCACGTACAGAGCGGACACAAAACGATGACTGCTCCTGGTAGGAATATAGGTCTAGAGGGGTTCATTGATTGTTTTAATAGCTCAAAGTATCATTCTAATGAGTATGCAGGCTTGATTTGTAAGAAAAGTTATGCCAGGAAAAAAATATTGCCATGTGGAAAAAACGCGTTTCGGCCCTTCACAGGGTACCCACCCACCCCCGCCTTGGGGTTGGAAAAAATTTGCCGACCCCCCCCTGGTTATGGCCGAATTTCCAGGTGATGTTATTGGTATTAACGTCACAAAAAATTTAAGATCGTCCCATTTTTTGAAATTTTAATATGTTGTTGAGCTAAAAAAAAAAATAGGTAGCTGGTTTTCTTTGTTTTTTGATTTATCGTCATTTTTAACATTGTTACATCACTAGCCTATTCTCATTAAAATGTCACTTTTGTGATTCACATAGCTCCCTATTTATAAATGACACAGCTAGGAAACTTCACAAACAGTTTTCTGGTTGTTTGAAATTGTGCAGTTGTAAATTTTAGTTTGACAATTACGCACCCGATGTCAGCAGGGCTTATATTTCGCCTAAATTTGTGAGAATCCATTTGGATTCTCGTGAAAATGGTTGCGAGAATCCATACGTTCTATGAGTGCCCCAGGATTCCATGAGGCCACCATGGTTGAACCACTGTTGTATACTGACAACACATGTTAACCTTTTACCCAACACATCTTTTTAATTTTTGAAACAAAATTTGATAATTTTTAAACAATAAATAATAAATAAATGATAAGATAATTAAATAAACAATATTTACCAATAAAATCTTACAAATATGGCTGTCGTTGGAACCGGCTCAATGAGCCGGTTCCAACGACAGCCATATTTGTAAGATTTTATTGACAAAGTGTCAGGATATTTCAAATCATGTTAGCCTTCTATTGGTTAAATTGTTTCTGCTGTGTTAGTCAAAGGGTTAAATTGACTTAATTTTTTTTCACGCGAATCCTAGCAGAGATGCAGCAAGAATCTACATGGATTCTCGCCGATTTTATTGCGCGAATCTTTGTGCGAATCGATTCTCGGATTCTCGTCGAAATATAAGCCCTGGTCAGCGATGCCAATTTAACATTTTTACCTGCGTCGCCAGCGGCAGAGCAGGTCTAGTAACCGCTCGACTCCGTCCATCATTCCATCAGTCCATCCATCAGTCCGTCCGGAACACTTCTTCCGTCAAAGTTTTCTTGGCTTCTATGAAAGGGAATGATTTTATATTTGGTCTGCTGCTTCATATTCAATTTTCAGATCTGCCGTGCAGCCACTTCCTGTTTGCCGATACTTTGAAATTTTACTGTATCCACTCAACATTGAAATTTTCCGTCAAGGTTTTCTCGGCTTCTATGCAAGGGATTGATTTTATATTTGGTCTGCTGCTTCATAATGATGAGTTGTATCGTGTAAGCAATTTTCACATCTGCCATATAGCCACTTCCTGTTTGCCGATACTTTGAAATTTTACTGTACCCACTGAACATTGAAATTTTCCGTCAAGGTTTTCTCGGCTTCTATGCAAGGAATTGATTTTATATTTGGTTTGCTGCTTCATAATGATGAGTTGTATCGTGTAAGCAATTTTTAGATCTGCCGTGCAGCCACTTCCTGTTTGCCGATACTTTGAAATTTTACTGTACCCACTCAACATTGAAATTTTTCGTCAAACTTTTCTCGGCTTCTATGCAAGGGATTGATTTTATATTTCATCTGGAGCCTGATAATGATCAGTTGTATCGTGTATGCAATTTTCAGATCTGCTATGCAGCCACTTCCTGTTTGCCGATTCAGTTGCATGCAGCGACGCAGGTCCAGACCCGGTATTGGTCTTGGCTTGTTTTCTATACCTTTTATTTTCAATCTCATTTTTAGCCTCAGACTTCAGAAATTTGTGGAATATAATCTACTCAAAAAAACATATCTAAAAATAATGTGCTGTTCCAATAAATTCCAGCTGTTATGGTCGAATGTGGAGGTGATGTCATGGGAGGGGGTTCATAAGTTAAAAAATTAAAATTAGATTTTTAAAAAATTTTAGTATGTAGTAGAGGTAAAAAAAATTAAGAGATAGCTGTTTTGTTTTTTTGTGCCATTTAGATGCTTTTACGTCACTTCAAAATTTAGTCCATTTTGGACACACATGTATTTTATTAAAAACTACCTTGTTTTGCTACCAGCGATGTAATTTTATGTTTTTTTTCTATACCTTCTATTTTCAACCTCATTTTGAGCCTTAGTCATTCAGATTTGGGGGAATATAATCTACATAAAAAACCATATCTACAAAAGTGGTGCCATCCTTGCAAATTCTCAACCATTACACCCGAACGAGGGTCATATGGTCAAAAATTAAAATGCATCAAATTTTTCTGAAATTTTAGTATGTTGCAGATGCTCAAAAAATTAAGAGATAGCTGTTTCTTGTTTTCGATTTAATGCCATTTTGACATATTCAGTCAATTGAAGTTGAGCATATTTTTTTCTCTATTCTTTCTTAAAAGCCCTACATTATTGAGTCCAATTGTGCCCTACTAATACAGGATACACTTAATGAAACTTACCACACCTATCTGGGATCACATTAAGTTATTAGGCTTATTTCTTTCAGTTTAGTTTCACACTGGATACCAGCAATGCCAATTTTAAGGGTTTTTTCTACACCTTTTATTTTCAACTGCATTTTGAGCCTTAGCCTTTCTAATTTTCGGGAATATAATCTCTGCAAAAAAACATATCTAAAAATGTGGTACTGTCCTGAGAAATTCTCAGCTGTTATACCTGAATGCTGAAGTTGACATCATAGAGGATCATATGGTGAAAAATTTAAATGTGTTAGATTTTTTAAAAGTTTGAGCATATCGTAGATGTACAAAACTAAAAAGATAACTGTTTTTCTCTTTTTCGATTTGCTGCCATTTTGACGTTTTTACATAACTTCAAAGTTTATCTATTTTTAACTTATTTCATTTAGCGGATTAGTACATAAAAAGGTGACAGAGACACCTTTCCATCATTGTTGGTTGTGCCTCATTGGATGAATTATGAAAATTCACTTTGCGATTTCTAGTACAATTGTTTTTGTTCACTATTGGACAAACATCAGTACAAACATCAGTACGAGACCCAGTGGCACAACATCAAAGGTGACCAGAGTTGACTTTAGGCTTGTAGGTGTGAATGTATATCTGTATTCTTAACCCTTTACCTAACGAATAGGCCACATCCACCTGCATAAGATACAAATTGAGTAGTTAAAAACACATTATTTTTCCAAAAAATTCAACACCATCATATCATGTGACACCTCATCGGAACGAGCTCATCAAGCTCATTCCAATGAGGGATCACATGATATGGTTTTGTTGAAATTTTTGGAAAAATTTTAAAAATAATAATATTATTAACAATTTATTAATAATAAATTTCAATATCGTGTGTTGGGTAAAGGGTTAATCAGAAGTCCTACTCAAAGCTAGATATATATAACTTCGACTAGTCAAAAAAATGTCCAAAAGGTCTGTGAAGATGAAAGAGTCCCAGAAAATTTTTGAATTAACCTCTTCCGTAATTAAATGAATCCTGAATAATTCATGCTTGATTTGCATTGTAAAATATCTCCTATCAAGTATTTTTACCACCCGACATAATAGCCCCAAGAAAGAACACTCTAAGCAATGATAGCAGGACCTGGCTTTATCAAGAGAGAAAAAATATAATGCAAATCGTTTAAAGTTTACGCTTTGATTTTATTTCAGCTGGCACAGCTGGATTTCATACACTCTGTTTTAAATTTTCTTTGTTCATAAGGCCTAAAACTAAAAAAAATTTTAAATCTGTTTCTCAGGCCCTCCTGCATGGTCCTTTTGGCTACCGCATCTTTTCTTTTTATAATGAATGCAAACTTAAAAAAAACAAAAACAAATGGTTTATGTCTGATATTTTACCCAAGTTAATAAAATTGCCACCTGAGTGCAACAAGGCTTTGCAATGCTTTAGCATTACAAAGCCTTCTTGCACTCAAGGGACATAATACACCATCACCCATGCTATTCTATAGGTTATGAGGCCTAAAACATAAAACAAACCAAGAGCATGAACTTTTTAATGGCAAAGAAATAATTGCAAAAATAAAATAAAAAACCACCCACCTGCATGCAATTTTACAAAAATGGCCTGAGAAACAAGATCTACTTTGTGAAGCCAAAAGTGATTCTAATCACCGTAAAAAAGTTGACTCGAAAAGAAAGGGTGTAACTCCCTAAATTGGAGTCTTATATTTGAAATTGTTATAAAAACAAGCCAGACAAAAAATGTAACCCAAAAGCAATTAAAATACTCCAGACGAAAATGCTGGGGGATGTCCACTTTTCTAAAAAAAACAGCTTGGGAAATTGTCTGCAGGGAAAATGTCTGTCCAGCATGTATGGGGTAATGTTCATCTGGGGAAATGTCTGCTGGGGAAATGTCTGCATACCACTTGTTCGCTACTGGTAGATATTCCTACCAAGACAGCAATACTCCTGTCACAGATTATAAAAATTCTGCCCTGCATTTAATTAACTGGTAGAGGGGTAGATTACTTTTAGTGGTCTGAATTTGTTATTCAAAATTTGTTTTATTTCAAATTTTTGGGAGTGCCCACAGGCACTCTCCAATCATTTGTAATAAAACAAATTTATACAAACAAAATATTATTTATGCTTCGCTGCAGTGGCTCAATAGGTGGAGGTGCAGACTGCCAGCTGAGAGGTCCTTGTTTCGAATCCCATCTGCGGCAACCGCATTGTGTCCTTGGACAAGACCTCGCCATTGTTTGGTGGTTCTCTCCGGATACGCTGGCTTCCTCCATCGATAAAACTGTCCGACATGAGGTAACCCTGGCTGTCAGAAGTGTTGTTTAAACCCCTATAAATAAATAAATTTGTGCTTGGCAGAATATGAAACTTGAGCAAGGAAAACAGGCTTTTACTCTGGTATCCTCATTTTTTTGAAAGCCCTGAAAGTGGCTTCTAGCACTCAGTCAGTTAATATATTTTCTTGTAAATTGGATCAAATTAATCATGAATGATTGTTGGGCTTCATTTGTTTGAATTTGCCATCAAACTCAGTCAAGGCTGCTTTACAGCAGCCACAACTGACATTTAGGGAATAATTCCAGAAAATAATCAACAGGTTAAGTGTTACAAACAAAAAACTTTACCTAAAAATAAAAAAGACTAGCGTATAATGATGATTGAATAAAAGATGAGTTACCCAGGCTGAAGGAATTCCAGATTTTGAACATGAAGATCCAGACTAGCACCTTCTCAGGTAGAATGTGAGTAATTCCTGTCAACATTTGGGTCAACTCTGAAGATGGTAATAAGCTGAAGTACAGTGGAACCCTGTTAATTGAATAGCCACTTTGCCAATAAAAACTATTCAGTTAACAGGAGTATTCAATTAACATGGATTGTGTCACTTTTCTGTATTCTAGAGATACATATAGCATTTATTCTATTATATCTTGTTTTACAGAGCTCCATGAGCTCTGTCAAAAAAGATATAATAGATTAAATGCCTGTATTGGATGCACTGATACCAAATAGGTCTATAAACAATGGAAAACTGCAGAGAGACACATTAATTTCTCAACAGGTTGCAAGATTTTGGATTCAATTAACAGGAATTTACTCAATAACCTATATTCAATTAACAGGTCAAATTTGTACTGGAGGTATGGTAAATGGTTTTGTGTTGGGAAATTATATTCAATTTACTGGGTTATTCAGTTAAGAGATATCCAGTTAAGTGGGCTCCACTGTATCTGTGGATGAGACAAAAAGTTGATGAACTCTATCATCATTGAACCAGGCATCTTAAAAGACCTTTTCCAGGGCTTGATTTAATCTGAAAATTTTGAATAGCAATTTACTATTCACCCTGGAAAATTGATTAGCAGTTGATCCAAAAGCACTTGAAACTAATAAATCTTGAATAGCAAAATTCAGAAATTGGAGAGCAAAGTGCTATGCTAATCCAGTTAAATCGAGCCCTGTTTTCAATATGGGGTTGAGAGGACAAATGCCAATTTTTACTGGACCTTTTCTGAAAAACATTTAATTTTAGGTTTGTGTAGCAACATTGTCATTTGAGGAGGGACAGGGAGCCCCCCAGGGAAGTATTCTTTCTGCCACTCTTTCTTGATCAGTAGTAATATTGGAATCATAAAAACGATATGTATGTTAGACTCTCCACTGTATGTGAATGGTTTTCTGATCTGTGTTTTCTGATTAGTTGCAAGAATTGGCATGCCGTATTGCTTAAGATTCAGCTTTGTTTTAATCAGACACCAAAATGGGCACCAGAAAATGTTTTTCAGTTTTCTAAAACGAAAACAATGTGTGTTCATTTTTTGTCAACTCTGTTAACAACATAATGTATCGGAGTAGATGAAAATCCCATCAAAATGAGTTTCTTGGGAAAGCCAGAAAATAAGCAGACTGTCATCTGCAAAATGAGGTCCCCAGAGGGTGAATTTAGTGATGCTACCCTGCACAGCAGGTTAGCATCACTAAATTTACCCTCTGTGAACCTCAATCTGAATCAGGGTCTCAAAACTAAACAGAATGAGGTACTCAGAGGATAAATTGACCTACTGTATGGGATAGCATCATCAGATCCACCCTCTGGGGACCTCATTCTGCAAATGTCAGACTGCTTATTTTCAGGCCTGTTCTTAGGTGGTTTTTGACAGTAAACTCAATTTTATGTCTTACATTAAGCGACATTGAACAAAGTATCAAAGAGCACTGTAGTATTCCTAAAATGACTGACAGCACTGACTTGGGAAGCAAGCTTGTCTGTTGTGCAGTGTAGGTTTCTAGTAAAAATATTATTTTTAAGATGCCTGAATAGAATTCACACTCGACGAGCTCACTCCAACCATTTGACCATTCTTATTTAACCCTTTAACCAACGCAGACGATATCAAAATTTATTATTTTAAAGATCATTTTTTCAAATTTTTCAAAAAATTTCAACAAAACCAAATCATGGGACCCCTTGTTGGAATGAGCTCGACGAGCTCGTTCCAACGAGGGGTCACTTGATATGGTTTTGTTGAAATTTTTTGAAAAATAATATTTTTTCAACTGCTGAATTTGCTTATTACATGGGCGGATGCGGCTGGTTCGTTGGGTAAAGGGTTAAAGAATTTCAACAGAAAATTACTGGAATTAATTCTTATCATATATGTCTCACACTAGTTTCTGTAGAGATGGATTTAAAGAACCATAGATAAAAGTTAGAGTCTCTGTTGTGTCAAGTGAGAACAGCACTTCATTCTGTTGGTTGCTATTGTAGGTTTGACTCACCAGAGCAGACTTTGCAGTGACGGCTGTATGGATACGGTTCATAAGGGTCATTGGAAAAAGTATTTGAATTTTAAACTGAAATTCAAGGCCCTTGAGAGTGCTTAAAAATCAAAATTCTAGAAAGTCCATAAAAAATATCTTCAGGTAATTACTTGGCTCATTATATGATCAAAGTGTGTTCCAGTAAAGTGCAGAATATTAACCCTTTACCTAATGTAATGGAAAAACAGGCCAGCGTTATTCACAAAAATTGCCATTCAGTTTTTATTATTTTTAATTTTTTTGGCATCAAAAACATAGCTTATGACCCCTCATTGGAATCAGCTCAATGCGCTGGTTCCAGTGAGGGTCATAAGCTATGTTTTTGAAGCAAAAAATGAAAAAAAAAATAGTTATTTAATCATTTTGTTTGCAAGTGTCGTCTGGTTTCCATGTTAGATAAACGGTTAATATTGATTATTATATACTTTATAAATAAACATGTGACTGGTACTCAAAAAACTATTTACACCGGTTTTCCAGTGAATATCAACATTCTAAATATAGCTTTTGGAAATCCCCTCTCTGGTTCTATTTCACTCGGCATAATCTCCATAACATTGTTTATTTTTATGTTATTCTGCAGATGATAACTATTTTATTGTTAAATAAAAGTATTTCTGGTTGATATAATTGAACTTTTAATTGACAAATAGAAGATTGTTTTTTTTTGAGGATGGTGTATATAATAAAACTGTTATGGACTTTTGTGGTGGTAAATATGATGTGATATGAACCTAAAAACTTATATTGACCGAGGTCAATATAAGTTTTTTAGGTTCATATCACATCAAATTCACCACCACAAAAGTCCATAATTGTATTATATTGAATAGCCCATTTGGAGCTCTGTATATTCATAATGTATATGTACTGTAAATTTCAAGAACTCTGGTTTCAAGAATTGTTTTTTTTCATCTGTTTAGGATGCATGACATATGTTTGGCATGAGAAAAATATGGCGTTCACAGGTGATGCAGTGCTGGTAGGAGGATGTGGAAGAACAGACTTCCAAGAAGGTTTGGATAAAACTTTATAATTACATGTACCTTTGAAGAAGAACAGCAATTGCTTTTGTTCCATTAAAGTACAATGAATATCAATGGTTGAACTCAAGACTCAAATTAGAAACTTGTTAATTGAAATTAATATCAAACCTTTATATTAATTTTTTCATATGATCCTTTTTTAGGCATCCATTTCAATTAGATTTTCTTTGATGCTTTTAGTATCTGGTGGATTTAAAAGAGTTAAATTTCCCGCTAGGTCTGATCTGCAGTGCCTGTTTTTAAATAAGAAGAAGACATTTTTTGTGCCCCCCCCCCCCCCCCCCCCCCCCCCAGCTCATTTAAGTTAAAATTGTGTGGCCAGCTCTTTCTCTGCTCATTCGTTTTTTTTTAGAAGAGTTTTTTCTGTGTTTATTTGAAAAGCTATTTGATGCAACTAAACATAAACACCCCAAAATAAGTACAGTTAGGCTTAAAAAAAGGCCCTGCATCAAAACGCAAATAGATACTACAGTACACCTGGATGATTTAACTCTTAACCCACTGAGTATTTTTAAAATAGTTTTTCATCAGATCTAGTTGTGGCTGCTTCACAGCAGCCATGACTTAATTTGATGAAAAATTCATGAAAATTTGACTCAAAATTTGACATAAATGGGCTCAATATATTTCTTATTTTAGTGGCAAAAGATTTCCTGCTCTCGGCAAAGGGTTAACTGATTAGGTACTCTTCTTCCTGGTATGTGGTCCTCTACCTTTACAATTCCTAGCACAGTGAAGCCCACTTAATTGTACATTTGTGCTATAATTGAATAACCCTCTTAATTACATATAATTTCAAAATGCCAAACCATCCCTCATATAATACCTTTAGCATAGATTTAACCTGTTAATTGCATTTTTATAGTCATGAGTACATTCATGTCAATGGATTAAGAAATATTGTGATCTATAGAAGAATTACACGGATAACCACTGAATCCCCCACATTTGAAGATCACTTTGGCATTAGGTCATTCTAATCAAGAATTTGATTTTTAGATCTTGTTTGACAGAGCTCCATGAGCTCAATCAAACAAGATGTAATGAAATAAATGCTCATTCTTCATTAGATTATAGGAAAATCCCCTTTCCCATTGGAACCCGGGAAGTGAAGCAGTGCCTGTTTACTGTGGTAAACAGGCTCTGTTTTACTGGTAAAATAGGACCCGGTCACCAGTACCTGGGGAGGAAGTCATCTAAAACGGGCAAAATGGGTATCAACGATTGGCTGGACTTGACTTTACCTCCATGTTGCTGTCATGGTTAACCATTTTGCAGAAGTATGTGACCTTAAACACCAATAAATAAATAAATAAATATTTACAGGAAAATCCCAAAATTCTTATTAATTGCATATTGTTGTTAATCCAATTTTATTTTCTGGCTAAGTGGCTACAAGTATTCAGTTAACATTGTTCCACTGTCAGTTAGAAACCTGGAGCTCCAACAAGCACACTTCCCCTTTATAGGTCATCAGGTAAACTACTCCATGGTCCATAAACTGGAAATTTGCTTGTGGTATCCTCAGATTTCCACTGGTTTAGCAAATTAGACTATGTATGGATTCCCACCCATTGGGTACCAAGTACCAAGCCACCTTGGGTGCGACACACTTTGCACAAATGAGAAATAGGTTAGGCCAAAACATATATACATGTATTTTCACAACCCTTGCACAGGAGTAAAAAAAATAAAGTTATCATCTGTTGGGATGGGTTAACTCTTTACCTAACATAACTAACTGACACTTGCAAAACAAAAAGTCTTCAATAATAACAATTTCAGTGAGGCATTGCCTGAGAATCAAAACATGGGTTTTTTTAGCATAATACATTCAAATTTAAAGTGTATGATGAAAATGTGATAAAATGAAAATCTATCTTTTATAGGTAGTCCTGAAAGATTGTATGATTCTGTACATGGGAAAATATTGTCACTTCCAGAACATTTTCAGTTGTTTCCTGCACATGATTACACTGGTAAGTATGCAATTAAGTCTTAAAACAGCTGAGTATTTTCAAGATATTTTTCATCAAATCTAGTCATGGCTGCTGTGAAGCAGCCATGACTGGAGTTGATGAAAAATTCATTTAAATTCTACTCAAGGAGTCATCGGTGAAAAAATCTATTCAATTAAAAGGTGGGAAATTTGATTAAATGTGCCCAAATTACACTTTTTCATTGGCAAGAGAAATCCTGTCCTGGGCAGGAATATCCACCAGCAGCATGAAAGGAGTTAAGTGCCGCTACTAGAACTGAGTAGTGGAAGATCTCTAATGAGTCATGAGTTGATAAGAAATTTCTGAATCATTAAAATCAAAATGAGCCGAGGTTTGCTAAGGGTCAGATTGATTTTGGTGAATGAGGTTCAGAAATTATGTATCAAATCATTACAAATTTGAGATTTTTTTTATCACATAATGTATAATGTAACCCGTTACGTAACATAACAATCCAAACTGTTATGTGCTATTCACAAAAATCACCAACAGAATTTTTTTACTTTTTCAATTTATACCACAAAAACCTAGCTTATGATCCCATTGGAATGAGTTGGTTGAGCTTGTTCCAATGAGGGGTCATAATCTAGGTTTTTGAGAAAAAAAAGAATATTTTTTTAGTTATTCAGGAAATGTTTTTTTACACAATAAGGAGACAATTGATATTTTATAATAACTGAATATATTGCCATGCATGATCTGTACAATTGCCTGTGCAATCCAAAATTTGCTCATATAATGTTACTTATTTATGAAGTCAATCAGCTACCCTAGTCATGATTCTGAATTCTCAAAGGTTGGAATAATGATATTACACTTTCCTGTGAAGTTTAGTGAGTAAAATGGGTTAGCAGCAAACTTTGTATAATAGCGGGGGAGGAATTCGCTAGAATTGTGCACTTGGTGATACCTTCCTGAAATTTGGCATGATGTAAGGGTAGGCATCAGAGATTTCAAAATCGATCGGCTACAAGTTGGCACCATCCTCTAGCCACCACTAGCAGCGAAATCCAAAATGGCCGCCAAGCGGATCGAAAAAAAGCTATTTTCGCCGATCGCACAACTGAAGCTCCAAACCTAACACCATACATGTGCTGTAATTGATGTGAATGATGGAGTGAAGCCCTTGGAACAAGTTGGGGGGAAGATTAATGGATAATGGGATCAGAATTTCCGTCGATGTGTGCGTCTGTGTGTCTGACTGTCAGTATGATCGTCCGTCCGTAGATAAATTAGTGTTGAATGTTTCTCGGGAATGCAATGGTCAAATGAACATGGTATGAGAGATTCCTGTCAACACATGAACAAGGGTACTCGATAGTATGCAGCAGTGGGGATACTTGGACATTTGATAATCCAATTAAAGTGACAGTCTATTCTCAACTTCCGGCATTTTCGATAGATTTATTTTCTAAGAAAATAAAACTATCAAATTTCTAGAGGAGTTCTGGTTCAATCTCAACACCATAGCGACACGTCTGCCAGCAAGGGCAGTGCTGGAATGAACTCGGGATGCATTAGTTCCCGTTGTTAATTATACAATGTTATCTTGCCAGTATAGAACATTGGCAAAATGGGACTAGAAGGGGTGAGTGTATGTTTGCAGTCATTCGAGGTACAGGAATATTTTTTGACTACAAGTAGTATTCTTCATTTTCGGCCAGTTAAGATGTGGTGTGTTCCAAGTCAGGATTAATGTTGCCGACACTTAATGCCCATCCCTCATGGTATGCTACTTTACCAGGGATATAGAGATATAGCCACCACTGGGAGCCAAAACATGACCTTTGATGTCGATGAGTGGTCGAAATGTTTTAGCGAATAACTTATCGAAATATGATCCGGTATGGCAATTTGATACCTTACGTTAGATTTATTAGATCAACTCAGGTATGGATTCATTGAGACATGAGTGCGCTACAAGATGAAGGATTTCCAAGTTGATTTGCTATGGAGTAGGAACTGACTAGTCACATGTGGCCTATGGCCAGAGAAAGACAAGGATACCATAGATGAACACACGGGTGAACGAAGGTATCAACTGTTGTACAGAGGCAAAATAGTTGGGGATATTGTATCATGCTATGCATGAATTAACACCGTCTTGTGCAGTAAATAACAGACTATTTTCCGAAATCTAAAACTGTATTCCTATACCCCGGACAATGTAGCAAGCCACATGGGATGAACATTTGTTAGCAAAATCAACTCAACTAGAAACATGACATGTGTTAACTGGCCGAAAATGGAAAAAAAAATACCAGAATAGGAGATGACTGGTCCTAACATGACAGTATACTACTCAATATTGTTACAACAGCCACCTTCACACTTACACAAAGGTGTGCACCTTAATCCAGCTTTCAAGCATTTGCAATTGCCCTTGCAGGCCTTGGCACAACTACAGTGGAGCATCAGTGCACATGCAGCACTTGCGTCTCCTAGGTGAGTCCAAAATGGGACCAGAATATTGAGACGTGGATTCCACTCCCATCCGTACTGTGATGGGTCTGGCACACATAAGTGTTTCTGCAGAGCACGATGCCAAATGAAAGATGACACAAGAATTACCCTTTTTACATGTTGATACAGAGCTGCTTTGGTGGGCGGGATGTTTTCCATAGACTTAAGGCCATGTGTGAACATATGCCGTCTCGCATCATTGACACGTGTACTGACACAACTGTTACTGTACATCTGTATGGTGAGTTTTTCGATATGCTGCATATGAGGGGAATCCTCTGAAAAGACTTGCGGATTCTCAGTCAATTCTATCATCATTTCAGTTGATGCGGGAAAATTCATCCATGCATTCCATCCTGTCTTCTTCCCAATGCCGAGCATGCTGGATGTTACATCACAACCTGTGAAGGCGTGGAAGAAAGTCAGGGCCTTACAGTAATCAGGTCCAAGTTGTGAAGCTATCTCATGAATTGGCATATCTTTATATGCCTTTCCAATTCCAAACCCAATCCACAGCTCACTGAGTCCAAGGTCACGGAATGTTGCGAAATGGTGCAAAGACAGAATGACGACATCAGAATCAACCGTGCGAAGAAAAGCTATTTTGTGACCTTGTGAGACTGCATGGTTGAGATGAAGCATCATGCGCGTGTCTGCTTCCTCGTGGTTCGATGGAGATATGTCACATAAGCTAACATCCTTATTGCATAGTACATATTCTCCTGATGTCGTTAACAACTGGTACTCGGATGTTGATGTTAATTTCAGCAGTTCAGCAGACAGGAACTTGAAAAATTCGTCTTTATTCTCACTAACTTTCAAGAATGCCTGCCAATTCTTCCCTTTAGGTAAAGGGACGTTCTCGGACACCCGTATCAACCTAACTGCTGTCTCACCGAGGCGTTTTGCTCGCGTCTGATTCTTCAAACTGCCTTCGGGGTAACAGTCATAGATCGCATCAACCCTTGTGGTGTTCGTGTTAATCAGAGATTCGATGTATGGCAATAATTGCAATCGAGCATATTCTCCAAACAGATCCGCTTTCTGTGGTTTGATTACATGGACTACAGCAGGCATATCCAAGATGACAACTGAAGCTTGTCTAGCTGCTGAATTCTTCCCTTGTGCAGGAATAGCTGGTAAACAATTGAGAATTTGAGATTTTGTCCCACTCCGTAGCTTACCTCTATCGGATAATGCTGGCGGATCACGTGCATTCTCGTGCATGAAAAACTCATCCATGTTTGAATCAGGCCGGGCTTGCAGTGAAACGAACATCTGGGTAACTATTGCGGCAGTTGCTTTACTTGACATGAGTTTGTCTCGGCCTTTGTCCAGGTTGGCTGGGGGTGGGTTAAGGAAGGTATATATATTTGCCTTGGGAATAACATCATTCAGGGGTACGGTGCATTCCACAAGCCTTTCCTTCAAGAAAGTGGAATATAAATGCTTGCCCCTTTCGGGTAATGACCGTAAACTCTTACTAACTTCGGGGTCCATATATTCACCAGTATCTAATGTCACCAGCTGACCACTAGTTTCATCATAAGGGTTGATAATGAGTCCCTGATTCACCAGATCGAGGAGAGATTTCAATTGATTCAGAAATTTTTTCTGCTCTGATACCGAACTTTCCGGGTGTTCCGTGTTATCTGATGATGTTGTGTGGAAACTTGCATATTCATACTCATCTATAACACGCAGAACTTCTGACCTTGAAAGCTCAATAACGACTTTCTCTTCAGCCTGGCCATAGAGACCTTTTGGACCACTGTCTTCTTTGAGTAGTTGGATACTATGTTCTTGGCTCTGATCTAAACCCATCATACTGAACTTCCTCTCACTACGCTGGACCACAAAATGGCCTTCCATGAATTTGTTGTGGATTGAAGGATGCCGCCTGGGTAGCTGAGACATGTCTCTCAGAAATACGGGGACCCACCGACAATAATTTGTATGTCCTAGGGCAAAAAAGTAACTGCACAACTCATCGATAGAACACAGTGTACCAGGCCAGTTACCGATTCGTTGGTTCCGAACGAATTGACAGCTTGTCAAGAGAAAGTTCCGAACGATTTCACCCCAATAGCGCGCAGTTGGAGATTGTGAAAGAATCCTCTGTTCCCACATTTCAAATGACTCATGGGGCCCAGTCTGCTGACAGTAAATCTCATAAGCATTCTTTCTGAGGATCTCAAGCCAAGCTAGAGTGAGAAGATATGCCTGTCGCGTCCTCTTGACATGTTTCCCACCAAGTAGGGATGATGCTACACCGGGTGTGAATATCTTTGCGAGGTGAAACATTCGCTCCCAACCAGAACCACCCATAAGCTTACCACCAGCTTCTTGGGTGCACATTTCAAGATGCAGGAATCCAATCATACACACCATTCGATCCTCACCTATCTCCTCTGGGAACAGCCATTGACATTTTTTCTGCCTGGCATACAACGGACAGTCACCTTCAATGACAGGTATCTGGCCGGGGTTTACGAAAGCAGTAGCTTCCCTGACCACATACATAGCATGCTTCTGCATACTGAGTGAGTCCGCTTTCTGCTCACTGAAAACAGGGAATACCCCAATAACTGCACGAGGTTTGACATTGTCTTGATCTTCATGTTTTGAAAAGAAGCCTGAAAAGGTCACAGGGACTTCATCAAGCTGCCAGCTGCCATCAACCTTCCCTTTATTGCTGATCTGTGACACATGAGACAACCAGTCATTCTCTCCCACGTTCAAATCTGCATATTCATTGGGCCGTACATTACATTCATCTGGAGATTCAAGCCTGATGTCCCCACCAAAGTCTTCAACGAAAGGAACAAATGCATAGTCGTCTGGGAGTTCAATTTGTGTGTCTTCTGGAACATCTAAACTCAGTGGTGGGGGATCAGTACCCACATTGTCCCTGCTCAGTTGACCAATGAGTGTGATGGACGTACCATGCATATCAGATCTACCAGATACATCAATGTTATCAGTGGTTCCTATCGAGAAAACATTACGTTTGCAGTTAGCTGGGACTACAACACCTTCGTTCTTGAACCGCAGTGAAACAGCTCTCGCGAAACTCCTGCGAACATCCATTACGCGATCATAAGAGACAGAGAGTCCCATTTGATGAAAATCTCTGATAAGATTTTTCATACGATCATGGGCATGCAACTTCAAACCCACATAAAGAGGCATTGGAGTTTCTCTGTCACGTCTCTGGTGAACATTTTGTGCATGTTCGGAGCGTTTCGCTGAATTGCTGATCAACATCTGTGAAATAGTACAAGCCACTCGAGTCTTGGCATTAACAGTCTCATCATCGCCTAAGTTCTGTATACTACATGTGCCCTCAAGTAGAACTCTAAGAAGAGTCAGGAGTGAGTTGGGTACAGGCTCGCTCAAGCAATAAGATGAAAATGATCCCGTGAAAGGAGCTTGAGATATGAGTATGTGTTTACGCAGAAGAAGACCCACATCAACTATCTTTTTTGCCTCTTCCTCAGACACTATACGAGTTAAAGATTCGGACAACAAGGAGCCAACTCGAAACCTACTTGAAATAAACACATCTCTACCCTGTGTGAAGGCGTCCCAGCCATCGCCCAATTTCTGCAACAAATGTTCTTTGAATCGAGTGGAATGTATTTCTTCACTAAGCCAATCAGAACCGACTTGCTTCAACCTCCGACTGTACAGATTCTTGAGATCGACAAGCTTCATCGCGGAATCGTTGTGTTCAACAAATGTTATGAGCTCTGCCATAACGAGAGGGTCATAGGGCAGGCCTGACGCGGAATGTTCGGCGTTCTTCGACTTTTTAGATTTAGCCGCTCGTGCTTCATTGGCAAGCTTACAATAACAGGTTTTGTGATAGTAAAGATCACTAGCAGCGGAATCAAATGCTGCATTGACCCGAGAAAAAACAACCCAGTTCTCGGCTTCCTTTGCCATAATTTTGAGTTTATTGTTATCAGACATTGATCTGCAAATAGGCTCACTGCTGTCACCTTCGCGTTTGTGACAATAAACACACTGGGGCAGTTTCCTGTCACAGCCAGATTCAAAACTTGTCCGTGTTCTTTTAGGACTCAGCGTGGAGCAGGATGCCACTGCCTCATTTCGCTCTCGCTTGTGTAGCACGCGCTGTACGATGTGAGTCCGAATACTGTCACGGCATGTCTTATGATATATTGCCTTATTCGTCAACAGTGACATCGACATACACTCATCACTCTCTCTCATCAAACAATCAATGGTCAAATTATATGGAAGCTCAACGCCATTATCTAGGAAGCGCGTTATGTCTTCCTCAATAGCTTTATAGGCGTCATGAAAACGAGATTCTCTATACGGACGCATCAATTTCTTGGAACTGTCTTGCTGGCAAAAGCAACAACGTTCCCAGTCAGTACTAGTCCGTACACGAAGAGGATTCTCACTCATTCTGTGAATGATTTTTGTGAACAATCGCGTTCTCGAATTAATTTCGACAGACAAATCAGAATTGCTTGCGGAATTACGCCAAACAAGAGATTGTATGGCAAAGAGACTGCTTCATAAAGAGCGTTGTTTCTCCGGGATCAGCGTCATTCAGGTTTGCCTGAATGACGCTGATCCCGGAGAAACAACGCTCTTTTCAAGTTCCAAGAAATTGATGCGTCCGTATAGAGAATCTCGTTTTATTCTACATCATCTCCCACGTCTGTTTCCAACACGTGCGTGGATCAGAGTTCACTTTCGCGCCCTTACAATCGGATGTATAGTCGGTAGACCGTCGAAAAGGAGGTTCCCTTCAGCCGCTGGCGGCCATTTTGGATTGTGCCGCTACTGGTCGCCACCGGTCGGTGTCAACTTGTAGCCGATCGTTTTTGAGAACCTCATAGCCTACACTAACAGTGTGCCAAATTTCAAGAAGGTATCACCAAGTGCACAATTCACCTGTATGTGACGAATTCCTCCCCCGCTATAAGATAAGCATTTTACAGCTATTTGAATGCCCTTTTCTGTACTCATGTATTTGATTACTGGCTGAACTGCCTGGCATTATGCACAATAAGAAAGTGCTAAATTCAATTGAGGCAATTATTTTTAGCTCAACTTTGGCGAAGCCAAATTTGAGCTTTTGTCATGGCCCGTCGTCTGTCTGTCCATCTGTCCATTTGTCCGTACATCAACAATTGGATACGGCTCAGGCTAGAGGCCATATTTATGAACCGATCTTTACGAAACTTCTTGGGTACCTTTGTTATGACTGTGGGACGAGAACAAGTGTTTCTGGGTGCGGTCCGAAATTCAAGATGGCTGCCAGCTGTTTTTTGTACAGAACTTCCATATGAAAGCTCTGATTTGAATAATTTTCTGTATGAATGTTTAGTACCATGAGATACATCACATATCGGGTTTTTTTCTCGTGCTTAAATTATGCAAATTAGACTAACTTTGATTTATTTAGTGTTACTTTCAGCACTGTCAGTGCAAATGCCAATACGGCTCGGGCTAGAGGCCGCATTTATGAACCGATCTTTACGAAACTTCTTGGGTACCTTTGTTATCACTGTGGGACGAGAACAAGTGTTTTTGGGTGGGGTCTAAAATTCAAGATGGCCACTGGCAGCCATTTTGTTCAAAATTAGGGCCAATCAGATTTTTGCGCAGAACTTCCACACGAAAGCTCTGATTTGAAGCATTTTTTGTATGAATGTTTAGTACCATGGGATACATCACATATAATACGGGTTTTTTTCTTGTGCAGAAATTATGCAAATTAGATGACCTTTACTTTTTTCAATGCTACTTACACACAGTAAGTAGACATGTCAATACGGCTTGGGCTAGAGGCTGTATTTATCAACCGATCTTCACGAAACTTCTTGGGTACCTATGTTATCCCTTTAGGACGAGAACGAGTGTTTCTGAGTGCGGTCCAAAATTCAAGATGGCTGCCAGTGGCCATTTTGTACCGAAATTAGGTCTAATCAGTTTTTTGTACACAACTTCTATACGGCTCAGGCTAGAGGCTGTATTTATGAACCGATCTTAACGAAACTTCTTGGGTACCTTTGTTATCACCGTGGGATGAGAACGAGTGTTTTGGGGTGTGGTCTGAAATTCAAGATGGCCACCAGCAGCCATTTTGTATCAAAATTAAAGCAATCAGTCTTGTACAGAACTTCTGTATGAAAGTTCTGATTTGAATAAATTTTTGTATGAATGTTTAGTAAAATGGAATACATCACATACAGTACGGGTTTTTTCTCATGCAGAAATTATGCAAATTGGATGAATTTTGATTTATTTAGTGCTACTTACATGTATACACTGTAAGTGCACATGTCAATACGGCTCGGGCTAGAGGCTGTATTTATCAACCGATCTTCACGAAACTTCTTGGGTACCTTTGTTATCACCTTGGGACGAGAACGAGTGTTTCTGAGCGTGGTCCAAAATTCAAGATGGCTGCCAGTGTCCATTTTGTACCGAAATTAGGTCCAATCAGTTTTTTGGCACAACTTCTATGCAGCTCGAATTTATGAACTGATCTTCACGAAACTTCTTGGGTACCTTTGTTTTCACCTTGGGACAGGAAAGAATGTGTTTTGGGGTGCCTTTGTTATCACTGTGCTATGAGAACAAATATTTTGGGGTTCAGTCAGACCCACTCTGGGACTCAAAGATTTCTTTTCTAGTTTAGCATCTGACTGTCACCCACCTTTACAATACTTTACCTATACATTTGTTACAGGCTATGGTCAGTATTTATGTACAGACCGTTACAATACTTTATATGTACCTTTGTTATCAGGTCATTACCTAGATGTTTGTCATTGCTGTGTCACATACTATACATGTACATTTCTTGACAAGTTGAGCTACAGTGTCATTGACACTTTCATTTTAAAGGTAATCTTATGGTGGGTAGGTGGGACAACTGTTTTAAAAAGATTAGTAAGTAAATCAACTAAACTCCAATAAATCATGATCGTAGTCGATGGAAACCCATCCTGTGATGCTCCTTAGACAAAATTACCCATGAGTGCTAAACTTTTAGCTCCATATCTTGAAAATTGTTGGGATGTATCAGGAACAACATCACACAGAGATGCATGAATACTTACATTTCTACACAAGATTATAGTGGGCTATTCGGCTGATAAGCTTCAGTTCCTAACTCAATTGCCAATTTCAGTAGCAAATGTAGGCAATTTGGGGAGCATTTCCAAGTTAAAATGATCAAAGTCTTCGAGAAATTCTTCATGTTAGTGGAACCAGAACATTCATTGTTTGATGAAATACAATGTTCTTTCAGGCCGGACTGTGACAACAGTTGCAGAAGAGAAAGAGTACAATCCAAGACTAACAAAGACAAAATCAGAATTTGTTAAGATAATGAATGAACTAAATCTGCCGTATCCCAAGCAGATTGGTGAGTACAGTTATAACACATACCATACATTGTTGATTACATTGGAGCCCTGTTAATTGAACAGGCACATTACCAGTGAAACTTTTTCTATCAAGAGGAGAATTCAGTTAGGAGGGATTTGGTCACCTTCATGTATTCGAGAGATAAAACGAGCATTTAGTCTATTACATCTTGTTTGACAGAACTCATGGAGCTCTGTCCAACAAGATATAATAGATTAAATGCCTCTATTTGATGTGCTGAGGCCAAATAGGTCGATGAACAATGGGAATTCCATGATTGTCAAGGTAATTTCTAAACATATTACAAGATTATTCATTCAATTTACAGTAGTTTACACCTCAAATTTCTGTTTTCAGTCCTAGTTGGATCAAATTTAGTATACAGTGGTATTTGTTTACATGCACTTCCTCAAACACCCTCCCCCTCACAGCCCCCCCCCCCCCCCCCCCCAAAGAAAAACAAAACAACATTTGCATGTACCCATGGAAAACCCCAAGAGCTAAAAATAGAAAACAAATGCCCCTATTTCAAGAACTACATGAGAAATTTTTTTTCAAAATGTGATATTCAACTTCATCAGGAGTATAAGAATCAGTTGGGCTGAAAAACACACTATCAGTTTCTTTGAGGAACCTCATTTGACACTGTTGGTGATGGGAAAAAACAACTGACCTTCCTCTCATGAACTACTAGATGCTGTAATTCGATATTGGGTATGCAGCCTCTTTTAATCATATACCATAGATTCATTTTGTCCAAAAATGATGATATGACTGATCTGGCAAAGTCAATATGAAGGAGTATGACAACACAGATACATTGTAATTATCTGTGTATATCATATAATTGTCCAGCACCACCAACGTGTTTGAAAATACTTGTTCATCTTAACACAAAGTGCAAACCATGGTACCAATACATTTGTTTCAAAACAGGTCAAAAATTCCTGTATTTATTTTGGGGTATATTTTTATACTGTACCAATGACCCAGACATAGCTGGTGCTAACTCTTAAAATATAGGGCCAAACACAAATTTTGCCCCCCAATCCCCAAAATTTGCATCTAAAACTAAAGAAAACATGTCCTGAAAGGCCCTCCACACTTCGCCCCTACTGCGCATGCGCAGTGTCAAGGACGTTCCGAAATTGGCGCCATTAATCATTCTAAGTTTGGCCCTTCATCAGTTAACATCTGACTGATCTTTGTGCTTATAAATCTCAGTTTAAATGATGCCAGACACATAAATATTAGTGAAATGGTGATTCTAAGGAGGATAGAGAAGGAGGAGAGGAAAAGAATGTGTGACAGAATATTATCAGGGCTGTAACTTAAAATTTTTTAATGAAATTATGTTAAGTTACCTATTTTCAAGGCAGCAGCCATTTTGTTGTCATTCTGATTATTTAGTTACACTGTTTTTTTAAGTGTTTTCCTCTCTCCCTGTCCTTTAAGTTCCCCCTTGCTATTCTCCCATGCTTTTGGCATAGTTTTTGTAATTATTATTACTAAATTTTCTTGGGAGTTTTAGCTGAATAACAGATTGAATTCTGTTCTTTCCCCATGTTTACGTCTTCACCTAGGGGTGGTTAGGCGTTGTGTTCTGCATCTACCATCTGATGTTCTGCAGTTTCTTCCCTGGAAGTCTCTGTTTTGCATCAGATAGTGTATTTTGGTAACTGATTTCGGGCCTGGGTGCCTGGAGTCTTATTTTAGTGTTTTTACACTCATTGTTTACATTTTCAACAGCCCTCTGTGTGAGGGGGGGATTTCTAAAAAATAATATCTTGATGTTATTTTAATCATAACTAGATACATTATTATTGTTCGTAAGTGTTGAATAAATTGTTTAAAATATTTTTTTAAATTTTTGTCCACACTTAGGCTTGGGATCCATTGGGGCTCAACGTTACTTTTCAGAAACTTGGGCTGTTCTGAAAAAATATTTTTTCAAAATATTTTGATTTCAATTATTTTTTCTATATCAATGGATCATATTATTATTATGTATTTTGATTGCCAGGGGTTAGTGCGAGTACCAGGACTTGTTTTCTTTTCACATTGAAAGGATATTGATCAATTGTTTTAAGAGGAAGTCTTCCTCTGACTTTATTATCATTCTATATGTGGTCAGTGTACTCGCATTAACTCCTGTTCTGTATCGTATGATTTCGATGACAATATGGGAAGCGTATGTCACGGTATGTTGTTGGGGATTTGGACACTCCGGTCCTTTCCCCGCAGGGTCACTCTACTTTATCAATTTCTATTTCAGACGATCAAGATTAGGGTGATGTATCTGTGATGTCTTCTAACAGTGTGCCTCCGTCGTCACAATTAATGAAGGGCTAGCGGAAAAGTGCTCATGTAAATACGCCAATTGCCTAAGAGGACCCTAGTAGGTTCGACGGCCTTTGACGTCCGCTAGCTCGCCCGGTGTAGCGTCCATTCACCGAATGGTTCGGCAGCCGGGTTCGTCCGTTGCGGTCTAGAAGGAATTTTGGGGTGATGTGAGCACTATAAACTAACCTAATGCACACCCAGTGACGGCGGATCGGAGGGAGAACGCAGGAAGCCTTTTAGTCCGGTTCATAGCTCGTTCCGGTCCATCCGGACGGCAAGCGAGAGAGGCCCCTCTCTCGTTCAACAACATCTGGCCCCAGATGTTGTGGTACAAAATGTGTCGTAAGCGAAGCATACGTCCGTCGCTCGGGACGCTCCGTTGTATAGGCAGTCCGCTGAGACTGCTAAGGCTTCCTCTTCTCGTCAGCGCACACGACCGCACCTTGGCTGCGTGACCGCCGATATATTACCAGCTTCGCCGATCAAGGATTCTTCGGCGACCAGGTCACTCCATCCGGTAGCCAGGGACACGAGGCCTGCAGACTCCGGACGTTCGCATAGGAAGTGTGCGGGAGTCAACGTACACGGAGCTTCCGGCGGCAATGCATCGTAAGACCGCTACTGCACAGGCCTCGGGAACGGACGTGCTTTCCTTAATAGCACAGTTTATCGCAGCATCCCAGCATCAACTGAATCTGTCGCATATATTTTATCCGACGATGCTGGGTTGGGACGCTCCGCAGAAGCGGGTACGGACGTCCGAAAGTTTCATCCGGTCCGACGGGATACCGAAAGGGATTCGGAGGATTTCGAGCTTTCCCTTTCGAAACAACATATGCTGTTGTGTATGTCATCTGACTTGGTCTTCTCCAGCTTCTTTCGTCGGACCAGAATGCTGCGATGCCGGATAAGAAACTGATAGCGTCGGTGGACTTAGAAATTTTTGGTTCGGTTCAGGGACATCGTCCCTCAGTTCCGACATAGTCCAATAATGTCACACAAACTTTTGAATTATTGAACGACGCTATATATATTATTATTTTATGCTTGCTAACCAAGCATTTCTGGTTTCTTGTTCGAAGAGTTATGGAGATGTCTTTCAAAAGTGTGCCTCTGTCGTCATAGTTAATGAAGAGTTAGCGGCAATAAGTGCTCATGGAATATGTCTATCGCCTACGGAGTGACATTCGCTAGCTCACCCGGTGTAGCGTACATTCATCGAATGGTTCGGCTGCCGGGTTCGTCCGTTGCGGTCTAGGAAGGAGATTTGGGTGATGCGAGCACTTTAATTACTTTAGTACTCACCCAGTGACGGCAGATTGAGGACAGATCGGAGGAAGCCTGTTAGTCCGGTTCCTGGCTGGTCCAGGTCCGTCCGGGCTGTGAGCGAGAGAGGTCCCTCTCTCGCCCAACAACATAGGGGACCGCATGTTGTGGTTCAGATATTTTACATTCGGAGCATATGTCCGTTGGTCGGGACGCTCCGTTATATTGACAGTCCGAGAGACTGTCTTTAATGCTTTCTCATCCTCACACCAGGGCACACGACCGCACATTGGCTATGTGACCTCGAGTATCCGATCAGTTTCGGCATTCATTGATTCCACTGCGAATAGGTCGCGCCATCCGGTAGCCAAGGGACACGAGGCCTATACATTCCGTTTGCTCGCATATTGGTAGTATGCACGGGGTAGCGATCACGGAGCTTCTAGCGGCAATGCATCGTAAGACCGCTTCTCCTCAGGCCTCAGTGACGGACGTGCTATCCGAGTTAGCACAGTTGTTTCGCAGCATCCCAGCAATTGACAGTTTCTCGGTCGAATCAGGAATTATCCGACGGCGCTGGGTCGGTGCGGTCCGCGGTTGCATCAGGTACGGACGACCGAACGCTTTATAGGGTCCGACAGGATGGCGAAAGGGATTCGAAAGATTTCGAGTTTTCCCTTTAGTAGTATCGGAAGATGCCTTTCATATCTTTTGGCATTATCTTCCAGTGATTATTATTTCGGACTTCATTGCTGCGATCTTGGATAAGAGACTTATAGCGTCATTGGACTCGGATTTTTCGATCGGTTCGGGGACATTGTCCCTGACTTACCGACGTAGTCCAATATTGTCATTACAACATGTGTTTTATTTTTCGACGCTATATATATATATATACAAGCCTGCTACTAAGCATGATAGTTTAGTTTCTTGTCCGCGTTGCTCATTTCTGCCATTTTATCATTTATACAAATAGTTTATTTTGGCAGAGCAGGGCATACCGAGAGTTCATATGCGTCTAGACGGTGTGATTAAAAACTGCATATATTCTTTTTCGCCGTTTATGTCTTTTCCAATTTCAATGTTGGGAACGACATTATGTATAGTAGACTTAACTTAGACGCTTTATTATACGTAATCCGCCTTACTGAGGCGTTATCATTACGTCTTCAAGAAAAGATTTACGGGATATTATTCTCAATGTAATTTCTTTTGAGGGCAGTAGTTTGTTCACGTATAACTCCGCTCTTCAGTGGCTGATTGGAGTTAGTTAGACGTGACGCAGCCCTAGCTACATCCACTCGCGTGGATAGTAAGGTTAAGAACTCTCTCAGAGTCGCTTCGTTCTCGGAGGAGCTTCTCTTCGACGGCAACTTTTCGGCAATCCATGAATTGCTCGATTTACACGTTCTCTTGTCTATCTAGTGTTACAAGAGATTCAGACTGGGGCAAACATTCGGTGGTTGACTCAGAGAGTGCCGCCGCAGTTGCCGGACCCGAGTGTGGCTGTTATGACGGTTGCCAGTCATACAGATTGGGATATAATACTGATCCCTACGGATTCGAAGTGCCAGGGTCTTTGGGTTCCGCAGTCTTTTAGCAATCAGTTTTCTTCCGCGAAATAATGTTTTTTAGGCTTGCTTTATGTCATTGCATGAACATTATTCAGAAACGCATGCCCAAATTCCTGTCCTTTAATTCGACAGTAGTGGCGTATATCCGGAACCAGGGAGGCACTCTTTCGTTTCCGTTATTCAATTTAATGGAAAGAATCCGTCTGTTGGTTATAGTACACCAAGTTCAGTTTTGGTCCGTCACATTCCGGGTCGTCTGATTGTTTTATCGGACTCCCGTTCTCTTACGGGTCGCTTGTTGCTGTCAGAATGGACTCTCAACAAACAAGTATTTAATCAGAATTGCTATCTATGGGAGCGCCCAATGATGATTTATTTATGACACAGCTTGCTAATCATTTGCAGACGTATGTGTTGGCTTGTCCAGATCTCTGAGCTAATACTGTTAACGCTCTATTGATCTATAGGACGGAATGATAGGATACGCGTATCCTCCGGCGCTGTTGTTTTAGCAGGTATTGCTAAGATAAACAACCACAATACATTTCTGTTGATAGCATCTCTATCTTCACAGAGATCATGAGTAATTTTCTCTCTTGTCTACTGTGGATCTTAACGTGAAATCTTCCTCTATGTGAGGATCTTTTTTCACTGGGTAAATCGTGTCATCTTTATCACAACCAGCAAGGTCGCAACCTTCATGTATTCCGTTGTGTGGTCCGTATTGCATTGTATGCACTGTACTGGACGAGCTTTGGACGCGATTTCTTACTATAGGAGATCCTCTTCTTCGCTATTCTATGCGACTAAAGTGGAGGCTCTTCCGTCGTGGTGTAGGGATCATTATGTTCATATTGTTGATCCCTCCATACTACTCATTGCTATTTTTTAGTATACTTGTTTCACAAGATCTACTGCAGCCTGTTATTATTTAGGTTATAGGTTTATGTTACCTCATACCTATGCACTCTACTATAGTTTACAATTGAGTCTTTGTCTCTTTATCTAAGTCAGTTAGTAACTTTTTGATAAATAGACTTAGAATCTTTAGATTAAATTCCTATACGGATTTTAACTTCGGTTCTTATTTAGCTAAGTAATCATTTGAGCCTCTGGAAACAGTAGTTTTCAAATTCTGACCTTTTTGACAGTAATTCTGTTGGTTTCTCTTTTACTGTAGAGTCAGTGAGTTTCATGCACTATCGATGGATGATTTTCACTTTCATAGTTTCGGAATCAATACTTCCGTTACTATTTAGGTTGGATTGTTGCATAAGAGTTAGGCTCCTATTATCCGGAACCTATTATTTTAAGGTCCTTCCGTCTTCGTATGGGCATAGGCCTTTACTCTTTCCGGGTACAGTTTATGTATTTATAAACAGATATCTGTTTATTACAAGGGCGTAAGCTTCTTCTGTCTTTGATGTCTAGTAGAAGGACGTTACGCTCCATTTTATTGTTAATGGTTTCTATTAACTAGCGTACTGCTTATGGTATATCATTAGCTTAGCAGTTGTGCTTAAGATTTCGGCTCATGAAGTAAGAGTTCTTCTACTTCTTGGGCTTACATTAATAGTGTTGCTATTATAGATTTTTGAAGGCTGCTCATTGCGCTCAGCCATCCATTCATGAATTTTATCTCAGAAATATCGAGTCCATTTCTGGAGGCCTCTATTGTTAGGTCTATTATCTACTGCTCAGAATGTCATTCTCTTAACAGTTGCTACTATAGCTAGGTAGGCTGTCTGTTTCGGCAGTGTCTCCGTTCGGCTGCCCTCTTCGCTCTGGGCTATTTGACCCAGGGCAAGAAAAAGGGGGGGGGGGAGGGTGTTCCCTTGGGTCACCTGTTTTTACTATGAAAACAAGGGGATACCTCCTCCGGAGTTAGTAATTCTGAGCTGTTATTGGGATGGTTGTTTAGTGAGAAGTTTAAGTTTATAAAATTCATTCAAGTCTTAGTTTTTAAAGTATAGCCTTTGAATATTGCATATGTCAACGGACATGATTATGCAATTCTCACACACTTTTAGAAGTATAAGAGTCTCTATTCTCTAGACTTACTTTATTATTGGCTTACTTTAAAAATTATTAGTATAAGGATTATTGGATATTAATAGAGTACATGGATGTATGAAGCTCAATTTTTGGAAGGTGTTGTATCTTTCTAATTTATCATAAATAAGAAAGATACATGTAAGGCCTATTACTTCCTTTCCCTACAGGGGATGACTCTATTTTATTTTATTGAGCGTATTCCATTTTGCTCTATGTCCTTGGCCCTCCAGCCTTTTTACTATTCAGCTATGTCTGGGTCATTGGTACAGTATAAAAATGTTAAAAAATTTATAGTAATTTATATATTTTTTATACTTACCAATGACCCAGACGGGGATGGCCCTCCCAGGAGTTGGGAACTCTTGCCTCCCCGCTGAGTACATAGCGCTTACCAGGCACTGGTTATTAGAATGATAAATGGCGCCAATTTCGGAACGTCCTTGACACTGCGCATGCGCAGTAGGGGCGAAGTGTGGAGGGCCTTTCAGGACATGTTTTCTTTAGTTTTAGATGCAAATTTTGGGGATTGGGGGGCAAAATTTGTGTTTGGCCCTATATTTTAAGAGTTAGCACCAGCTATGTCTGGGTCATTGGTAAGTATAAAAAATATATAAATTACTATAAATTTTTTAACTTTTCGTTGTCGAAGAATCAGTAAATTTTACCCAGTTTTAGACGTTCAATAATTATAAAAAAAATTGATGAAAAAACTATTGTTTCTGAAGGTAAAAGGTCAAGAACTTCAACGTTAAACTTCAAGAAGCCGTTAGAAGCATTTGTCTTTTAGGTACATTCAAAGCTTTGATGTTCTGAACTTTTGAACTGTCAGTGTAATAATCAAGACCGGTCGGCAGTTGTGAATTTTGCAACTGCCTCCCTGTCTTGATTATTACACTGACGGTTCTAAAGTTCAGAACATCAAAGCTTTGAATGTACCTAAAAGGGGATCATCTTCTTTGTCTACTTGAGGTAGGTTAACTAACTTGAACTTCATTTTTAATGACTTCAAAGAGAAGGAAAGGGGCGGGGGGTATCTTGGTACAATTAATTTATTATTATCGATTATTTGTGATGATTAATCAATTCCTAAATTCAAAAATCGCGACAACCATAGTGTTCATTTAATAGCATGGTGTGGGGGGGGGGGGGGGGGGGGGGGGGGGGGGGTTTAAGCCTTTTATTCCATCAAATGGCTGAGAGCAGATGCCTGTGTTTGTATGCATGGTTTTGACTGAAGTTAAAGTTGTAAACTGCATAAAATGGTAAATTGTTCAACAGTCAACACTACTGCCACTAATATTGACACTAGGCTTTGAAAATGATATTGATGATCTTTCAATTATTCATGAACCTGATGTTGGCTTTTGCTAAACCTATAAGCATTTCTGACCTGTATTCAAACTGAGACAGTATATCTCAAAACAACATACATGTCTTATTACAGTCTATCGTCGAAAGTCAGCTATAGCCTAACTATGATTGCTTGCCAACGACTAGTTTTACTAGGAGAGATTACTTTTTTCCATTCAGTTTATCAATAAAATTATGGAAAGCCTGTCAAAACGATATCTTCTCACTAATCCACAGTCACTTTATCTGCTAAGCGTGTTTAATTTTCCTAGACATATCCATTGGCATATTAAAGTCTGTAAAATTACCTGAGATGGAGAAACTTGTGGCTCAGCATCTGCCACTTTAATTTTAATCAACAAAGTTTATCAAGTATGCTTAGCAACTTGCTTAAAAATTACGATAAGAAAGAGGTATCTTAAAGTTAAGCAAACTTTTAAGTATACGTAACTTTTTTGAATACAACTTAACAAAAACTTGAAAGACAAGAATTTGCTGAGCATAATTTGAAATATTTAAGAATGTACTTGAGAAAGATCTTTGACTTAAGATGCTTTATGAATATCACCCCTGATGATAGAAGAGTTCAAGAGGAGATTTTCAGAAAATCTCGATTATTAAAAAATTTCCGGATGAAACTTGCATGATTGTGAATTGAATCAAATTTTTAAGCTTTGCAGGGCCATAGTTCAAAAAAGGAAAGGATTTGATTGATGACTTCTGTATAGCACGAGATGGGTCTTGCAGTAAAGGGTTAATTAAGACTGATATATATTTGAAATATGAGTTGACGGCATCATTACTTTTACTTCATTATTCTGATGTATGTGTTTGCTGTATTCCAAGACCAGTGTATGTATAACTCTCTAAGTTGTAACTAAAAAAACAGATTCACCAAGTGCTATAGATAAAAACTGCATTTCAATACTTGTTTAGCTCACCTGGCCCAAAGGGCCATTGCCATCACTTGGCATCCGTCATTGTCTGTAGACTTTTCACATTTTCATCTTCTCTGGAACTACAGAGCAGATGTGAACCAAACTTGGCAGAAATGGTCTATGGGAAATCCTCTACAAACGATTCTCATTTTGTTCCCGTTGGATGCAAAACTTGGCCGCTACAGGTATTCTTTGATTCTGATTGGTCGACTTTCAAAAATCTTCTCCTCAGAAACTACAGGGTCAAATGTTTTTAAATTTCACATGGTTGATGACTAGGACACCCTCTACCAATGATCCTCATTTAATGTTGATCGGGTTGCAAATATGGCCGAAATGGCAGCTCATAGTTACCATGGAAATCCCATGGGAAATTACATTTTCATCTTCTTATCTGAAACTACTTGACCAATATGAACCAAACTTGGCAGAAATGTTATATTCAAGGTTCTCTACAAATGATCAAACAATTTTGTTCCGGTCAGATGAAAAAGTTGGCTGCTAGAGGCATTCTTCGCTTCTGATTTGCCAATCTGAAACTACAAGGCCAAATGTTTTTGAAACTGTACAGAATTGATGACTTGGAATCCCTTGACCATTGATCCTAATTTAACCCTTTACCTAATGTAACGGTCAAAACCGGTCAGTGCTATTCACAAAATTCACCATTCAATTTTTATTTCTTTTCATTTTTTGTCACAAAAACATAGCTTATGACCTCTCATTGGAACAAGCTCGATGAGCTCGTTCCAGTGAGGGGTCATAAGCTATGTTTTTGACACAAAAAATCAAAAACATTAGTGGTTCAAGAATTTTATTTGCAAGTGTCATCTGCTTTTCAGTTGGTTAAGAATTTTATTTGCAAGTGTCGTCTGCTTTTCGTGTTAGGTCAAAGGTTAACGCTGATATGATGGCAAACATGGTGGCAAACGCATCACATAATATTTTTATACTGTACCAATGACCCAGACATAGCTGGTGCTAACTCTTAAAATATAGGGCCAAACACAAATTTTGCCCCCCAATCCCCAAAATTTGCATCTAAAACCAAAGAAAACATGTCCTGAATGGCCCTCCACACTTCACCTCTACTGCGCATGCGCAGTGTCAAGGACGTTCCGAAATTGGCGCCATTAATCATTATTAGTTTGGCCCTTCATCAGTTAACATCTGACTGATCTTTGTGCTTGTAAATCTCAGTTTAAATGATGCCAGACACATAAATATTAGTGAAATGGTGATTCTAAGGAGGATATAGAAGGAGGAGAGGAAAAATGTGTGACAGAATATTATCAGGGCTGTATCTTAAAATTTTTTAATGAAATTATGTTAAGTTACCTATTTTCGAGGCAGCAGCAATTTTGTTGTCATTCTTGTTATCAAGTTACACTGATTGTTCAGTGTTTTCCTCTCTCCCTTTCCTTTAAGTCCCCTCTTGCTATTCTCCCATGCTTTTGGCATATTTTCTGTAATTTTATTACTAAAATTTCTTGGGAGTTTTAGCTGAATAACAGAATGAATTCTGTTCTTTTCCCCATGTTTACGTCTTCACCTATGGGTGGTTAGGTGTTGTGTTCTGCATCTACCATCTGATGTTCTGCAGTTTCTTCCCTGGAAGTCTCTGTTTTGCATCAGATAGTGTATTATTGGTAACTGATTTTGGGGCTGGGTGCCTGGAGTCTTATTCTAGTGTTTTTACACTTATTGTTTACATTTACAACAGCCCTCTGTGTGAGGGGGGATTTCTTGAAAATAATATCTTGATGTTAATTTAATCATAACTAGATACATTATTATTGTTCGTAAGTGTTGCATAAATTGTTTAAAATATTTTTAAAATTTTTGTCCACACTTAGGCTTGGGATCCATTGGGGCTCAATGTTACTTTTCAGAAACTTGGGCTGTTCTGAAAAAATATTTTTTCAAAATATTTTAATTTCAATTATTTTTTCTATGTTAATGGATCATATTATTATGTATTTTGATTGTCAGGGGTTGGTGCGAGTACTAGGACTTTGTTTTCTTTTCACATTGAAAGGATTTTGGTCAATTGTAATAAGAGGAAATCTTCCTCTGACTTTTATAATCATTCTATATGTAGTCAGTGTACTCGCACTAACTCCTGTTCTGTATGTGATGATTTCGATGACACATGGGAAGCGTGTGTCACGGTATGTTAGTGGGGAATTGGACATTCCGGTCCTTTCCCCGCAGGGTCACTCTACTTTATCAATTTCTATTTCAGACGATCAAGATTAGGGTGATGTATCCATGATGTCTTCCAAAAGTGTGCCTCCGTCGTCACAATTAATGAAGGGCTAGCGGAAAAGTGCTCATGTAAATACGCCAATTGCCTAAGAGGACCCTAGTAGGTTCGACGGCCTTTGACGTCCCCTAGCTCGCCTGGTGTAGCGTCCATTCATCGAATGGTTCAGCAGCCGGGTTCGTCCGTTGCAGTCTAGAAGGAGTTTTAGGGTGATGCAAGCACTATAAATCAACCAAATGCACACCCAGTGACGGCGGATTAGAGGGAGAACGGAGGAAGCCTTTTAGTCCGGTTCCTAGCTCGTCCAGGTCCATCCGGACGGCGAGCGAGAGAGGCCCCTCTCTCGTACAAGAACATCTGGCCCCAGATGTTGTGGTACAAAATGTTTCGCATTCGGAGCATACGTCCGCCGCTCGGGACGCTCCGACATATAGTCAGTCCGGAGAGACTGTCTATAAGGCTTCCTCATTCTCATGGTAGCGCACACGACCGCTCTTGGCTACGTGACCTCGGATATCCAGTCAGCTTCGCCAATCAGAAAATCATCGGCGACCAGGTCACACCATCCGGTAGCCAGGGACACGAGGCCTGCAGACTCCGGACGTTCGCATAAGAAAGTGTGTGGGAGTCAACGTACACGGAGCTTCCGGCGGCAATGCATCGTAAGACCGCTACTGCACAGGCCTCGGGGACGGACGTGCTATCCCAAATAGCACAGCTTATCGCAGCATCCCAGCAACAACTGAATCTGTCGCATAATGTATTATCCGACGATGCTGGGTCGGGACGCTCCGCGGAAGCAGGTACGGACGTCCAAGAATTTCATCCGGTCCGACGGGATACCGAAAGGGATTCGGAGGATTCGAGCTTTCCCTTTCGGAACAACATATGCTGTTGTGTATGTCATCTGACTTATCTTCTACAGGATCTTTCGTCGGACCAGAATGCTGCGATGCCGGATAAGAAACTGATAGCGTCGGTGGACTTAGAAATTTTTGGTTCGGTTCAGGGACATCGTCCCTCAGTTCCGACATAGTCCAATAATGTCACACAAACTTTCGAATTATTGAACGATGCTATATATATTATTATATGCTTGCTATTACCAAGCATTTCTGGTTTCTTGTTTGCAAAGTTACGGAGATGTCTTTCAAAGTGTGCCTCTGTCGTCATAGTTAATGAAGAGCTAGCGGCAATAAGTGCTCATGGAATATGTCTATCGCCTAAGAGGTCCCTTGTAGGATTGACGGAGTGACATTCGCTAGCTCACCCGGTGTAGCGTACATTCATCGAATGGTTCGGCAGCCGGGTTCGTCCGTTGTGGTCTAGGAAGGAGATTTGGGTGATGCGAGCACTATAATAACTTTAGTACTCACCCAGTGACGACGGATTGAGGACAGATCGGAGGAAGCCTGTTAGTCCGGTTCCTGGCTCATCCAGGTCCGTCCGGGTTGTGAGCGAGAGAGGTCCCTCTCGCGTACAACAACATAGGGGATCGCATGTTGTGGTTCAGATATTTCGCATTCGGAGCATATGTCCGCCGCTCGGGACGCTCCGTTATATTGACAGTCCGAGAGACTGTCGATAATGCTTCCTCATCCTCACAGCAGCGCACACGACCGCACATTGGCTACGTGACCTCGAGTATCTGACCAGTTTCGTCATTGAGTGATTCCACGGCGAACAGGTCACGCCATCCGGTAGCCAAGGGACATGGGGCCTATACACTCCATTCGCTCGCATAATAGAAGTATGCACGGGGTAACGTTCACGGAGCTTCCAGCGGCAATGCATCGTAAGACCGCTTCTCCACAGGCCTCAGTGATGGACGTGCTATCCAAGTTAGCACAGTTTTTCGCAGCATCCCAGCAATCGACAGTTTCTCGGTCGGATCAGGAATTATCCGACGGCGCTGAGTCGGTGCGCTCCGCTGTTGCATCAGGTTCGGACGACCGAACGCTTTATAGGGTCCGACAGGATGGCGAAAGGGATTCGGACGATTTCGAGTTTTCCCTTTCGGAACATCGGAAGCTGCCATACATTTCTTCCGGCATTATCTTCCAGTGGTTGTTCCTTCGGACTACATTGCTGCGATGTTGGATAAGAGACTTATAGCATCATTGGACACGGAATTTGTCCCTGACTTACCGACACAGTCCAATAATGTCATTAGAACATGTGTATTATTTATCGACGCTATATATATATAAGCCTGCTACCAAGCATGATAGTTTAGTTTCTTGTCCGCAATGCTCAATTCTGCCTTTTATCATTTCTAGGAATAATTTATTTTGGCAGAACAGGGCATACCGAGAGTTCATATGCGTCTAGACGGCGTGGTTAAAGACTGGAAATTATCTTTTTCGCCGTCTATGTCTTTTCCAACCACAATGTTGGAAACGACAATGATGTCTAATAGACTTAACTTAGACACTTTATCATACGTAATCCACCTTACTGAGGCGTTATCATTGCGTCTTCAAGAGAAAGAATTCCGGGATATGATCCTCAATGTGATTTCTTTTGAGGGCAGTAGTTTGTCCACGTATAACTCCACCCTTCAGTGGCTACCTGGAGTTGGTTAGACGTGACGCAGCCCTAGCTACATCCACTCGCGTGGATAGTAAGGATAGTAAGGTGAAGAACTCTCTCAGAGTCGCTTCAGCCTCAGAGAAGCTTCTCTTCGACGGCAACTTTTCAGCAATCCATGAATTGCTCGATTTACACGTTCTCTTGTCTATCTAGTGTAGCAAGAGATTCAGACTGGGGCAAACATTCGGTGGTTGACTCAGAGAGTGCCACTGCAGTTGCCGGATCCGAGTTTTATAATTATGATGGTTGCCAGTCAAACAGGTTGGGATACAATATTGATCCCAACGGATTCGAAGTGCCAGGGTCTTTGGGTTCCGCAGTCTCTAGGCAAGCACTTATCTTCCACGGAATAATGTTTTTTAGGCTTGCTTTATGTCATTGGATGAACATTATTCAGAAATGCATGTCCAAATCCCCTCCGATAATACAACAGTAGTTGCGTATCTCCGGAACCAGGGAGGCACTCATTCGTTTCCGTTATTCAATTTAATGGAAAGAATCCTTCTGTTTGTTATAGTACACCAAGTTCTGCTTCGGTCCGTCATATTCCGGGTCGTCTGATTGTATTACCGGACTCCCTTTCACTTATGGGTCGCTTGTTGCCATCAGAATGGACTCTCAACAAACAAGTATTCAATCAGATTTGCTATCAATGGGAGCACCCAATGATAATTTATTTACGACACAACTTGCTAATTAATTGCAGACGTATGTGTTTACATGTCCGGATCTCTGAGCTTATGTTGTTAACGCTCTATTGATCTAATAGGACGGAATGATAGGATATGCGTATCCTCTTGCGCTGTTGTTTCAGCAAGTATTGCTAAGATAAACAACCACAATACATTTCTGTTGATAGCATCTCTGTCTTCACGGAGACCGTGGGTAAATTTACTCTGATGTCTACTGTAGGACTCAACGCGAAAACTTCCTCCATGAGAGGATCTTCTTTCGCTGGGGAAAATCGTGTCATCTTCATCACAACCCGCAAGGTCTCAACCTTCACGTATTCCGTTGTGTGGTCCTTATTGCATTGTAAGCATTGTACTGGACGAGCTTTGGACGCGATTTCTTACTGTAGGAGAACCTCTTCTTCGCTATACTATGCGGCTAAAGTGGAGGCTCTTCCGCCGTTGGTGTAGGGATCACTATGTTGATATTGTTGATCCCTCCATACTAGTCATTGCAACTTTCTAGTATACTTGTTTGACAAGATCTACTGCAGCCTGTTACTATTAAGGTTATAGGTTTATGTTATCTCATACCTATGCACTCTATGATAGTTTACAATTGAGACTTATGTCTCTTTATCTAAGTCAGTTAGTAACTTTTCGATAAATAGACTTAGAATCATTAGATTAAATTTCTATACGGAATTTAACTTCGGTTCTTATTTAGCTAAGTAATCATTTGAGCCTCTGGAAACAGTAGTTTTCAAATTCTGACCTTTTAGACAGTAATTCTGTTGGCTTCTCTTTTACTGAAGAGTCAGTGAGCTTCATGCACTATCGGTGGATGATTCTCACTTTCGTAGTTTCGGAATCACTACTTCCTTTACTATTTTTGCATAAGAGTCAGGCTCCTAATAATATCCGGAACCTATTGTTATTAAGGTCCTTCCGTCTTCGTACGGGCATAGGCCTTTACTCTGTCCGGTTAGAGTTTACGTATTTATAAACAGATATCTGTTTATTACTACGGGCGTAAGCTTCTTCTGCCTAATAGAAGGACGTTACGCTCCATTCTATTGCTAATGGATTCAATTAACTATCGATACTGCTTATGGTATATCATTGACTCAGCAGTTGTGCTTGAGATTTCGGTTCATGAAGTAAGAGTTCTTCTACATCTTGGGCTTACATTAATAGTGTCGCTATTATAGATTTTTGAAGGCTGCTTATTGCGCTCAGCCATCCACATTCATGAATTTTTATCTCAGAAATATCGAGTCCATTTCTGGAGGCCTCTATTGTTAGGTCTATTATCTACTGCTCAGAATGTCATTCACTTAACAGTTGCTACTATAGCTAGGTAGGCTGTCTGTTTCGGCAGTGACTCCGTTCTGCTGCCCTCTTCGCTCTGGGCTATTTGACCCAGGGCAAGAAAAAGTGGGGGGGGGGGGGAGGGTGTTCCCTTGGGTCACCTGTTTTACTATGAAAACAAGGGGATACCTCCTCCGGAGTTAGTAATTCTGAGCTGTTATTGGGATGGCTTTTTAGTGAGAAGTTTATGTTTTAAAAATTCATTCAGGTCTTAGTTTTTAAAGTATAGCTTTTGAATATAGCACGTGTCAAACAGACGTTATTATACAATCCTCAGACACTTTTAAGGAGTATAAGAGTCTCTATTCTCTAGACTTACTTTATTTATTGGCTTACTT